>JAKSZT010053769.1:12181672-12257356 GCA_026826555.1 Tolypeutes matacus | reverse complement strand
CTACTTGTGGTTTAACATTGATTGATGTGAAAAAAGCATCATGTGGGAAAATATGAGAGATTTAT
This sequence comes from Tolypeutes matacus, assembly GCA_026826555.1. NCBI lineage: Eukaryota > Metazoa > Chordata > Mammalia > Cingulata > Chlamyphoridae > Tolypeutes > Tolypeutes matacus. Next base: position 12,257,291 of record JAKSZT010053769.1, on the reverse strand, counting down.
GCCCTGCCTCATAAATCTGTGAATAATCCCCATGGCTTTTCTTGAGTTTCTCATATTTTTAACTAAAATTAGTTAAAAATGAAAAAAAAAAAAAAGTATAGCACGCAGGCCTCACTGGAGGAGGCAGAGGCGCATGAAATACTGGAGGGCAGGGGAAGTCTTTATGATGAATTCCATGATATTATAGACAAAAAGAGCATCTGAATAGTGGTTAAGCACAAAAGCTAAAGGTCAGAGCTGGGGATGGGGAATGCTCCCTCAAAGAGTTGGGGTAAGGCTATGAGGGTAAAACCAAGTCAAGAGGAAGCATAGTAGGCACTTAAGATATTTTTATTAAATAAATGAATGAAAGATGGTCAAGATCAGGAGACTGGGAACAAAGATAGAAGTAGGTAGGGTGTGTATGTATGCAGGGAGTGGCCCAGGCAAGCGGTTTTTGTTAAAAGTGTTAAGAAATTAAAGGCCCATTTTTAAGTGATTCTGTCTTTGTGCTAGGAAGTATGGGACACTTACTTCCTCCTTAATATTTAATGTTTATAAATATGAAAAACTAGATCCTTAAAATGCTGCTTTGGTAAAAATAGTGAATAATAACCATCACCAATTATTGAACTCACACCTGTGTAGCAGAAACCATTTTTATATAGAGAGACTATTCCATTTGGGTCATTATTATAATCACCATTTTACAAAGGAGAAAACAGGTGAAGAGGGGTTAAGTTAACCTTCCCCAAATTCCAGAACTAGGAAGTGCTCAGATCTGCTTGAGTCCAAAGCTCCTGCTCATTTCCATGCTTCATACACAGGGTGCTTTGTAACTCTTAGGTTAATTCAACTGTAATGAATTCTAGTGCAAGTCACAACAATTAAGGGTTCTCTGTAACATGTTATTTAACCCAGGTTCATCATCATGATCTTTAAACTTACCCTGTGTGTGTGTATTTTAACAACATAGAATTTGTAGAGAGGTTATTTTTATTATTGTTGTTACAATAGAACTATATTACGGAAAAGTGCAATTTTGAAAAATGATTCCTTCTAAAAAACAAGAAAATAACATATTTTAAAAATAGTTGCTTTTTAATCCGTTGTTTGTCAATAGTGCGTTGAAAATGGTTTTGTAGTACAGGTACTTACCAAGCAAGAAAGGAATGGAGATCATCAATGCAGCTTCACCATGCATAAATCCACTTCTCTACCAGGAAAGAATGACACTAGAATTAAGTGAAATACCTTTTAAACACAATTTAAACAATTGTGTTTCTAGCAGAGCCTTGCAAATACTACTACTCTGACATTATTTTCCTCAGTGCCCATTTACTTCACTTTCCTTACAGAATGTGAGGGATGTGCACTGCCCGTATCGACCTTCAAGGAAAGGCTTGTTGCCCCAGCTGCAGGGAGAGAGCTGTCAGGAGATAGCCTCCAGCTGTCAGCCCCTCAGGGATCACCTCAGCTGTGGAGAGCCCAGCATGCTCAAAGATATGCCCCAAGCCCTGCCCGGGTTGGCCCACATCTAATGGCTGATGGAGATGGAGGGATAAAGGCCCAGTCATTTCAGCCCTGTGCAGGCACATCTGAGAAGATATTTTAGCTCCAGAGTCTCACATGGGGTCAGCTGAAGCTGTCGTTCAAGCCTACATGCCGTGGCACATTGACTTCTCCCTCTGCCCAGTTCCACTACAGATTTTGTTCCTAAGAGGCTTAGAGCAAACCTTCCACAGGTGTTCATCCCAAGAGCACGCCTTAATAAACATTCTACACACCAAACTCTGTCCCACAGGGCCACATCCCAGAGAACCCAACATGTGACACGGTAAAGGCTCACTTTGTGATTCATACATCACATTTTCCTTTTCCCTAGAAAGAAAAGAATCCAGTTGTGTGCTGATTCAATTGATTACAAGGAGGTTCGTGCTGACTATTGAATTATCTGTATGTACATCTGGTCTGTGTGCATTCAGTGCATTGTTCAAGTATCTTCTGTCCTCATGGAGAAGCACTTTGGTGGTCACTATGAGAGATGCAACTCAGTGAAAGAAACTTGGCTGGCTTCGAAGAGCTTACGATTTATGGGGGATAACTTATTTTTATCTAACCAGTATTCCTCCCCCTATCTCCTGAAAATAGCAGCCTCTCTCTTCCCTTGGGGAAATATTTTTCTATTGCTACTCACATTAGATTTTTTATTTTTTATTTATTTATTTATTTTTACCGGGAGGTCCCGGGGATTGAACCCAGGTCCCTCCATATGGGAGATGGATGCCCAACCACTTGAACTACATCCGACCCCACACATTAGATTTTGATGAGGCTGCTGATCACCTAGCCCCAAATCACAGGAAAGGCTGTGTCACCCAGGCCTGGCCAACAATCATAGCACCCCATCTCCTCGGCCATAGGAATTGGTTCAAGCAGTTACCTAAATCCAGAAAATCTTGGAGTTTATGTACTACAAAAGAAAAATATCATTATTTTTCTTTTCTCAGATCAATACTTGGAGAAACTCAGAAAAAGGAAGATTTAATCCTGCCCAAGACCAGCTCTTCTTCTGGACTGCTTGATTACATAAATTTGTGAGACCCTTTTTAACTTAAGCTAGTTTGAGTTGGATTTCTATTACTTTTCACCAACAGAGTTCTAACTAATAGACAATCTATTTGGGGGACAAGTTATGCATTTAGGAAATGTTAAGTAACAGTAAAATTTATATATTAATACGGTACAGTTAAGTAAATAATTATGAAGATACTGACATATCGTAAGTACCTAACATTTATTTGATTAACTCATTCCATTTTTTAAAATTAAGAAGCAATGATTATAATTCATCTCATTTTTAATCAATATATAATCTCACAAGTTGAATATTTACTTAAAATGTGTTAAAGTATATCATTGCAACCTATACTAGTTGTCCAGTCAGAGAAACCCACTTCAGTCTTATGGTATTTTTATAATACAGTTAATAGGGTACAAAAGAAGAGTATAGAATTAGAGCAATCTAGGTTCTGTTTCTAGATTCACCCCTTAAGAGTTAGGCAACCTTGATTAAGTATTCCAATATATAAGAAATGTCCTTTCCTCATCTGCAAAATGCATATAATAGACCTACCTTGCAGGATGTTTTAAGGATTATAAATAAAGCCTATAACATGTGTGACACAGTTGCTTGCTCAGAAAAGAGAGTCATTGTTGACTATTATTTTCACAATAGCTGTAGAGCAGCAGACGGTCATTTGTTAGTTACCTTTAGTATTTATGAGCTAAGAAAGATTATATTTCTCTCAAATAAGAAAATTTCTATTATATCTACTATTTTTAAACATTTATCTGGAAGTTGTAGTTATAAAAAAACAAGAAAAAGAAAGAGATAAATAAGAGATATGGTATTAATATTGGAAAGGAGAGACAGTATTTACAGATGATGAAATTGTCTCTCTAGAAGATCCAAGATAATCAACTAAAAGAGCTAGTAGAACTAAAAATAAAGATTTGAAATATGGTCAGATCTGATGAAAATTTATAAAATGCAATAATTTCCCATATAACTCTAAGAACCAGATAGAAAATTAAACTGAAAAAGAAAATATCCCGTTCATGATAACAAAAATGTGCCATATCAAAAATTGAAATATATTTTTAAACCAAAAGTAATTTAAACATATTTCTATTCGAGAAAGAATAGACAGATTAATTGTCCAAAATATTCAAGATTTAGGTATATGTATATATAGAAACTTGGGAATGCTAAAGTTGTTATTGTTAATTGGTAGAGAAAGCTTGGATTACTTAATAAATGGTGTGAAGATAATTGGCAAAACGGTTTTTAAATACCATCCAAAAAACAAATTCTAGGTGAACCAAAGATTTAAATCTAAAAGATAATCATATAAGGAATTTAAAGAAAATACACCATTACACCAAGAACAGAAACTATAACCAAAAGACTGAAAATTGTGACTAAATGAAATTATTTGAAGAAAAAGATAACATAAACAAAGCTGACAAATGATCATTTAAAAATAAAATTGAAACCTATGGCAAATTGTTAGGAGTCATCATATATTAATACCTCAGAATCAGCATAAAAATAAATAAACAGATCTAGTTTAAATTAATAAATGATAAAATTTAAACTTGATTGAATTAATGCTAAGATTCACCTTGTACACTTGATTTATAAAGGTTGATAAAGGTGTAAATAGAGTATGAGACAGATGTTCATATAATTCTTCTTTATATTTATATCTTAAGTCTCAGGGAACTTCTTTTTTGGAGAAGAGAGGATTATTTGAGTAAATTTGATTCCCAAAGTGTAAGGATTGTACTTGTTTTACTTATAGTCTTTTGCATGGTACATAGAATGATGCCTTGCCCAGGCGGGTGTTTGCTGATAATGATGTAAACTATAATAATGTTCACACAATATGTGAAATATTTTGTAATCATGTGGACTTCTTTATGACAGCAAACATGACTGATTAAATCAATATTATTTGCATATTATTATGGGCTTGATGTTTTTCAGTTTCTTCTTACATCTTAATGCTGGTGATAAACTAAGCCTGATTTATTATATGACCATCCTGTATGGGAAAAGACTATAACTTTGGGTATCTTTGGTCAACCTTAAGAGATATAGCAGGGGGACAGATGTGGCTTGGGTGGTTGGGCATCCATCTCCCTTATGGACGGAACTGGGTTTGATCCCTGAGACCTCACAGTAAAAAAGGAAATATATAAAAGGAAAATAAAAAAAGAAAAATATAGAATGCATGTGGGCCACCAGGCCCCATGCATAAGTGAGCCGCCAGGCCCCATGAGTGGGTAAGCTGCCAGGCCCCATGAGTCATGCAGCAAGATGATAATGTAACAGGAGAGTGACACAAGGGAGAGCCAAGATGACACACATGGAAAAACCAGGACTAAGGTGGTACAGGCAGCAGGATGCCTCTCTCCCACATTGAAGTTTCCGAGGATCGAATCCCAGTGAAGACAGGAGGAAAAGAATGACAAGAGAGGGCAGGAAATGGACACAGAGAGTTGCCCAGTGAGTGGACACAGAAACTGCAAAACTGTGTGTGGGGGGAGGCGGGGTAAAAATGGATAAAAGTAAATAAATAAATAAATAAATAAATAAATCCTTAAAAAAATGTATAGGGGAAGAAGATAGGGACTATAGTTAGTAGTAATACTTTGATGATGCTCTTTCATGATTTGTTAACAGATGTTTCCCAAAAATGCAGGGTGTTTGTTGGGGGATGATGTGTGAGAGCCCTGTATGATGTTATGCATGTTTGTTTTGTAAGATCACAATGTTTACTGAACACTTATAGTTTATGTATGTTCATGTATGGATGATATACTTCAATAAATTGTTTTAAAAAAATAAAATGGTTCTATTTGTGAGGTATTGGCTAAAGGTAAGGCTACTTAATATGTGATCTTAATCCTCAAAGAGCTCAGAATATGGTAGGGAAACAGACATATGAATAATCATACTACAGGTTTTTAAGGGATATAATCAGCTTAAACAAAATATATTAATGGCAAAAAAGGAGGTAAGCTCAATTATTTAAAGATTCAGAGAAAACTTCTTAGAGTTGGAAATGCTTAGGCTGAGACTTAAGGAATGAATAGTAAGGAGTTGTCAGGTGGATAAGGTTGGGGAAAGAGAGGAGTTACCTCAGTAGGGACCAGAATTGGGAAGGCAGAAACATACGAAACAGAGTGGTGTGTTCTGAGGAGTGCATGCTGTTCAGGAAGCACCAAGAAGGAGAGGCCTAGAAGATGAGCCTGGGAAGGCAGGTGGAGGCAGAAGGACGGTGGAGGGAGCACTTTGTGGAGTGGGCTTTGGCCTGTGAACAATGGTAAGATACTAATCTCCACTCCCTTCCCTTTTTTTTTCCCACCAGATTTTTTATTTTAAACGGTGACTAAGGGACTTCTGGTTTCTGGGCCAGCATGTGAAGAGCTTGGAAGGCATCCCTCCAGCCTTAACAACAAGAAAAATGCTGAAAGACTGAAAAACAATTCTTCTTAGGTCCATCAGAGAATTGAGGCCATAGGGCCAGCTGCTGCCCTGAAATCTGGAGAGAGCGGTAGAGATGGAGGATGGAGAATCACAGCTTGCTGAGAGGAGAAGCCCAGGAGCAGAAGTCTGTCTGTTGGGGCAGTACTAGGAGGAACACAACCTGTGATTGACAGATTGCTGGAGGCTCAATGTGGACTAGCCTGAGAGTCAGAAAAGGTTGCTCTGGTGATAATGTGATGTTAGTTTGGAGACCAGGAGACCTGTTAGGAAACAACAATAAAAACTGAAGAACAATGTGCTTTCCTCAATTGTAACCAATGCACCACGCCAATGCAAAGCTAATAATAGGGAGGTATATGGGAATAGATTAAACAACAACAATAACAAAAAACCCTGTAGAACATAAAATGAATGGAAGAAAGAAACCAATATATTTTGAAGACCCACTATATGGAGACAGTATGCTAAATGCTTTCACACAACCTACTTCATTTAACCCTCAAACACACCTGTGAAATAGATATGATTCTCATTTTAAAAAGACAAAACCTAGAAACGTCAAGTTGTTGTTCCCAGTGCCAGGCAGCTAATAAACTGTGGATGCGAGATTCAATCCCAGGTCTCTCTGACATCAAATCATTTGTGTGTTTATTTCTCTACCATACCACCATGGCAGTTTGATATTATTTATGAATTCCAAAAGGAAATATAGATTATGTTTGTAAACTGGTCTGGTCCTCTGGGTGTGATAACCCTTTGACTGTATTAGATTCAGGTGAGACGTCTGATTAAATTGTGTTAAGATTAGGCCTTTGATTCAACCACGTCATTAGAGTGTGACTCAGCATTGAGTCCCAGCTCCCTTGGTGGGCTAGTTAAACAAACTCTCACATGGAAGTAGACAGATAACACAGAGGAAGAGAGAGAACTCATTAGATACAGCAGAGGCCCCAGGAAGAGAGATGAGCCTGATAGTCTACAGCTGACCTTGTGAAGAGACCAGAAAACAGCTGAGCCCAGAATGAAACAAGCCCTGGGAAGAGACATGAGCCTTATGCCTGCCTACAACTGAGATCAGAAGAAGCTGGGCCCACGGAGCCTTAAGAGGAAGAGGAAGGTTGAACCCTTCGGATATTGGCAGCCATCTTGCTTCCACAGGTGGCAACAGACATTTGGTGAGAAAGTACCTCTTAAGGTACCTTGAGTTGGATCTTTGGGGCCTTGTGACTATAAGCTTCTACCCCAAATAAATACCCTTTATAAAAGCTAACAGATTTCTGGTACTTTGCATCAGTACCCCTTTTGGCTGACTAATACATCACCTTTCCAAGAGGCATATCCCAGGGACTTAGTTAAGGCAAGAGCAGTGGTGATCAAAAGAAAGGACAGGTTTGAAAGAGGTTGAAGTGGCATATCCTCCCAGATCTGTTGTCGGGCTGAATATGGGGAATGAGGAAAGAGTCTAGGATGATTCTAAGATATGGGGGGAAAGTTGAAGGATGCCCAGGAGCTTATTTGAAGTAGAAAAAGGGATTTCAGAAAGCACAGTGGGAATGACTGGAAGGGAAAGAGGAGCTGGCCAAGCAGTCTTTGGAGCAGAAACACAGAGCAGTGTGGATTGAAACATAAGCTCTCAGGGGTTAAATTTAGGCAAGAGGATGGAATGAGAGACATGGTGGTACTAATTGGCTACAAGGTGATACTTGCCATCATTCCTTATTTTTAAAACAAGCATGCATCTCAGAAGTGGGAATTTGGTTTGCTACTTAGGAAAAAAAAAAGCCTTTTTCTAGTTCAGAGGATAGTTTGACAACATTCACCATAGAGGCTGTCTAAAAAGTGGTTACTTGGGCAGGAAAGAGTGGCCCCTCTCTCAGTATTCAACCAGAACCAGTGATGAGCTGCGTGGATCCTCAGGAGCATCTCCCATATCCAGGGAACCATGAAGAACTGGAAATTCAACACCTGGAAAAGTTCCCCTGCTTGGCCCTCAGCTAGGCCTTGTGTCCTCACTGTTGCATGGGGATGGGCAAACCAGAAAAAAATTGCTCAGACTCGATAAGTTTATCTTTTTTCTTTTTTTTCTTTTTTTTTTTTTTTTTAGGAGGAACCAGGGATTGAACCCAGGATCTTGTACATGGGAAGCAGGCGCTTAACCACTTAAGCTCCCCGATAAGTTTATCTTAATGTATCAGATTAGAGAAAGTCATTAGACTGGAAAAGGATGAAATAAACCAATTCAAATTGGTTGCTAAATTAAGGAATTTCAGAGTTCCTACTTATTTGCTATAGATTACAGCAGCATCAGCCTCACCTTAGAACATGTTAGAAATGCAAATTCTCAGGACTGACCCAAGACCACTGGACTAGAAACTTGTCTCTTTCTGGGAAGAAAAGGCAGCAAAACCTCAAAGCACTACCTATTCCTCATCTCTACCTCTCCCTCCACACCTTGCCTCCCCAATTCCTTCTTGTGAAACTGAAGGATCTTACTGCTTCTCTCAAGCCTGGGAGATATTATAAATGTGTCCAACACATTTTGTGATGTTCTGCTTTAGAATCAGAAAGAATCAAAAGGTAGTAAATAGATGTTGAGGTGGGAGAGGCTTTTCTGAGCGTAGAAGCAATATCAGAAGTTATAAAGGAAATACTTGATAAAGATGATCATGCAAAATATGAAAACGCCTCAAGGTCAAAAAGACTCAGTAAACAAATTAAAAAGCAAGTTACAAACTATGGAAAATAGCTGTTCCAGACAAAAAGTTCTTACATACAAACCTTACAAATAGGAGAGAAAAAGATAATCATCACAACAGAAAAGTGGCAAAGAATAGACATGAAAAGGCAATTCACAAAAGATGAACTGTAGAGGCCAATGAATATTTAACTTCAGGAGAAATTAAAAAAGCATATTAAAGCAAGAAACCAATTTTCACCTACAAATTGGTTTAAAATTTTTAATAATAAATACTTAATGTTTTTGAGGGTGTGGTAAAACAGACAGTCTTATGAACTGCTTTTGGAAATATAATTGGTATAAATCTTTCTGGGATACAAGTTGATACTTCATCAAAAACCTTGAAAATATGCATGATCTTTGACCCAGATGTTGATGTGAATAGAATTTATCCAAAGGAAAACATCACAGATGTTGTCTTAGTTAGCTTCAGGGCTGCCGATGCTAAGTACCAGAAATGGGTTGGCTTTTATAATGGGAATTTTATTTAGGGTAAAAGCTTACAGTTCCAAGGTCATGAAATGTCCAAATCAAGGCATCAGCAGAGATGCTTTCTCACCAAAGTCAGCTACTGGTGATCCTGGGGTCCTTCCACGTGGCAAAGCAAGATGGCCACTGAGATCTGCCAAGGGCCCTGCCATCCCCTCCAGAATCTGCCGTCTCCTGGAGCTCAGCTCTGGACAGCTAGGCATAGGGTTTGTCTCTCTCTGGGTCTCCTCTCTCAGTCTTGGCTGCTTTGCTTTCTTCCTGAACTCAGCTGTAGGCTATCAGGCTTATGGCGTCTCTTCAGCCTTGAGCTGCTCTGTGGGCTCAGCCTCTTGGGGGCTCATGCTTCAGCTTTGGTTGGTAGTGATCCTTGAGTCCTCTCTCACATGGAAGGATAAAAAATGACAGAGCTCCCTTTTCCTGTGTGTCTCTTCCTCTGTGTCTCTGTTTTTATAAGGCCCAGCAAGAGGGTGGAAACTGAACCTGTGTCATGCCTCAGTGACATAGTCCAATCAAAAGCAATCTAATTAAATGATCTAAAGTGAATCTCATGCAATCAAAGGGTACCACACCCACAGGAATGGATTAGTTTAAGAACATAATCTTTTGGGATTCAACAAAGAACTTCAAACTGTCACAGATATGCACAAAGATTTATGTATAAAAGATACTCTTCCTAGTATGTTTATAAGAATGAAAAACTGAAAGCAACTAAATCACCAACAATAGGTGGAGGTTTATTAGATAATATATGTCATGTCCCTACAACAAATTATTGTGCAACTTTTATGTACTATGGTGTAGATAAAAATGTAATAAAATAAAATAATGTTCATAACCTATTATTAAATAAAAATCACCTTATAGAAGAATATGTGTAATAGTATCCCAAGCTTATAAAAATATACATGTGTTTGTACATCTCCCTATATACAAGAATAAAGAAGTAGAATGTCTCTGAGGATTTTGACTATCTAGTTCACAGTGCAACCCCAGAGTTTAGAAGTATTGCTTGGCACATGGCAGGAACTCAACAAATACTTATTGATTGTGAAAATGTTAACAGTTTTCTGCATGATTTTTCTGTAAACCTGTAACAGCTTGAATTAAAACAAATTTTTAAAAAATGTTAGCAGTCTTACTTCTGGATGGCAAGTGTAATGCATTTAAATTTTTTTCTTTTTGTTTCTCAAGATTTTCACATTTTTTCTACAATGAATTTGTATTCTTTTTAGTCAGAGAAAGAAAATAAATGCTAATTTTGAAAAAATAAATGGATTAAATTAGTTATCTATAGAGATAATTGTCAATATGGGGCTCAAGACATTTAAAACATCCAGGTTTATCCAGGTGAGCTGGACAGTATTGCAGGAAGGTTGACAAACATGTGATTATAATTCAGGAAACTTAGGCCTATTCAACTGTTTTGTGTTGCTTTATATATATATAAATATATATAAATACTATATATATATAGTATTTTGCATGTTAAACATTTCTATCAAGCACCCTAAAAGAGAGATCTCAAGATTTTTACTTCAAGAGTAAACTTTCTTCAAGTTTTATCCTTTGCAGTCATTTAAATGTTGCATTGTGCTTCATAATATATTCAGTTTCTTTGATATACAAATGTTTGAAATTGTTTAGCATCAAGTAAAATTGATTCTATGGAAAATTCTCCATGTTAGTGTATGGCTTGTGTGCCTGCTGGCATCTGTGGGTACCTTTAGGAGTATGCTTCCGTAAGTGTGGGAATACAACATTAGCAGGATAGCATAGTGTGCGGTGAAATGGAGTCAAAGAGATAACTTGTTAAGGTATGTTCAGAAAAGGTGTAGGTTGTCTAATTGACATCAGTATTCCATCTGCTTGGCAGGTAGATCTCTGCAGTGAAAAACCTCATAGGGCTGTGATTAAATGAGACATAAAGTGTTGAGAACAATGCCTGGCATGCAATATGCTCTCAATAATGTTAGCTATTACTAATTATTGCTACCATAGAGAGTTTTTATACCCAGATGCCACTATCATTTACATTATCAGACAAATTACTGTCACTCTGACTCAGTGTGCACCAAGCTACTTTCTCATTCTCACATGACTTCCCAGGCACACTTTCCTATAGGAATGAATGATCAGAATAGCTTCGTGCAGCCGTATTTCCTTTTAGAAATTAAAAAATGAGTTGACCCTAAGCATTGGTCATCTCTACATATACAGCACAAATGAACTCTTAACAGGTAGAGTTGTGAAATAGACCTGGAAACACGGTGACTCTATCAAGACAATGCCACCCCTCGAGGCCTCTCTGGATACTGACATTTTCCTCATCAACTGTATTTCATTTCCCTAACTACCATTGACATGGGTATAATTTTCTAGAGATCTCATATTCCCTAAAACAGGAGCTTTCAATATATTTTGTCCATGACCCACAATAAAAATTACATTTTACGCTGTGACCCAGAATACACATTAGGAATTTCATGAAACAATACTTACCCTTACTACAACTAATGACCTAAAACCAGAGTAGTAGATAAACTGCCACTCTCCTGGGACCCTCAGATGAAAGCAGGGTGTACCTCCTTGCTTGGTCTATATTTTCTTCTCCCTCTCTTTATTCTATTGCCTAGCCTGAATTGAAAACCCAATTGGTCCATGATTATGCATATACTCTCCTCACTTATGACCCCTGGCCAGCTTTGAGGTCTCAACATCAATATGAGCCCACCTGTTGTTTAGCTCTAGAGCAACTATTTATCTTTCCTGGATTTTTCAAGACAATTTTAACATTTTGCTCTATGGTCCTGTTCCTTCAGCCCAAGTCCTCTTGTCTGCCTGACCCCCTAAATTCTTACTTCAGTTTTGCCCAAAGAACTCATAGTGACTAGGAACACTTTTTCTAGATTAAAAGTCCTCATTCATTCCACAGACACTCATTGTGTCAGCCAATGTTCTCCAGGCCACCAACTCCAGCCTGCCCACACTTTGTCCCTTCCAGCCCACCTCCATCTTCAAAATAGGACTGGCTCTGTCTGTTCTAAGATGGAGTGAGTCTTTTTATTTAGTTGTTGATGTGTGTAGGGAGGAGCTAATTTATGAATGATTGATGAATGCTTTCTTTTTTTTTTTTTTTTTTTTTTTTTTTATGAATGCTTTCTTAGCAGTCACTGGCCATCACCCCCATACAGTTATTATTATTATTTCTGTCCTGATGGTTGATTTCTTGTAGAAGCAGAAAAATAATTCTTGGAGTCAGGCAGTTCTAAGCTCAAATCTGTGCTCTGTCATTTATTAGTTGTGTGACATTGAGTCATTTTCTGATTTGTAATCTTATAGGGATTGTGTAAAGATTAAATGAAAGAAATAAAAATTTTATACTGTCTAAATGCTCAGGGAAGCACCTCACACATAAGTGATGAATAAATGTTAATCCACTTCACTCATGTTTTTCTATTTAGTAATGTTTAAAGTTAAGATATCATGTGGTAACATAATAATAGTTAGCATGTCTTGAACACTTGCACTGTGCTAAATACTTCATGTGCCTTATCTGATCTAAATTTAGAACAGCCCAGTAAGGTTCCTCATCATTTCATAGATGAGGAAAGCTGGGGCCCAGGGAAATTAAGGAACACATCCAAGGTCATAGAGTTAGTAAGTCACAGAGCTGGATTTGAATTCCCCCAAATTGAAGGCTGTTCAAACTTCTGACCCCATCTGTAATAGAAGACCCATTGGGGTCAGCATTCTCTACAGATTAGATTCAGATGGATTCAGATTGCTCATTGTATACCCCTCTGTAATTACGTTTTTTGCCTCTCCCAAAAATGAGGGTTTCAATGCTCTTCCCATTATCCTCCTCTCTCCATTAGGTTGGGATCATTTGGGAAATCCTGGGGCAGCAAAATTGGAAGAAGCAGCTAAAGGTCAGGATAAAAAACACTTGTGCACTATTTGACCATCTTATTCTTTCACTGTATTTTGCAGTTCTGCAGTTGGTCGGTATAAAATGGAATGAATAACTGACTCAGCCCAAGGCCAAATGGGTGGGGTCTCTGTCTGGGCATATAGTTTATGACTTAGCTCACACAGCCGCCAGCCTCGATGTTATAGCTTCTTAAAACACATTTTTGTCAATTCCAAAAGGCCATTAGGTTAGTCTGGCTCTAACTGCAGTACATCTGTTTGTTTTGGATAATACTGAGTGCTTTTCCAGCTGTTCCTTTTTCTACCTCCCTTCTTTGTTTCTCTAGGGCTTGAGCTTTGAGCTTTTAGCATTCATAACTTTTTCCCAAGCTGTTAGACCAAGTCTAGAATTAACATTAGAGCATTTCAGAGGACCTGGCCTTGTCCATTTTCAGACTTATGTTAAATCCTGAAAGAACAGGCTGTTCTAGAGTACTATAAATAAATAAATACGTATATTTATTTTAAATCTAGAATTTATTTAACACTTGGTAAAGTTGTGTTGATTTCCCCTTTCAATTATAATCATACATTGATGTGTTTTTCTTTTTATTTAGTTTAATTTTTTGAATTTATAAAATGTTTATGACCCCCAAACTAACACTATATAACAAAGTAGATTCAGAGAATTCTTGCTTCCTACTTTATCCCCTCCACCCTGTGCCCTCCCTCCTTTCAGAGGTAATATTTTGTTTGTTTTTAAAGAATTTTAAAATATAATGTACATACAGTAAAGTACTCATAAGTGTACAGCTTGATGAATTCTCATAAACTGAACACACCCATGTACCTACTACCCAGATCAACAAAAAGAATATTACCCACACCCCAGAAACTGCCCTTTTGTCTGCCTATATAGCACACCCTTCTCCTCTCCAGAGACAACCACTATTCTCACTCCCAAAATTATAGATTAATTTTGCTGGATTTTGAACTATGTGTAAGTGAAATGAACACACACACCCCCACACACACGTATACACACATACATAAGTACAGTATTCTTTTGTGTTAGGCTTATTTCACTCAGCAGTATATTTCTGAGATCCATTCATGTTGTTGCATGAGTAGAGGTGTTCACTCGTTTTCATTGCTTTAATGTCTTCTCTGGTATTGCATATACAGTCTACCATAATTTATTTATTTATTCTGCTGTTGATGAAGATCAGGGTTTTTAAGTTTCCAGCTTTAACCCATAGTGTTTCTATAAACATTCATGTAAGCGTCTTTTGATGCATAAATATGTCTCTGGTGGGTATATTCCCTATATGTTCTAAATAGTTCTAAAAGTGGATGTTCCAGGGGAGTGGGTGAAGCTCAGTGGTTGAGTGCCTGCTTTCCATATACGAGGTTCTGGGTTCATTCCCCAGTATCTCCTAAAAAAAAAAAAAAAAAAAAAGAGTGGATGTTACAATTTCCACTTCCTCCATTAGTGTATAAGCATTCCAATTGTTCCTCATCTTTGTTAACCCTTGATAATTTTTGTCTTCCTAGTTTTAGCCATTCTTGTAGGTATCTGGTATCTCATTGTGCTTTTGATTTGCTTTCCCCTGATCATTATTTGCACTAGTTCTTGATTCATTCTTCCAGTATTTTATATATTGGTTTATTCTTGCAGTGTACGTACACAAAAGGTACCACTCTCTATATATGCCATTTTCTATTTTGCACATTGCTTTTTCTACTTAAACAACATATCCTGGATGTCTGTGTAAAATCATATATTGCGATCTTTCTTATTCTTTTTACAGATGCACAGTATTCAGTTGTGTGATGCACTTTATTTTATTCAACCAGTCTCATATTGATGGACATTGGGTTGCTTCCAAATAATATCTATTATAAATATGATTGGTAGGCTTGTGTATATGTCTTTTCAAGTTTTTGCAAATGTATCTTTGAGAAAGAATCTTAGAACTGGTATTGCTGGGTCAAACATAAATTGTCCAATTTTTCTCTGTAAGGATTGTATCATTTTACATTCCCACAAGTGATGTGTGAAAGATGTGCCTATTTTTTGTATAATAGATATTTTTCTCTTAGAATATTCAATAGCCATGGAATTAATACACTGGCAACTAATTTTTTTAAGTGAAAAAACTTTGAAAGTAAAAATTTCTATAAATTTTTGTTTATAAAAGTAATGTACTCATTGTAGAAAATTTTGACAATACTTGAAAGTGTATGTAAAGGAATAAAGTTATCTTTATAATGCTACCACCTCCTAAGCATTTTACGTTTCATTAAATATGTACATATTTAAATTGAATTAATAATGCAATGTGTATTCTTATATATTTATATATAAAATATGGTTTTTAATGACAGCATCTTAGTAAAAAATCTTTTGGTTGTGAGTCTAAGCCATAAAAGTTAGGAATTTATTGATTCCTATTTGTGGGAAGTCCAAAGACAGTATGGCTGGTTTCAGGTACAGTGGGGGCCAGGGATTCAAACAATATTCACAAAACTCCTCGCTTTCTTTCTCTACATCTTTCAGCTCTACTCTCCTCAGGGTACAGTTTGCAGTGTCACAAGATAAGAGGCATTCTCCTCTCAAGCATTTACGTGTTCCCACCAAAGGATCCTGGCCCTCATTGAGTCATGAACACTTCCTCTATGACACAGAGAAGACAGGGAACCCTTGATTGACAATTTTGTCAGAAACAAACAGAATAAAGGAAGCTGAAGTCCCCAAAGAAAAGGATGAGGGGGTGGCCCCCAAATAACAGATATTTTCCATAGTTGCAGATTCTATTGTCTGGATGCACTGGAATTAATCTAACCCTCCCTGAGCTCCACCTTCTCTTTTAGGTTGTTTCCAGGTTTTGGTAGTATATATTATGTTGTGATAAATATTCTTATATCCTAAACCTTTATTTTTTAGGATATATTTGTATAAGTGAGATTACTGGGTGAAAGGATATGTATACTTGACATATGTGGTCAAATAAATCCTCCTAGGGTGTTTGTAGTATCATACATTCTCAACAGCAATTGATGAGATTGCTGTTCAACCACACCCCAGGCAGTAACCCGAATTTTAATTTGATAGGGGTTATCACAATGCTTCAAGCTTAATTTGCATAAAACAGTAAATGTCTGTTCTGTTTATAGTAGGTATTCCCATATATAGCTCTTCACTTGATTAACTTTATATTTTCCTATATTCTCTTTTGACATGCACACCCACTCTTCTTCCTATTTAAAGGAAAAAAGTAAAATAAAAGAAAGGAGAATGTATCTGTCAAGTGCACACATTTCAATTTCTAAAAATTTCCCCTTCTTCCTTAGGTTTATGAAATTACCTGAGCAATTAATTAGCTGGGTGTAACCGTGTCACCAAATGGTGGCTTGGGGATGTGTGCAGCTGGCCATCATTTCTTCAGCTCCTCCATTAAAGCATTTCCAAATAAACATACACTCGAAAGACAGTGTGCTTGCTATACAAATCAGAAAGGTGAATCCCCTAGTCACTTTTCCAACCATATTGTTGCTCACAAACCCCTTTTATGTAGAAATTCTGTAGATGTCATTAACTATGTTCATAGCATTGGTTCTCAAAGCAAGGGCCCGGAATTAACAGTATCAGCTCCACAAATATGTATGATGATAAATGTATAGTGCTAACCTAGGCTAACATGACTTTTGAAAGATGGAAACTAGATTAGAATGAAAACTTACCAAGTTGGAAAGGTTAAGTGGATAAAAGAAAAAATAATGAAGTCAAAGGACACATGCCATAAGAAACAAAAAGGTAAACAGAAGCATTCTATTTTATGCTTACCATGGAATTCAGTGAGCTGTTCATAGAGTTATAGTTATAGCTATTTTGAATGAGCTGATTTATTTTGCAGTTACCAGGAAACATTTGTGGTTAAGTACACTACCATAACAAGGATAGTCAAATCTCATGAGCCAGAGCATTAACTGACAGCCTGAGCTAGTTAATCAAGAACCTCGCAGTGATGCGCAGCATGGCCTGGTGGGCTCAACGGGCCTTGGCATGGAGAGTCTCAACTTTCACACAAAAACTCCAGCTAGAGAATTCTGCTAGAAGCAGAGTGTAGTACTAGACAGGCTAATAATGTGATTTGATATAAGAATATTAATCTTCACTCAAGAAATCAGCACTTTTATTTGATTCTAACAAGAATTTTATCTGAAAGGAGAAAATGATCCAAATGATGATATACTTAATGTCTGGCACAGAGTAGGTATTCAATACTGATAATCTAAATGAATGAATGAGTGATTAAATGATCAAAATAGTGAATGGATTAATTTCACATCTTTTTATTGGATACCTATAACATGCAGACTAAGGGGCCTGACATATAAAGGGAGACATATAAAGACAAATAAGTCAGTAGATTCTCTAGTGAGTGAGCAAATAAATGAAAACTATCCTCTAATTTGTGTTGCATTGCTGGTTCTTACTACTAATTAACTGCATGACCTTGAGCAAATTATTTAACTTCCCTGGGTCTCAGTTTACTCCTCCCTAAAATAGGGTGTTTGTAGGTGCCATGAGTGAGAACTAAATAATCTTGGATGCTTCTCATATTTTAAAAATTCTTTTCCATATGCTTTGGTGTGTGTGTGTGTATGTGTGTGAATATGTGTGTATGTGTGTGCATATATGTGTATGTATGTGTATATGTGTGTGTATATGTGTGTATGTGTGTATATGTGTATGTGTGTGCTTCCATTGCCTTTTTCATTACTGCAGAACAGCAGTGCTAAATGTCTGGGGCAAAAATCTCCATAAATGGTTCACTATAAAACTCATACTAAAATAGTAAGTACTCTTGAATCCTGACACGGCTCAAATCAAGAGTTCAGTTCTCTTCTACCTTCCCATTTTCCCCACTTTCCAAGGAGTGATAATCGGAACACCTGTGCTGGGTGCGTCCTCATCCTGATGCCTTCACAAAACATTCCCTGGCAACACCTCTGTAAAGATTTCTAGCCCTTTCTACCGAATAGCAATACTGTGCAAAAATTAAAAAAAATATATTATTTCAGATGCATTTGGCTATTTAAAGATGTGGGTCTTTATAAACACATCCATTCTATGGGATAGAGAAATGGGACTAGCAGATGTTGCTTGGTTTTTCTTTTTACCTAGGGATTTCATGGTATCCGTTTTTCAATTTCCAACAAAGTATTAAATGCTTGTATAATTTAAGTGTTTCCTTTAATTAAGCTTGAAATTGTATTTAAACATTAGGTCAGCCTAGATAACTTGAAAGTAGGAACAATTGGAGCAACTTGAGTCTGTCTAGAGTGTATTCCATTTTAAAAGTTTTAGGCATTGTTAAGTATAGTTCTAGTAGTTTCTGGACAAACAAACTCTAAATTCTTGAGTTTTCAGGGCTGTATTTATGTAAGTAAGGTTATCACATTCTATCTCTGCTTCTCATTATTTTAAAATTAGCCCATTTGTTGGGCCTGAAATGGGTGAGGAATAACTCTTTGCTTAAAATTATAAAAGGGTGCTAAGTCAGTTGAATGACATACCTAAACAACATTTTTATTAGAGCAGAAGAGCACCTTGACATCCACAATAAATATATTCCTGAAAAGTTGTGTTGAAGTACCTAGTTTGAACATCTTGCTACTTTCTGTGTTTATGGGTTATTGCTCTGCCACTTGAAATATAATTGGAAACAGCAGTTTTATTCAGCACAAAGGTATAAAGTAGATTACTTACATTTCGCTATACTGAGTGATGTCTACACACTAGACCCAGGAGAGAAAAATGAACTGTGGTTTACAGACACATCTACACTGGTAATTTTCCTCAGAGATACTAGGGGCAATATTTGACAATGGCAGATAGACTGACTTTATAAATTACAATAATTCCTTTTTAATGAATATGTGTTCCAAACAACATCTTTTCTTATAGGGGCAGTAATTTTATACTCTATATCGTATAGGTAATTATATAAGACATTTAGATGTGTTCTAGATGTGTATTTCCTCCCTGCGGAACCCAAGTGGACTAATTTGTTCTGCCTTTCTTCCTGTTTCAAGAGAGGCAGGCTCCAGGAGCCTTTTCAACTGCCTGCCTATCTCTGAATGGGTCCCTTCTCAAGGCACAGAGCTCTGCTTATCCCCCCACTAAGCACTTACCACAGCCTGCCCTTTTCCAGAAAAGAAAGGTTTCTCTGAAAAAGGTCCCACTTTCCCCTTCCCTGCTGTTTCTATGGACCATCTCTGAGAAGGTGAGAACTTGCCTGGGCCTTCTGTTTCCCCCCCTTTTTTTTCCCATCCCTGCTGCCTCAGTGCAAGCTTTGCTGATTATCTTCTGCACTAATTGTGCCTTAGCCTCCCAATGGACAGAAGGCAGAAAGAAATAGCCTACATGGGCTTCCTGCCTCAGGGCTTGTCCACGTCCAGTCCATGCTCCACGTGGTGGCCAGCCCATCAAAAAATGCAAATTTGACCGTGTTGCAGCCCTGTATGAAATCCAGAGTGATTCTCATCACCTTTAGGGTATAGTTGAAATTTCTCAGCATGCCACAAAAGGTCCACCATCATCTGGCCCCATTTGCCTGTTCAGCCTCATCTCCCATCGCTTGGCTATACCTGTTCACTCCTTGGCCTTACCTAAGTCACAGTTCTCATTCATTTATGCCATTCTTTCTGCCCAGAGCACACTTCTCTGGCTTCTTCACTTGACCAATGCAAATGGATTCTTCGGTTGTTTTGGGAAGCCCTTTGCTGATCTCCTTCAGCTGGGTTAGGAGTGTTCTTTCCTGCTCCCTTATCATAATACTTACCACACCTATTTATCTATTTATTCTTCCACCTCTCCCATTAAGCAATGAGCTGGTCATTTCTGTAACTCTAGCTGTTATTCTTTACTCTTATCTTTTATGTCTGTGGCAATAATGGGAATGAGAGGATTGGGGGTAAATGGGGACTGATTTCTCATTGGTATGGGATTTCTTTTGGGGACAATGAAAATATTTAAAAATTGACTATGGTGATGGTTGTGCACCATATTCTGTGAATATACTAAAAATCATTGAATTGTATACTTTAAGTGGGCAGATTATATGGTATGTGAATTATATCAATAAACCATTAAAAAAATCGTGATATACAGGAAAGCAGGAGTCATTCACATGTTTCTTAAACATTTTCTTTATGCCTATTGTGTAATCACATGGATGTAAAGACCTGAGGGGCCTGTCCCTTCCCGTCCCTGGGAGTTTACAATTTAGTGGGGACATTCAGACATAGTGCACTCCTGGCCTTCTGTGGGAACCATGGGTGAGGCTGTATCCAACAGAGACACCTGTTGCTGCTGCGTCAATAGGCCTAGCAGTCTTTAGTTAAGAGATTGTTAGGGGGAGTGGATGTTGCTCAAGTGGTTGAGTGCTTGTTTCCCATGTACAAGGTCCTGGGTTCAATCCCAAGTACCTACTTAAAAAAAATTTTTTTTTAAGAAGTGTGAGTTGGACTCAACATTCACATTGAGTCTTCCTTCTATCTTTCTCCCCTCCTTCACCCTTACCACACCTTCCATTAAAACAACCACCATAAAACTCCTAGAAAAAAATGTAGGAAAACACCATCAAATCTTGTGGTAGGCAGTAGTTTCTTAAACCTTACACCCAAAGCACGAGCAACAAAAGAAAAAATAGATAAATGGGACATTTTTGCACCCCAAAGAACTTTGTCAAAAGGAAGCCGACTCAAAGGGAGAAAATATTTGGCAATCACATATCTGATAAGGGTTTACTATCTATGATATATAAAGAGATTATACAACTCAACAAAAAAAAGACAAGCTATCCAATTAAAAAATGAGCAAAAGACTTGATAACTGTCCAAAAAAGAAATACAAATGGTGAAGAAACACATGAAAAAATGTTCAGCATCACTAGCAATTAGGGAATTGCAAATGAAAACTATAATTAGATATCATTTCACACCTATCAGACTGGCCACTTTTAAAAAGTCAGAAAACTGTAAATGTTGGAGAGGATGTGGAGCTATAGGAACACTTATTCACTGTTGGTGGGAATGTAGAATGGTACAACCACTGTGGAGGACTGTTTGGCAGTTCCTCAGGAAGCTGAATATAGACCATGGGACCTGGTAATACAATTGCTAGGTATTTACCCAGAAGAACTGAGAGCAGTGACTCGAACAGACATCTGTTCACTGATGTTCATAGCAGTGTTATTACTATAGCTAAAAGTTGGAAACAACCCAGATGTCCACCATCTGATGAATTGATAAACAAATTGTGGTGTATACACATGATAGAATATTATGCAGTGGTAAGAAGAAATGAAGTCATGAAACATATGACAACATGGATGAACCTGGAGCACATTATACTGAGTGAAGCAAGCCATACACAAAAGTACAAATACTGTATGATTGTGCTATTATGAACTAATTATGTGAAATATAAATATATTATGTGAAATATGAATATGGGTAAAATTGCATATTTAAGACAGTTTTTCTTTGAAGCTGAACAACTATTGGTTAATACAACAAAATATTAATATCAGACAAAAAAACAACATTATACTAAGTGAAGGAGACCAGACATAGAGTACTACATATTGTATGATCCCAATTATATAAAATGTAAAAATAAATCAATTAATGAAGATGGAATTAGATTAGTGGTTATGTAGTGCTGGAGAAGGACTGCTTAGGGGTATGGAGTCTTTCTTTTTGGAGTAATGAAATTGTTCTAAAATTTTGGGGGCAGTGAATTCACAACTTTGTGATTATCCTAAAAGTCATTGATTGTACACTTTGGATAGATCATATGGTATGTGAATATATCTCCATAAAACTGCTTAATAAACAAATAAATAATTATGCAAGAATAGCCAGAAATAGCAGCTATGTACAGTAGGGGAAGCAGAGAGATTGAGAGGTGAGGAATTTTCTTGTTTGTTTGTTTTTCTTTTTGTTTATTATTATTATTGAAATAATGTAAATGTTTTAATAATGATTGAAGTGATGAATGGATAACTATGTGATATTACCAAATACCATTGATTGTACATTTTGGGTGAATTGTATGCTTTATTAATATGTATTAATAAAATTGATTTATTTTTTTAAAAAAAGCAATGCTGAAATGCTGGGTTCTCAGCAGGTAGATGATTGATAAAACATTTTTTTGAAAAAGAAGGATTTTATTCTGGCTTATTTTCTTCATATCTGAAAGCTTTTAGCTCCTTTCAATCAATGGTGACTTTAGGCTTTGAGTCATGGACTGATGGAAAAGTTATTTAGTGTTTGTGCCTCATTCAGATCTCCATTTTAAAAATATACTCTATATATGTTATATTTTAACTCTGATAATTTCTAATATTCCATGTGCAGTAAAATAGTCTCATTCATTGTTGCAGCACTATGGGGTAAGCACCATGCCAGAATTAAAAAACACTAGTGCCAAGGTTGAGCACAATTCCCTGTCAGAGAACATCCATTTCAGTGAGGAAGACAGATATGATAGAAATAATTATGAAAGCAAAATGTTATGTGCTATGGGATCCACTAAGCAACTAATCTATGGAAACCCAAAACTTTTACGTGAGGAGGCCACTTTAAAGCTGAAACCTGAAGATTTGTTTGTTAACTAGGCGAAGGCATGGAGGTGGTGCTGGTGGTGCTGGCTGGGGAGGAAAGTGTTCCAGCTGGGAGGAACATGGGAAAAGGTCTACTGGAGGAGCCTCTAACAGAGAGACATCTATATGGCTGGGTGGGAGGATTGCTGAGAAAGGGCAGGAGATGATACTGGAGAATCAGGTGGGGATAGAACAGGGAAGGCCTTAAAAGCTAGGGTGAGAAGGTCAGGCTTCATTGTAGGATCAGTAGGAAACCACTGAATAGAGTTAGACAGTGGAGAGCTGTGATCGGATTTTTAAAGAGATCACTGTAACTGCTGTGAAAACCTTTCAAATTTGTATATCACAACAGAATATTATTTTAAATTTAATTACACATCTTCAGCCCAAAATTTCCTAATTTTCAAAACTCAGACGAAGTTTAAGACATCTTTATAGGAAATTAGAGGTGAAGTGACACATTCAACTAATCCTATTTAATCACTATTATTCAGGGACAAAGCACAGAAAGTTTGTTTTTCAGCAATATTTTCCCCTCATTCCAGACATTTACATTTTGAAACTCAATAAAAACATAAACAAAGACACTTTTTAGTTTCTAGGACAAATGCCACAAAAGCAAACAAATGGAGTACCAAAGAAATTATTTCAAGTCTAGTGAATAGGGTAGGCAGTGTATGGCAGTTTGTGGGTGTCAGTATGCTGAAAATCCAAGCTCTTCTCTGTTGGTTTGAAATAAGGGAAGCAGGACCTAAAGCCTAAGTCTTAGTGGATATGTGACAATATCCCAAGAAAAACACCAACTCTACATGAATGGAAAAGTAGAGTAAGATTACAAGAAGAGAAGAGTAATTTCTCTGAGTGGCTTAAAAACATTTTTTCCCCTTAATTCCAGTGTTTTAATTAATTCAACGAAGACTTATTGAAATTTTATTTTGCATAAGGAATGGTGCTAGGCACTAAAGAAAAAAATATATATGTATTTTGGAGAAATAGCCATCTGTAGACAGTTCATCTTTTATACACAAGTCACTCTATTTCAGAAAGGTCCCACAGTTTATTTGGAGAACTTAAAGGAACAGATCTAATCTTATTTCCCCAAGCTGAATAACATTCCTCATAAGTTATTTAGTCTGTAATTCCGGTAACCACGTTTTCAGAAATAGAAGTTGCAATATAGGGCATGAAAAGTATATTCATGGGACAATAGGACAAACTATTTGAAATCACAACTGTTCATGAAAATTCAGGACATGTTGTCATTTATCTACATCACTGCATTCACCAGGCCTCCAACATCATTAGCATTACAAAAGGACTCTACTGTGACTAGCTAAAGGCAGGTGACTCTGAGATAACACTAACTTGATCTACACAACCTAATATCCATCAATCATCCAGATGTTTCCTGCATACCTGAAACCAAAGCAGCACATGCCATACATGGAAACCAACTCATTTTCACTTTCTAATATGGTTTACATCCTTATTCATACTTTACAGTAGTCTCTTTCAGGACGGTTGGTTATCATTAGTGTTTGCTGCTAATCAAATTTTACTCCTTTCCTTTATGTTTTCTCATGTCGGTGACAACAGCGGAACAATAAGAATAGAAGTTCCAAATAGAAAAAAAAAAAAAAAGAATCACAGAATATATGACCTTTAACCAACATTGTGATCATATGCTTCTTTTCAATGTAAGGTCTATAGTTAGAACTGACAAATGCCAATAAAACCCAGTCATTTGTATATTTTCCTTATATAAACAAAGGTTGGGAAATTACTTGGAAAGGAAAATGTTTCTTAAGGTTTAATGCACAGCAATTTCTTTAAAGTAATGACTAAGACTGAACATTTACTCAAGATAGTTGCTTATTTCAAAGCATCATTTAAATTATAACTTTATTTCAATAATATTGGGCCTTAATATCTTCCTGACCTGCCAGGTTTATAAGATTAGGATGCTGATACTAAGTCTTTTATTCTAGGAGGTTAGAATTCCTTATTTAGAAACAAAGGTCATTCATTTTTTCCAATTGTAAACATTTAGCACACATTTATTAGGTGCCAGGCATGGCTTTAGATTCTGAAATATAAGATAAAAGTCATGGTTTTCCTGTTCTGAAAAGCTTACCTTTTATGGACAGTGGTAAGCATGTAAAAAAAGGGATAAAGAGGACAATAAAATATGGAAAGTACTAACAAACAAAGAAAGCAGAGTAGGGGCATTGAGGACAGCACAATTGAGGAGGTAGCAACGAACTGGAAACTTTACTGGAAAAAAAGGCATTTGTAGGATGAAGGAGAAGAGGGAAAGGCATGTGCAAGGGATCATAAAAGGGCCTGGTGTCTTGGGGAGTATTGGCCTGAAATCATGGGTTTCATGGTGTGAGTGCAAATGAGCTCACAGTACAAATAGTACAAGATGATAAGGGAGGGGGGATAGCACCCTACTCCCATCTCAAGTCCCCCATTCTAAACAGCTTCTCAGGAATACTTCCAGACATTTTCTATGCATATTTGAATTATCTCTATTTATCCTTTATCTATCTATCTATCTATCTATCTATCTATCTATCTATCTATCTATCTATCTATCTATCTATCTATCTATCTATCTATCTATCTACCTACCTACCTTTCTATCTAGCAAGCTAGCAAGCTAGCAAGCAAGCAAGCTAGCTAGCTGTATTAGTCAGGGTTCTCTAGGGCAGGGGTTCTTAACAAGTGATCTGTGAACTTGAACTGAAATTCAAAAAAACATTCTTGTGTTGGTGTGGCTGTGATATATTTATTAAATAATGCCAGCTTAGTGTGGTCCATGGTTTTCACCTGACTGGAAAAGGGGTCTATGGAACAAAAAAGGTTAAGAATACCTGCTCTAGGAAACAGAATCGACAGGAGATATCTGTAAATAGTATGAGATTTTATAAAATTCTCACACATGACTGTGGGGATGCACAAGTCCAAATTCTTCAAGCAGGCTGCAAACCAGGAGCTCCAGTGAAAGTCCTTGATGAGTTCCCAGGAGATGCTGGCTGTCCGAAGTCAGGCTGGAAATTCTCTCTGAATGCTGAAATCACTCACTTCCCCTTTTAAGGCATGCAACTGATTGGATAAAATGTCACTCATTGCTGACAGCAATCTCCTTGGTTGATTGTAGTTGAAATCAGCCATCTATGCAATCAACTCACTGATGATTAAAGACCATAAATGTCCTTGTATTACAATTAGCCCAGTGCTTGCTTGACAAACAACTGGGCACAATTACCTGACCAAGTTGACAAGTTAGCCTAACTATCACACTATCATTTAACTATCCATCCATCTATAGATCTTTCTCCTCAAGTGGTATTACAACATACATAGTTATTCTGCAACCTCCTGTATCTTAATACATCTTAGATACAAGGCAAATCCATAGATATGAATCTGTTTCATTATTTTTAACACCATAACTCTGATATGAATGTACCAAAATTTATGTACTTATTCCACTGTTGATGAACATATAGGGTGTTTGCAGTGATTTGCTATTACAAATGGTGCTGCCTTGAATATTGTTAAGTATCTATTTATGTAGCTCTAAGGGAATGTATCTGCAGAACAAAATGATGGTCAGAGAGTACAGCCAAAATTTGATTGATAATGCCAAGTGGCCTTCAAAGAAGATTCCCTCCCTTCTAAGTTATATGAGAATGTTTTCTTCCCCAATCCCTCACCAATACCCACTCCACTCTTTTGGTTTGTTCATGACAATTGTACTTATTTATTTTTACGGACTTTCTTATACAAGTGATGAGTGGTTTTTGAAGAAAAAATTTTGAAAACAAAAATAAGAAACTAGAAAAAAAATTATCCTAAACCCCACTGCCCAGATATCTGCTATTAACACCCGGTTCACAGTCTTCATAGTCTTCCCTGTTTAAGGATCCACTTGTGTCCTGCTTGGGTCACGGCTGAGTTGTAGATACAGCTGGTGGATAGGGCCAGGAGATTCCACTCCACATCAATGTTCTGGTTCTTATAATTTAGCTCCATTGCTGCAAGGAGGGCTGAGGAAACTGCTAGGGAAAGAATTCAGAGGGTTTCTGCAAGTGGGGCTCATATATCTCTCATGTGGTAGACTTTGGGTTACTGAAAATAAGCCAAATCAAAATGAAGGGCCTCTGCAAAGAGAGAGCCATCTGATGGAAGGAAGTGTCTGGCATAAATATTCAGACTCTACACTAGGTTCTAATCATTAGAGGGCAACCCCTTTTCTTGGGTACATAATGGTAGTTATTATTTGAAATTTTCTGAACCAACCACTCTGTGGTGTGAGTGTTCCCCAGGGACAAAATGATGATGTATATCAATAAGTAGAGCAGTCATGCTAAACTCTGTGACATCTCTGGCAAGCTGCCCTACTGTGGGAAACTTCCCCTCAGCCTATCCCCAGCCAACCAAGCATAACACAGAGGGGAGAACTTTTCTTTCTTATTTCACTATGAACTGTCCAGCAAAAAAAGTATTATAAGGCTGAATGCATCAGAGTTCAGTATGATCAACAGGGACGTGTACCCCAAAGCAGATGGTGACATAAACAGATCTTTGGCAGAGTTCCCAGCAACCATGGTAGAGCTCAACATAGCAGAAGTCAGTAACCCTGGCAAAAGCAGGTATTACCTGTATCCACTTAGGAGCCATGTAGCCCTTCTCCAGGGGCTCTGAAAAATACTTCTGTGTTTGGGGGAAAGGAAGGTCTGCTTCTTACAATATGGGTGTTTAGTGTTAGTTAAAACCTGTAATGTCTCCCCATTGTCACAGAATAAAATCCCAATTCATTAATGATTTTCAAGGATTGGTATGATCAGGTCGCTCCTTACAGCCTCCAATGTTTGCTTGATGTTCCCTGAGTGAAGCTTTTGGCCTTTGTTGTCAACAGATCTCTCACCCTAGAATGCAAACTACTACACTTTTCTCTTCACCTACCTATTTCTTCTCAATCTCAGTTTACATATTATCTGCTGTTGAAAGACTTTTTGAACATGTGAGACTGGGTTATTGTTTATCTTATATAGTCTTGTAGCAACTTGTTCATATTCCCATAATAATCCTCATGTTTTATGCAGTGTGATTGTCTATCTCCATCACAACACCAAAAGATTCTTGAAGGCAGAGTCCATGTCTTAGCCATTGTTTTAGCAGCATTGCTCCTATAGTGCCTACCACAGAGTACACACTCAATCTATATTTGTTGGATAGATAAGTGGATGAATGGGTGACCTTGTTAACCAATTTAGAGAATAATGAGAAGTACAAATTTGAGAAGATGATAAGCTTAACTGTAGGCCTTTTAAATTTAAATGCATGTGGATATCTAAGTGGTTCTGTCCAGTTGTGAATATTGGCAGAGTTTAAGGGAAACAGTGAGGTTGGTTATACAAACGGGAGTCATATTCACTCTCTCATTTCTTTTTCTTTTCCTTAAAAATTCAGTAACTAATATTTCTGCCTTTAAAGCTAGAAAAATTTGGAAACATGGAAAAGTATTAAATATATATAGAAAAAAATTACTAAAGGTATCAGTCCCCCTTCCCAAGTAGAAATGAATTACTTTGAACATATGTGGATATGTCCTTCTGGTTTTATTTTCTGTATTTTTGTGTTTGCATTTAACAGAATTGGGTTATGTGTTTATATAGTTCTTCTTTTTAACTCAGCATTATATCATAAGCAATTTTCCTTGCTTCTAAATATTCTTTAAATATCTGACTTTTAATAGCCTTAAAATGTTCTATTGGATGGATGTGCCATAATTATTTTAATCATCCTTATTTTGGGGAATTTAAGTTGCTTCTGACCTTTTGCTGCCATAGATAAATGCTTTGATGAACTTCTTTTCGCAAAATTCTTTGCTTAAGTTGTTTTCAAGAAAATTTTAACCTACCCAACAAAGGGATTAGTGAGTACTTGTTTCACTGCTTCCTTGCCAATTTTGGGAGTCATAATTTTTAATCTTTGCCAATTTAACAGATTGAAAAATAGTACTCACTGATGTTTAAATTTGTTTTTGGTTGATTACTAATTAAGGTAGACTTCTTTAGTGTATGTATCTACCATTTATATTTCTCTGGTAGATTGTCTATTTTATCCTATTGCTTAGTTACTTTGGAAGAGCTAACATTTTATTATTAATTTGTGAGAACCAGTTATGGATATATTAACTTTTTCATATGTATTACAAAAATTTCCCCCAGTTTTCTCCTTAAGTTTCTATGGTTTTCCCCCTCTTAGAGAAAATTTACCAGAATTTAAAGATAGGATTTGAACAAAAGTTTGAAAAAGAAACTAGTTGATTGAACAATCAGAAACGAGGAATTTATTAGCCAAGAATGAGTGAAAAAAAAGGAAAAATTTGCATGTTATAATTGATTTCCAGTCATAAATATTAGGATAAGTTATAACAATGAAAACATTGTTTTGGGAAATGGTAATTCCATAAATGCAGTGTTAGCAGCAAAGACAATAGTAAAATGAATTTCTGGTGCCTGTTCTGCCATTATTTTTAAAACATCTTCTTATGGGAATGATACTTCTTTTGAAGAGGAATATTTATTTTTATTTATAAAAGTAACACATGCTCACTGTAGAAAATATGGAAAATATGGAAAGGTATGAAGAAAGAATTTGAAATCACCTTTCAGAAATAATCACTGTTTACATTTTGATATATTTCTTTCCAGAATTTTTCTACCCATATTTTAAAAATGTATGTGAGGCCTCTTTCTAAGCTGAACTCAGCATATAAAAACAATAATGTGACTTCCAGGAAGATGACGGACTAGTAAGACACGGGAATCTCTTCTCCAGAAAAATAGCTAGAGGACAAGATGAAACAGCCCCGAAAACGATCTTCTAGGGTTTAGGACAGCAGGTGAAGGCTGCACACCACCCAGAGGAGAGAGGGACAAAAGAGAGAAATCACAACGACAGAACCATGAGTTGGAACCAGGAGTGGCTGCTGCTGCCGACACCCTCCCCCACACTAAAGACTCTTTGGAATTCTCAGGCCTCTGGGCCTGCAACTACAGATAGAGGGGGCTCCAGGGATCTACTACCCCAGAAAAGGGGAGAGAGAGGGACACAGCCTAAGGCTGACTCAGCTTCTGACCCACAAATTTGGGCTGTGGTGCCCCACGGGCCCTTCCAGGCCAGGTGGGACCACACGGTGGTTTGCCCTGGGAGCTGGTGAAGGACTGGAGAAATCTGACCCTCGCAATCTACTTCTCTTCTAACCTGGACTAATTGTTGAGGACTCCACAGGAAAGGGGAGAGAGAGCCTGGGGCTGACTTGGCTTTTGACTTGCAGGTTTGGTCTGCCATGTCCCGAGAGCTCTTCCAGGCTGGGTGGGGCTGCACCATTGTTTGCCTTGGAGTCTACAAGGGGCTAAAGATATATAAACCTCCCAGTCTCCTCCTCTACTAACAGGGACTGATTGTTGAGGACTCAGAGGGAATGCAAATATTTCCTAGCTGGGAAAAGGGAGGGGGCTGCCAGAGAAGACTGGAGAACAGTCTCAGACAGTTTGAATTACAAGTTTCTTAGCCTCCAGACAGGAAGCTCTATCACATTCATCTGGTCTGTGTCACAGCAAATACACTCTGAACAGGCATTGAATTGAGAGTTGCCAAAGTGCACCATCTCCTAGCAGACCAAGGAAGTGCACATAAGAAAATTAAAAATAAGTAGGAGAGGTTTTCCTGGCCTCTATAGCCTCCCTACCCAAGGCCCTAGGAGGCAAATCTACAACCAATTACTGGGTCCAGTGCCCAGTTTTGAGCAACCAGCAGGACAATCATAACAATCCAGGTCGAGCCAAAAAATCAAAGAGCTGTGGTAACTCACAGCCTCTTGCCACTAAATCCCTATAAAAGAGAAAGAGATTGAGCATCTGAGTAAACTATATCCTAACCAGATGCCTAAACACCAGAAAAAAATTATAAGCCATACTAAGAAAATAGAAGACATGGCCCAAGAAAAGGAATACATCAAAGTCACAGAAGAGATGCAGAGTTTGAGAGAACTAATCAGCGAGATGAGCACAAATTTCCAAAATCAAATTAATGAGTTGAAAGACAATATAGTTAAAGAGATAAATGACATCAAGAAGACATTGAGCGAATGCAGAGAAGAATTTGAAATCCTGAACAGAAAAGTAATGGAGTTCATGGGAATGAAAGACACAATAGGTGAGGTCAAAAACACATTTGAGGCATACAACAGCAGACTTGAAATGGTAGAAGAAAGAATAAGTGATACCAAAGACAGAGCACTTAAATTGAAGAGAGAAAAGAACACAGAGAGAAAAGAATGGAAAAAATTGAGCAGAGGATCAGAGAGTTGAATGACAACACAAAACACAACAACATACATGTCATGGGAGTTCCAGAAGGGGAAGAGAAGGGAAAAGGGGCAGAAAGAGTATTTGAGGAAATAATAGCTGAAAATTTTCCAACTCTCATGAAAGAAATGAACTTACATGTCCAAGAAGCACACCGTACCCCTATCAGAATAAATCCAAATACAACTACGCCAAGACACATACTACACAGAATGTCAAATGTCAAAGATAAAGAGAAAATTCTCAGAGCAGCAAGAGAGAAGCCACCGATCATGTAAAAGGGACGTCCAGTAAGACTTAGTGCAGATTTATCTTCAGAAACCAGGGAGGCGAGAGGACAGTGGTATGATACAATTAGAAAACTGAAAGAGAAACACTGCCAGTCAAGAATTCTTTATCCATCAAAACTGTACTTCAAATATGAAGGTGAATATAAAATATTCACAAACAAACAGGAACTAAGAGAGTTTACAAAAAAGAACCCACCTTTGCAGGAAATATTAAAGGAAGCCTTAGAACCTGAAAGAAAAAGACAGGAGAGAGAGGCTTGGAGGAGAGTATAGAAGAAAGAATAGCAGAAAGAATAACCAAAAGAGTAAAAAGACAGATAAAAAACACGATGACATATGAAAACCAAAGAATAAAATGGAGGAAATAAATAGTGCATTTACAGTAATATCATTGAATGTGAATGGATTAAATTCCCCAATCAAAAGATACAGGCTGACAGAATGGATAAAAAAACACGAGCCATCCATATGCTGCTTACAAGAAACTCACCTTAGACCCAGGGATACAAACCGGCTGAAAGTGAAAGGTTGGAAAAAGATATCCCACACTAATAATAACCAGAAAAGAGCAGGGGTAGCTATACTAATATCAGACAAAACAGACTTTAAGTGCAAAGAAGTTATAAGAGATACAGAATGCCATTTTATATTAATAAAAGGGATGATTCACCAGGAAGATATAACAGTCATAAATGTCTATGCACCTAACCAGGGTGCCCCAAAATATATGAGACAAACTCTGGCAAAACAGAATGGAGAAATAGACATTTCTACAATAATTGTTGGAGACTTCAACACCCCAGTCACATCATTAGATAGAATAACTAGACAGAAGATCAACAAGGAAACAGAGAACTTGAACAATATGATAAACAAGTTAGACATAACAGACATATACAGAACACTGCATCCAAACTCAGCGGGTTATACATTCTTCTCAAGTGCCCATGGATCTTTCTCCAGTATGGACCACATGTTAGGCCACAGTGAAGCTCTCAATAAATATAAAAAGACTGAAATTATACAAAGTACCTTCTCAGATCATAATGGAATGAAACTAGAAATCAATAATAGACAGGAAAAAAGTCAATTCGGAAATGTGTGGAGACTGAACAATACACTCCTAAATAATTGGTGGGTCAAAGAAGAAATTGCAAGTGAAATCAGTAAATATATTGAGACAAGTGCAAATGAGAACATAACATATCAGAACTTATGGGATATAATGAAGGCTGTCTTGAGAAGGAAATTTTTAGCCCTAAATGCCTATATTAAAAAACAAGAAAGAGCTAAACTCAAAGATTTAACAGAATAACTAGAGAAACTAGAAAAAGAACAGCAAACCAATCCCAAAGCAAGCAGAAGGAAAGAAATAATAAAGATTAGAGCAGAAATAAATGAAAATGAGAACAGGAAAACAATAGAGAAAATCAACAAAACCAAAAGCTGGTTCTTTGAGAAGATCAATAAAATTGACAAACCCCTAGCTAGACTAACAGAGAAAAAAGAAGAGAAGATGCAAATAAATACAATCAGAAACGAAAGGGGAAAGTTACAAATGACCTTACAGAAATAAAAAGAATCATAAGAGGATGAGGCAAAAAAAAAAAAAAAAAAAGAAAAAGAAAAAAAAAAAGAGGATATTATGAGAAACTATATGCCAACAAACTAGACAACCTAGATGAAATAGACAAATTTCTAGACACGCACAACCACTGATGCTATAAGAAATACAAGAACTTAACAAACCAATCACATTTAAGGAGATTGAATCCGTCATCAAAAATCTCCCAAAAAAGAAAGGTCCAGGACCAGATGGCTTCACAGGTGAATTCCACCAAGCATTTCGAAAAGAGTTAACACCAATCCTGTTTAAACTCTTCCAAAAAATTGAAGAGGAGGGAAAATTACCCAACACATTTTATGAAACCAACATCACCCTAATACCAAAGCCAGATAAAGATTCTACGAGAAAAGAAAATTACAGACCAATCTCTCCAATGAACATAGATGCAAAAATTCTCAACAAAATACTTGCAAATCGAATCCAACAGCACATCAAAAGACTTATACATCACTACCAAGTGGGATTTATTCTTCTTATGCAAGGCTGGTTCAACATAAGAAAATCAATCAATACAATACACCACATTAACAAATTGAAGGAAAAAAAAATCACATGATCATCTCAATAGATGCAGAAAAGGTATTCGACAAAATCCAGCATCCTTTTTTGATAAAAACACTTCAAAAGATAGGAATAAAAGGAAAATTCCTCAATATGATAAAAGGCATATATGAAAAACCCACAGCCAACATCATATTCAATGGGGAAAGTTCGAAAGCTTTCCCTCTAAGATCGTAAACAAGACAAGGATGCCCACTGTCACCATTGTGCTTAAAGTTCTAGCTAAGGCAATTAGAGAAGAAAAAAAGTTAAAGGAATCCAAATAGGAAAAGAGGAAGTAAAACTTTCACTGTTTGTGGGTGACATGATCCTGTACTTAGAAAATCCTGCAGTATCCATGACAAAGATACTTGAACTAATAAATGAGTTCAGCAAAGTGGCAGGATACAAGACCAACATGCAAAAATCAGTAATGTTTTTATGCACTAGTACTGAACAACCTGAGGAGGAAATCAGGGGAAAAATTCCATTTTCAATAGCAACAAAAATACTCAAATACCTAGGAGTTAATTTAACCAAAGAAGTACAGGACCTATATGCAGAAAACTACAAAACAATGCTAAAAAAAATTTAAAAAGACCTAAACAAATGGAAAGATATTCCATGTTCATGGACTGGAAGAATAAATATCGTGAAGATGTCAATCTTACCCAAACTGATTTATAGATTCAGTGCAATACCAATCAAAATCCCAACATCTTACTTTACAGAGTTAGAGATGGAAATTACCAAATTCATCTGGAAGGTAAGTGCACCCGAATAGTCAAAAGCATTCTAAAAAAGAAGAGCAATGTGGGAAGAATTTCACTGCCTGACCTTGAAACATATTACAAAGCTACAGTGGTCAAAACAGCATGGTACTGCATAAAGATAGACCCATTGATGAGTGGAACAGAATTGAGAACACAGAAATAAACCCTCACCTATACAATCAACTGATTTTTGACAAACCTACGAAGTCCACGCTAACGGAAAAAAACAGTCTCTTCAACAAAGGGTGTTAGGAGAACTGGATATCTATAACCAAAAGAATGAAAGAGGACCCCTATCTCACCCCCTATACAAGAATCAACTCAAAATGGATCAAAGATCTAAATATAAAAGCCAGGACCATAAAACTACTAGAAGAAAATGTAGGGAAACATCTTCAAGACCTCATAGTAGGTGGTAGTTTCTTGGACCTTACACCCAAAGCACGTGCAACAAAAGAAAAAATAGATAAATAGGACCTCCTCAAAATTAAGCACTTTTGCACCTCACAGGACTTTGTCAAAAGGGTGAAAAGGCAGCCAACTCAATGGGAAAAAATATTTGGAAATCACATATCTGATAAGGGCTTAATATCCAGGATATATAAAGAGATGTTACAACTCAACAATAAAAAGACAAACGACCCAATTAAAAAATGGGTGAAAGACTTGAGTAGACATTTCTCCAAAGAAGAAATACAAATGGCAAAAAAACACATGAAGAAATGCTCAACATCACTCATGATTAGGGAAATGCAAATCAACACTACAATGAGATATCATTTCACACCTATCAGAATGACCACTATTAAAAAGACAGAGAACTACAAGTGTTGGAGAGGATGTGGAAAGGAAGGAACACTTCTTCACTGTTGGTGGGAATGCAGGATGGTACAACCACTATGGAGGACTGTTTGGCAGTTCCTAAAGAAGTTGAATATAGACTTGCCACATGGCTCGGCAATATCACTACTGGGTATATACCCAGAAGAACTGAGAGCAGTGACACGAACAGACATCTGCACACTGATGTTCATAGCAACATTATTCACCATTGCCAAAAGGTGGAAACAACCCAGGTGTCCATCAAGAGATGAATGGATAAACCAACTGTGGTCTATTCACATGATGGCATATTATGCAGGTGTAAGAAGAAATGAAGTCATAAAGCATATGGCAACATGGATGAACCTGGAGGACACTATGTTGAATGAAGCAAGCCAGACACAAAAGGACAAATACTGTATGAACCAAATATATTGTGTAACATATTGTTTGATTCAAAAAAAAATTTATATGTATCCATTACATTTGATTGAGAAATGTATATATTTATTCATCTGTGTTTACTTTTTAGTTTTTAATTGTTTGTATTTTCAATTATTAAATGTAGAAAATAAAGTAAAAAATTTTAAAAAAGCAATAACGTCCCCCCAGAGTGGGACATGACTCCCAGGGATGAGCCTCCCTGGTACCGAGGAGATGCTACCAAGTACCAACAAGCAATGCATCTGGAAAAAAACAAAAACAAAAACAAACCTCGACCAAAAAGCTAAAGACAAATGAGCTTGTATGGCTAGGAGACTTCAAAGTAAGTCGGGAGGCCATCCCAGAGGTAGCGCTTATGCACATTTCAACAGGATCTCATTGACAGCCAAAGTAGATACAATCCCAAATAGCAAAGCTCCTCAGGGATATGGAGACATCCAGACACTGTAAGTCTGGGCAGATAGCTCAGGAATTTGGCCCCTTGTCAATGGGCCCTACTCTGGTAGTTTTGCTCCCCAGTGTGACAGAGTTAGACTCAGCAGTGGATTCCCTATGCATGACTCTTCTGTCCTTCTTTTGGAACCTATAATTAGTACTAGAGTTGGTAGGTGTACATCCAAGAGACTTAAATCTTTGGGCTGTCCATGTGCCAAATGAGCCGTGAATCTCTACAGAGTTGCAACATCTATTCTCCAGTTCAATGGACTCACCCAGAATAACTAACGAGGAGGAGGTGATGGACAAACAACATACCAAGAAACTGAGAGTGCCTACAACTGCAAGCAAGAGAGTCCCATCCATCAGATTTATGGGATCAAATACCCCCTCATTTAGGTGGGGTGGGCATCACCATCCCAGAGTCCTTAAGAGTGGGAAACAAACTATGGACTAAAATAAACTTACTAGTATTCTACTATAGACTTTTTTTTTTTTATTTTTTTTATTTTTTAAATTTATTTATTTATTTATTTTTAAGGATTTATTTATTTATTTACTTTTATCCATTTTTACACCCCTTCCCCCCCCCCCGTTTTTGCTGTTTCTGTGTCCATTCGCTGGGCAACTCTGTGTCCATTTTCTGCCCTCTCTTCTCATCCTTCTCCTCCTGTCTTCACTGGGATTCAATCCTTGGAATCTCTGATGTAGGAGAGAGGCATCCTGCCCGCGCCACCTTAGTTGCTGGTTTTTCGGTGCGTCTCATCTTGCCTCTCCCTTGTGTCACTCTCCTATTATGTCATCATCTTGCTGTGTGGCTCGCGGAAACTGGTGGTGCACCCGCGCACAGGGCCTGGCGGCCCACGCACCTTCTATATATTTTTAAAATTTTTACCAGGAGGTCCCGGGGATCGAACCCAGGTCCCTCCATATGGGAGATGGACGCCAACCAGATATAGCCCCCTGCTATATCTCTTAAGGTTGACCAGAGATACCTAAGGTTACAGTCTTTTCCCATACAGGATGGTCATATAATAAATCAGGCTTAGTTTATCACCAGCATTCTAAAAACCAGACCTAGGGAGGAAAACGAGGTCTGGGGACACATGCATGGTTTCTAATATAGCGAATGTTTAGCCCACCCTGATTATCACAGAATCAGGACAGTGAGAATATTCGCAAACTACTATAGACTTAATGTGATTATAGCAATGTAAGAAATACCATTGTTGTGGAGGCAGTGACCCATGGATGTTCTGGGGTTAGGGAGAGGGAAAAACAAGTGTAATGGGGTGGGGGGAGCATTTTTGGGACTTGGGAATCATCCTGAATGACATTACAATGACAGATACAGGCCATTATATATCCGGCCATAACCTATAGAGTTGAATGGGAGAGAGTGTAAACTACAATGTAAACTGTAATCCATGCTTAGTGGCAATGCTCCAAAATGTGTTTATCATTTGCAATGAATATACCACACTGATGAAAGATGTTGCTAATGCGGGGGAGGTGTGGGGAGCTGGGCATATGGGAATCCCCTATATATTCTCTGTAACATTTATGTAATCTAAGTAACTTAAAAATAAAAAAGTGAAGAAAAAAAATATATGTGATAGAAGTAGATGTAGCTCAAGCAGTTGAATGCCTGCTTCTCACATGGGAGGTCCTGGGTTCGGTTCCCTGTGCCTCCTAAAAATAAAAAACAAACAACAAACGAAAAAACCAACTCAGGGGAGCTGATGTGGTTCAGTAGTTGAGCACTGGCTTCCCACATAGGAGGTCCCAGTTTCAATAACTGGCCCCTGGTACCTCAATATATATATATATATATATATATAAATATATATATATATGAGATTATATTGTATATGCAGTCCCCCATCTTATTAAAATTCTTCCTTAGCATTATTTTAATGGTTGTGTAATATCCCCTTAAAAAGATTTTGATAATTTATTTATGACTTCCTTATTTTTAAAATATTTTGTTATTAATAACAGTATGATATATGACATATTTCTGATAATTTTCAAAGCTTTCTAGAAAATGGTGTTAAT
Source organism: Tolypeutes matacus (assembly GCA_026826555.1). Taxonomy (NCBI): domain Eukaryota; kingdom Metazoa; phylum Chordata; class Mammalia; order Cingulata; family Chlamyphoridae; genus Tolypeutes; species Tolypeutes matacus. The sequence continues at coordinate 12,219,063 of JAKSZT010053769.1, read as the reverse complement.
AAATTAAAGAATATGAACTCTTTCATGATGGCTTGACATATTTGCCAAATTCTCTACACAGGTTATACCAATTTATGCTCATACTAGTAATACAAAGGAATCTTTTTGATTGCACACTTGCAATGAGGATTGAGATAATTATTTTAATAATATTTTGCTTACTCGATAGTCAAAAATATCACAGCATAATTTTTGACAGCTTTATTGATGTATAGTTGATATACAACAAACTGCACATATTTCAAGTGTACAATTTTATGTTTAGACCTATGTATCACCTGTGAAATCATCACCATAATCAAGATAATGAACTTATCCATTATCCCCCAAAGTTTTCTTATGCCCCTTTGTAATCCTTTTGTCTTGCCCCTTCCTGTTCCACACCCCATATGTGATCCCCAGGCAACCACTGATCTGCTTTCTTTCATTATACATTGGTTTGCATTTCCTAGAAGTTTAAATAAATGAAACCATACAGCATGTACTCTTTTTGGTCTGATTTATTTCATGAAACATACTTATATTGAGATTCTTTCATGTTGCACTGTGTATCAATCAATAGTTCATCCCTTGTTGTTGCTGAATAGGTATCCCATTACATAGATATACTACCTTTGTATATCAATTCGTCTGTTGATGGACAGGGGTTGTTTCTAGTTTTGGGCTAATAGAGTTGCTGTAAACATTCTTGTACAAGCCATTGTACAGACATATGCTTTTATTTTTATTGGACAAATATTTATGCATGAAATGGCTTGACCATATAGTAGGTGTATGTTTAACTCTTTAAGAAACTGCCAAAATGTTTTTCCAAAGTGTTTTGTTTTTTTTTTAATATTCTTACCAGCAATATATCAGAATAATAGTTCCTCCACATCCTTGCCAACATTTGGCATGGTCAGTCCTTTTAGTTTAGCCATTCTAATAGGTATGTAGTGGTATCTCATTGTGGTTTTAAAGTTCATTTTCCTAATGACTAATGGTATTAAGCATCTTTTCATGTGCCTTTTTTATTTTTTGGTGAAGTGTCTGTTAAAATCTTTTGCCATTAAAAAAATTTATTTTTATTTTTAATTTGAGAAGTTTTAGGTTTACAGAAAAATCATGTAAAAAATACAGCATTCCCAGATACCCCCATTATTTACACTTTGCATTAGTGTGGCATCTTTGTTACAAGTGATAACAGAATATTAAAATAACACTATTAACTGTAGTCCATAGTTTACATTAGGTGTATCTTTTTCCATATACCACCCTATTATTAACTCCTTGTATTTGAGTCGTATATTTGTTATAATTCAATGAAAGAACATTCTTGTACTATTAACTCCAGTCCATTATCTACAACAGGGTTCACTGTGTTATACAGTCCCATGTTTTATATTCTTTTTTTTTTTTATTAAAGATTTATTTTATTTATTTATTCCTGTACCCCTTGTTATTACTGGGCTCACTGTCTTGCTCTCTTGTCCATTCGCTGTGTACTCTCTGTGTCTGCTTGTCTTCTCTTCTTCTCATCTTCTCTTTAGGAGGCACTGGGAACCGATCCTGGGACCTCTGACATGGGAGAGAGGCACTCGATCGCTTGAGCCACCTCAGCTCCCTGGTTTGTTGTGTCTCTCATTGTCTCTCCTCTTTGTCTCTTTTTGTTGCACCAGCTCTCCGTGTGGGTCAGCTCACCACATGGGCCACCTTGCTTTCACCAGGAGGCCCTGGGAAACAAACCTGGGACCTTCCATACGGTAGATAGGAGCCCAATCACTTGAGCCACATCTGCTTCCCCTGACTTTCATTCTAGTAAGATACATGATCCAAAGCTTCCTCCTTCAGCCATCTACATACATAATTCAGCACTGTTAATTACACTCGCAATAATGTGCTACCATCATCACCATCCTTTTCCAAACCTTTACAATCAACCTAAATAGAAATTCTGTACAAATTAAGTATCAAGTCCCCATTCTCTATCTTCAACTTAGCCCCTGGTAACTTAGGTTCTAGATTTTGACTCAATGGGTTTTCTTATTCTAATTATTTCATATCAGTGAGATCACCCAATATTTGTCCTTTGGTGTCTGGCTTATTTCACTAAGCATAATGTACTCAGGGTTCATCCATGTTGTTGCATGCATCAGGACTTCATTCCTTTTCACAAATGAATAGTATTCCGTTGTATGTATATACCACATTTTACTTATCTGTTCATTGGTTGATGCACACTTGGGTTGCGTCCACCTTTTGGCAATTGTGAATATTGCTGCTATGAACATCAGTGTACAAATATCTGTTCAAGTCCCTGCTTTCAGTTCTGGGTATATACCTAGTAACAGGATTATCAGGTCATATGGTAATCCTATACTTAGCTTCCCGAGGAACTGCCAAACTGTCTTTCACAGAAGCTGCACAATTTTACATTGCCACCCACCAATGAATGAGTGTTCCTATTTCTCCAAAACTTGTAGTCTTCTGTTTTTTTTTTTTTTTTAATAGTAGCCATTTTAGTGCGTGTGAAGTGATATCTCATTGTGGTTTGATTTGCCTTTCCCAAATAGCTAGTGATGCTGAACATCTTTTCATGTACTTTTCAGCCATTTGTATTTCCTTTTTGGAGAAATATCTTTTCAAGTCTTTTGTTCTAATTTTTATTGGGTTGTCTTTTCATTTTCAAGTTGTAGGAGTTCTTTATATATTTTGGATATTAAACCCTTAACAAATATGTGGTTTCCAAATATTTTTTTCCCATTGACTAGGTTGTTTTTTCACTTTCTTGACAAAGTCCTTTGATGCACAAAAGTTTTGATTTTTGTCTCTTATTTTCTTCCATTGTTTGTGCTTTGGGTGTAAAGTCTAAGAAACCATTACACAACACAAGATCCCGAAGATGCTTCCTTTCTTCTAGGAGTTTTATAGTCCTGACTCTTATATTTAGGTCTTCAATCCATTTTGATTTAATTTTTGTATATGGTGTGAGATAGGAGTCCTCTTTCATTATTTTGCATATGTATATCCAGTTCTCTCAGCACTATTTGTGGAAGAGACTATTCTTTCCCCATTGAGTGGACTTGGCAGTCTTGTCAAAATCAATTGTCAAAAATCAATTGGCCATAGGTGAGAATCTATTTCTGGGCTCTCTATTCAATTCCATTGGTCTAGATATCTATCCTTGTATCAATTCAGTGTGACCACTGTAGCTTTGTAGTATGCTTTAAAGTCAGGAAGTGTGAGTCCTCCAAATTTGTTCAAGATGTTTTTGGCTATTTTGGACCCCTTACAATTCCAAATAAATTTGATAATTGGTATTTCCATTTCTTCAAAGAGGTTGTTAGAATTTTGATTGAGATTGCATTGAATTTGTAAATAATTTTGGGGAGAATTGGCATCTTAATGATATTTAGCCTTCCAATCCATGAACATGGAATAATCTTCCATTTATTTAGGTCTTTTTTCATTTCTTTTAGCATTGTTTTGTTGTTTTTGGTGAATGTAAGTCCTTTATATTTTTGGTTAAATTTATCCCTAGATATTTGACTATTTTAGTTGCTATTGTAAATGGAAATTTTCTCTTAATTTCCTTCTCAGAGTGCTCATTATTAGTGTACAGAAACACTACTGATTTTTTGTGTTGATCTTGTATCCCATCACTTTGCTGAATTTGTTTGTTGGCTTTAGTAGCTTTGTTGTGGATTTTTCAAGACTTTCTATATATAGGATCATGTTATCTGTTTTTATTTCTTTTTCTTGCCTAACTGTTCTGGCTAGAACTTCCAATACAATTTTTTTTCCAATAAAATTTTGAATAACAATGGTGACAGTGGGAATCCTTGTCTTGTTCCAGATCTTAGAGGGAAAGCTTTTACCGTTGCCCATTTGTTTTTATTTCACCATTGTCTATTTGATTTTATTGGATTGCTTTTAATTATTGAGTTTTGAGAGTTCTATTTATACTCAGAATTTTAGTCCTTTATTAGATGTATGCTTTGCAAAGATATTTCCCAGTCTATGACTCATCGCTTTTTATTTTCTTAGTAGTATCTTTTGAAGAGCAGAAGTTTTACATTTTGATCAATTTGTTCATTTATGGATTATGCTTTTGGTGTCATATCTAAGAAATCTTTGCCTAATGCAAGGTCAGAAAAGTTTGCTCTTATGTTTTCTTCATGAAGGTTTATATTAGGTATTATATCTAGGTCTGTGATTAATTTTGAATTCATTATTGAATATAGTGTGAGATATGAATTGATGTCTTTTATTGTATTTAGATATTCAAATGTTTCAGCACCATCTGTTGAAAAGATCATGATTTTTTTCACTGAATTGCTTCGGTGCCTTTTATGAAAATCAGTTATCCATGTATGTGTTGGTCTATTTCTGGACTCTGTATTCTGTTCAATGTGAATGCCTATCTGTTTTAGTTTGCCAAAGTGCTGCCGATGCAAAGTACCAGAAATCTGTTGGGTAAAAGCTTACAGTTCCAAGGCCATGAAAATCCAAACCCAGGCACCATCAGAGATGCTTTCTCACTAAAGTCAGCTACTGTTGATCCTGGCGTGTTGCCAAAGGGTGAAGCAAGATGGCCACCAATCTCAGCCCAGATTACAGCCTTCGCCTCCAGGCTTACCCTTTCCTCTTGAGCTGCTCCGTGGGCCCAGCCTCTTGGGGCTTTGTGCTTATGTGAACCTGCAGTCCTCTCTATAGGGCTTATTTCTAGGCCTCCTATTTCAGTCTCGACGGTTCTGTACTCTTCCCATGTTCAGCTGTAAGCTCTCAGGGAAATGGCTCATCTCTCTCCAGGGCCTCAGCTGTTAGAGCCTCTCCTTTTTGTCACATGGCAAGATAAAAAACGGCAGAGCTCTCTTTTCCTGTGTCTGTCTAAGTGAGTCTTCCTCTGTTTTTCTGTTAATATCAGATCCAACAAGGGGCAGAGACTCAACTTGAAACATGCCTCATTGATGTAGTCCAATCAAAAGCCCTAAAGCTATCTCATCAAGAAATCTAATCAAAGGCCCCTCAGCTAAATTTAATGCAATCAAAGGGTATCACACACAGAGATATGTTAGTTTACAAACTAACATATGTATGTATGTTAGTTTACAAACCTAATCTTTCTCTTTTTGGGATTCATAAAATAACTTTAAACTGTGACACTATCTCTCCACCAATACCAGACTGTCTTGATTAATGTAGCTTTTATATTTAGTCTTGAAATCAGGTAGCATTAGCTGTCCAATTTTGTTCTTCATTTGCAAAGTTATTTGGGATTTTCTAGGCCCTTTACATTTCCATATGATTTTTTATTGGGATCATGTTAAATCTATAGTTCAATTTGGGGAGAATTGATATAGTACTAATATTGGCTCTTCTGACCCAAACATTAGGAATATCTTTATTTATTTAGGTCTCCTTTAATTTCTACCAGCAATGCTTTGCGGTTTTCAGAGTGTAAGTCTTGCACCTCTTTTGCCAGATTTATCCCTAAGTATCCCATACTTTCTGATATTATTGTAAATGATATTTTAAAAATGTTTAATTTCTAATTGTTTGCTGCTAGTATATAGAAATATGCATTATTTTTTATGTTCATCTGGAATCCTGTAACCTTGCTAAACTCTCTTTTTAGTCCTAGGAGTTTTGTTTGCTTGTTTGTTTTGTTTTGTAGCTTTCATTAAGTTTTCTACATAGATGATCATGTTGTCTGTGAATAAGACAGTTTTACCTTTTCTTTTCAAACCTGGATGACTTTCATTTCCTTCCTACCTTCCTTCCCCTTTTTCTCTTTCTCGCTCTTTTTTGCCTTATTGTACTGTCTATAACCTCTAGTAAAATGTTGTATAAAAGTTGTAAGAGCAAACAACCTTATCTTTTTCCAAATCTTAGGGGAAAAGTACTGTCTTTCAACATTAAGTATAATGTTTATCTATGGATTCCTTTTATCAGGGTGAGGAAGTTCCCTTCTATTCCTAGTTTTCTGAGAGGTTTTTTTATTTTTTTAATCAGAAATGGGTATTAGATTTTTTTTAAAAAGATTAATTAATTTATTCCTTCCCATCCCCCCCTCATTGTTTGTGCTCACTGTCTGCTCTCTGTGTCTATTTGTTGTGTGCTCTCTGTGTCTGTTTGTCTTCTCTTTAGGAGGCACTGGGAAGCAAACTCAGGACCTCTCATGTGGGAGAGAGGTGCTCAATCACTTGAGCCACCTCCACTCCCTGCTTTGTTGTGTCTCTCATTATGTTTCCTCTTCTCTCTCCTTGCTGTATCATCTTGTTGCATCAGCTCACTGTGCCAGCCCGTTGCACCCCCTTGCTGTCTTGCTTTTCTTCTCTAGGAGACACCAGGAACCAAACTCAGGACCTGCATTGTGGTAGGCAGGCACCCAAATGCTTGAGCCACATCCATTTCCCAGATTTTGTTATTATGTTTGTTCTACATCAGTTGAGATGATCATAGGGTTTTCTTTTTTTGTTTGTTACATGGTGAATTACATTTAAAATTTTTGAACATTAAATCAACTTTGCATACCTGGAATAAATTCCATTTGGTCATTATGTTTGGTTTATTTATTTTTATTTTTATTTTTTATGAGGTACTGGGGATTGAACCTGGGACCTTATACATGGGAAGCAGGCTCTCAACCACTAAGCTACACCTGCTAACCAGTATTAACTTTTTAATATATAATTGGATTCACTTTGATAAACTTTTTCTCTCCCGAGATGGCTCCCTTATCTCTCTGGTCGTTGTGTGCTTGCTGTATCTACCCATTGTGTCTGCTTGTTGTGTCTGCTCGTCTTCTTTAGCAGGCACTGGGAACCAAACCCGGGACCTCCCATGTGGGAGATGGGTGCCCAACTGCTTGAGCCACATCCGCTTCCTCACCTTTGATAAACTTTGCATCTATTTTCATGAAAGATACTGGAATATAGTTTTCTTTACTTGTAAAGTTTTTGTTTTGATATGAGTATAATGATTTCTGGAAGAGTTTATGTAGAATTAGTATTATTTCTTCCTTAAATATTTGGTTGATTTCACCAGTGAAGCCATCTGGATGTGGATCTTTTTTTGTGGGAATGCTCTTAACTACAGCTTCAATTTCTTTAATAGTTATAGAACAATTGAGCTTACTTATTTCTTCTTGAGTGAGCTTTGATAGCTTGTATCATCAAGGGATTTGTCTCTTTAATCTAAGTTACTGAATTTATTGGAATAAAGTTGTTAATTGTATTCCACTATTATCCTTTTAGTATATGTAGAATTTGTAGTGATGCTATCTCCTTCATTCCTGATATAGCAATTTGTAACTTCTCTCTTTTGTGATGATCAATCTGGCTAAAGATTTATCAAATTTACTGATCTTTTCGTTTTATTGATTTTTCTCTTTTGTTTTACTATTTTCTAATTCATTCGTTTCTGCTCTGATATTTATTATTTCTTTTCTTTTACTTAGTCTGGGTTTAAATTGCTCTTCTTTTTCTTGTGGCTTAAGGTTGAAGCTGAGATCATTGATTTCAGATTTTCTTTTCTAATATAGGCATTTAGTGCAATTAATTTTCTCTAAATATTGTTTCAGCAGTATCCCACAAATTCTGATAAGCTGTATTTCATTTTCACTCAATTTCCTCTCCTATGAACAGTCTATTATTGCTATTCATTTTTTAAATTGGAAGTTCAATATTTTTTTCTCAGCAATTTGTTAGATCACTTTACATATTGTTTGTTTGTGGTCCACGTTATTCAGTCTAGGCAGTGAGATAACGACTTGCTACTAGATTTTTGTTGTGCTGTGAAACCACAACAAGTGTTTTACATAAATAAATGTTTCTTACTCTTTTCTTGGCACTATATAGTTGAAAGGTACACTTTATCCTCATTAGGAAGAGTGGCAGTAACTCTCGAAAGAGAAGAAGAAAGAGATCACTTCTCCTCGCCCCCATCCAGAAGATGCATCAATTTCTCCGCTGGGGCTCAGGGAAATGTGTAGCTTGAAAAAGTCCTTGGAGGTGATTTTAATAAGCCTACTTAACATGCTTGACTCCTTTCTATTAAAATCCTCTGATTTCAATAATCACCATTATTAAATGGTGATTGCTTATTAGAGGTCCTGTGTGGTAGATTGAATTAGGTACCCCAACAAAAGGCCTATTCTTAATCCACATTTGCACCCATTTGTAAATAGGGCCTTTTGAAGATGTTATTATTAGTTAAGGTGTGGACAACTGAATCAGGGTGGGTCTTAATCTGTATTTCTGGAAGTCTTATTAAGAGGCTCCAGAAGCCAGAGGACAATGAAAAACCAGAAGATCAAGTATAAGAGGAGAGAGAGAGCATGAGACAGGAGGCAGATATATAAGCCAAGAAACCCCAAGGACTGTGGCAAACCAGAACCAGAATGCTAGAGACTGTGAGGAGAAAGCAGGGCCTTGCTAATGCCTTGATTTTGGCTTTGTAGCTTTCTAAACCATGAGCTAATAAATTCCTATTGTTAAACCAACCCATTATATGGTTTTTTTAATCACAGTAGCCTGGAAGCACCTGCCAGTGTCAGTATTTCTAAAATTCTAATGAATGTTCAGTGTCTCAGCATGTCTAAAGGCTGCCAGATAAAACAGAAGGTCAATTCTTTGCTTTTACCTGAAGTTAGATCAACTGATTATAGTAACACTGGCTACCTTGTGCTGATCAGAGACCCAGGCAGGTGGGTATATGTGTATCATATAACTGACAAGTAGAAAATGGAAAAATTAATTTTTATTTAATAAATACACATTGTTTAATAGACATAACCTTTTGAAACCTACAAACCCTGAAGAAAAATAAAAAATAAATGTGTTCTTGTTGGTGACAAAGATGAAAACTACTATATAGATCACATCCTTGGATTTCTGAAGTAAGAATTGAATTGGGAGTTCAAATTCTCTAAGAATAAAACTCTTTAGAAGGAAATAGAATTATATGGGAAGAGAATCAAAGCCAGCCCTTTTCTTATAAAGACCCTGGAAATGATTGTTTCCTGCTATTACTTAGAGTCTCTTTTTCTTACTTTCAAACTCACGTCACACACAACCTGAATTTCACTCTTTCTTCAGATGCTGGGCTCCAAATCTTGTTGCCAGAAAAAAATCTCCACAGTATTGTGCTGCTGGGCTTTTCAAAAGTACCTCAGAAGCAGAGCCAAACTTATATTTCTGAAAATCTAAGTATAAGGTGGTCAAACTCCCATTTAATTTTGGGGAGCACAATGTTTGGCATTAAAATTTTTTTATTGTAGTAAAATACACTTAACCATTTTAACCACTTTAAAGTATACACTTCAGTGGCATTACACTTATGGTTGTTGTGCAGTGATAAAGGGTTTTATTCTGTGGTGATTATCATCACTGTAGAGTTACAGAACTTTTTCATTACCCCAAATAGAAACCCTGTGTGTTACATTTTTGAAGTTAAAAGATGCGTAGTTGATCACAGTAGAGAGGTTTTAGAGAATCTTTGCAGTTTTTTTTTCCTCAAAGACGAAGGAGATAATTTCTTACAATCTCCAGCCACAACTTCCAGAAGCTGCTCATCCAAAGTCACATCTTGTTTGTCTTTACCAAAATTCAAATCAATCACATGAAAAAATTCTAATCAAAATGTCTGGTTAAAATTTGAATAATTGAAAAAAAAATTTTTTTTTTTCCAGGAGATACTGGGAATTGAACCCAGGTTCTCATACATGGGTAGTGGTGCTCAACCACTGAGCTACACCCACTCCCTGGGTCTGGTTAAAATTTAAAACATTAAAAATACTAATATAAACACTAACTGTTGAATGCAGCCCAATATACTTCACACATACTCGTGATCTGTTTTCCTTTCTAATAATTAATGTTATCTTGAATACTTGGATAGTTTGTTTGAGAGCAAAGAGCTGAGTTGTGCTGTTTGAAACCTAGTCTGTCAAAGCACTTCTGCTCATGTCTTTCCTCTCTCAGGGAATGCAGCCACCCACAAGCCCAAGCAAGAAACCCGGGCAATGACTCTACTCATCCAACCTCATTCATTTAACACAAATATTATTGAGTGTTCTACCAGGTACCACTCAATACAGTAGGGGAATCAGACACATAGATTTAACCTTTGCCCCAATTCCCCCTACCCACCATTTCCAGTTTTTGCCAAGTGTAGTTATTCTGGCCTTTTTATTATCACTCAAATCCATCCTTTCTCTCCACCTTCTCAGTTGATGTAATACCTTCTAACTCTTTTCCTTGCGTTCATTTATTTATTTAATATATAATGATTGAGGGAGCAGATGTGGCTCAAGCGATTGAGCACTTGCTTCCCACATGGGGGGTCCCAGGTTCAGTTCCCAGTGCCTCCTAAAACAATAACAACAGCAACAAACAACAACAAGCAAAATAAATGAAGAAAAACAACTCAGGGGAGCCAAAGTAGCTCAGTGGTTGAGCACAGGCTTCCTATATATGAGGTCCTGTGTTCAATCCCCAGGCCCTGGTACCTTAAAAAAAAGAAAAAAAAAAAGAAAAAAAATATATGATTGAGTGATATACTAAGCCAATATTGTGCTAGTTGATGGCGTACCATGACAGTACTTCCCCACAACTTATGTGGGAAGCGGAAGTCCAGTCTTGTGGGAAAGACTGGTATACAATAAGCATGATCAATGAAGGGCAATGCAAGGAGAGGTACAGAGTGTAATGGGAGTGTCCAGTGTGTAGTGGGGGCTTAATTTAGTCAAGAGGATAAAGGACCACATCCCTGAGAAAGTATATGTTAAGCTGAGATCTGAAGGAAAAGCCTAAATTAGCCAGAGAGAGATGGGTCTGATGTACAGAGAGAACAACTCATATGAAGTCTCAGAGGAGTGGGAGCAAGAATTTGGTCCCTTGGAAGAACTGCAAGAAAACCCACCATGACTGGAATATCAAAAGCCAAGGAAGTAGAGATGGTATTGACACTGGATGGCTACCCTGGACCAGACTGAGCAAGGACTAGTGAACCCTATTAAGGATGTTGGAATTTTGATAAGGGTATGGGATGCCAAAGTATCATTTAAGCAAGAGAGTGACCTGATCTGATTTGCATTTTTAATTGCCTGGTAATGAATGGATCAGAACTCTTTGGAAGATTGATGCAGTGGTACCAGAGAGAGATGATGGTGACGTGAATGTGGTAGTAGGATAGGGAGATGGAGAAAACGATTGACACCATTCACTACCCTCAATTCTTCCATGCTCTGCACTGCAACCAAGGTGATCTTTCCAAAAACACCAACTTATCCTAATGGTGTCCTAGATAACCCCATACAATGGCTTTCATTGCTTTCTGAATAAACTATAAGCTCCTTGACATCCAAGTTTTTTCTGGGCTGTTACCAGCCTTCCTCTCTAGATGTCTTTTCACTTTCTATCATTTAACTTAAGCTGCAACCATAGTGAATTGGCTTGCTCTTCACTAAATGTTCCTTACACTTCCTTGCACCAAGTTCCTTCTTTCTTGGAACACCCTTGCACCCACTCCTGTGCTTAAGGTCTTGGCTTATTCATAACTTCACTTTTCTGATTCTTTAAGACTGGACTGGGATCCCTTTTTATGTGTCCCATAGTGCCCTTTCCTTACTCTACATAGCACCTGGTCTGTGTTCTTGAGGTCAAGGATTTTTTCATATTTGAATCACCAGCAGAAAGCACAAGACCTGAATGCAGGGTGGGGTCAATATTGAGTGGGTGAGAGAAGAAATGAATGAATGACAGTAACTTCAAAGACCTCATCTAATAATTAAACTTGGAGTCTCAGAAGATTTGAGTTAGATTGCTTTGCCAGTGAAGGACCCCCAAACTCAGGACCTGAGGAAAGACACACTTAGTTTAGACTAGATCAGTTCCCAGGCAATTAAGCTGCTAATGTGACCTGTGACTTCAATATTGCTTTAGAGAGTGCTAATCACCATAGTTACTCAGAGATATTCAGCATAAAGTTTCTGACATCAGATAAAAGAAGCAATTTTTTAATGCTTGGGGAAGAAAAAGTTTTAAATAAACATTTCTTTTATTATAAAGCAAGGAAAGACTATTTAAAATTGTATAGTGGTTGAGCATGTTCTGCAGCTGACAGATTCCAGGAATATTTCTGTTAATGTGCAATTAAAACAAAACATGAAGAGTAATATTTTGTCATCTGAAGGCTACTATGTAGGGGGGAATTGGAGCAGAGAGAGCATCATTAGCCTAGCCATGATTTTGGGAACACCCACAAGTGCCTCAAAGTTTCTTAACGATTTGCAACAATTTTGGTATTTATATTTCATTTGAAATGTCACCTGGATCCTTTTATGTAAATGTTGTGGTATTGATTTAGGGTCATTTACACAGACTTTGGGTTATCTTCTGTTAATACCCTGGCAATTCCCCTTCTAATTCTGTGGGTTTCCATGGTGTCTTAGTTTGCCACAGGGCTGCTGATGCAAACGACCAGAAATGGGTTGGAATTTATAAAGGGAATCTTTTTGTTAGGGGAAAATTTTACAGTTTCGAGGCCATAAAATGCCCAAATCAAGGCACCATTAGAGAGGCTTTCTCACCAAAACCAGCTACTGGTGATCTTGGCATCCTGCCACATGTCTAGGCAAGATGGTTGGTCTGCTAGTCTCTCTCACCTTTCTCCCTGAGCTCAGCTGTGGGCTATCAGATATATCTCTCTGTGTCTCATCTCCTTGAGCCTCTCTAGGTTTCTCTTCTTGAACTCAGCTGTGGGCGATCAGGCATCTCTCTCTCAGCTTCTCTCCTTGAGCCTCTTGGGGTTTCTCTGTCTTTCTGCAGCTGTAGGTGAACCTGGAGTCCTCTCTCTACTTTCTCCTCTCTCTCACATGGCAGGATCAAAATGGCAGCTTCCTTTTTCTGTGTCTTTTCTCTATGTCTCTGTTTAAATAAGGCTCCAGTAAGAGGGCAGAGACCTAATCTGAGTCATGCCTCACTGACATAGTCCAACAAAAGCGATCTAATCAAGTCATCTAATCAACGTCCCTTAACCAAATCTAATCCAATCAAAGGGTCTCACACACACAGGAATGGAATAGTTAAAAAAACATAATCCTTTTTTTTTCTTTTTTCTTTTTGATTCACCAAATTCAAACTGTTACACATGGCAAGAGATAGGACTGGTACTAGGAGGTAGAGGAAGACAAAAGTTACACAATCCCACTCCCAGGAGCTTCTCTCTGGGGTGTATAATCTACTGAACTAAACAATGGCCCTTTAAGGGGCATTTCCCTTCCTATTCTGGCTTTCTCATATTGAAAATACTCCTGGAGTAAAGCATTCTAGAGTCCCAATATGAGGGGTGACACATAGGAAAGCTCAGTTCCATGACTGGAGCTGAAGAACACTCATACTGTAACTCTTCAAGTTAGAAAATTCAACTCTTTTTTTCAGATTGCACATAACCAGATTATAGACCCCTTGCTGATACCTCATTATCATCCTGACCTTTAAATATTGGAGGACTCCACAGCTCAATCCAAGACCTCTACTTTTTTTCTATCCATACTCCCTAGATAGTCTCATCTGGTCTTATGACATGAAATCCCATTTATAAGTTATTCATTACAAAATGTGTATCTTAACCTTGCTCCTGAATTAGACTAACATACCCAACTCTTAACTTATTATCTCAACTTTGATATTGACTAGGTATCTCAAACTTAACTTGGCCAAAAAGAATTTCTGATCACAGCTCCTTCAAAACCCGTTCTTCCCTGTCTTTCCTATTGCAGTTGACAGCCACCTCATCCTTCCAGTTGTTCCAGTCCAGACCCACAGAGTCATTGTTGACTCCCTTTCTTTCATAGCCCACATTCAATCCATAAGGAATTCTGTTGACTCTAACTTTAAAATCTATCCATAAGAATCTGACCATTTCTCACTACCTTTGCCACCACCATCTGGGTCCAAGTCACCATAATCTCTCACTAGGATCATTGAGATTGCCTCCTAACTGTTCTCTTTGCTTCCACCTTGCTACCTATTCCCTCATAATCTATTCTCAACACAGCACTCAGAGCAATCCTTCTAAACCATAAGTCAGATCATAATACTCTTTTGCCCCAAACCTCCGATTGGTCCCCATCTCACTCAAAGTAAAAGCTTACAATAATGTGATAGCAAGTTTCCAAGATGGTCCCAATGGTCCTCATCTCCTGATTTTTGTGCCTTTGTCATCCCCCCTCTCCCCCAATAAGAATCAGGAATCAGGGTGTGACTTCCAGGCTAGGTCACAAAAAGCATTGCAACTTCTGCCTTCAGCTCTTGTATTGTTTGCCCTGAGGGAAGAAGCCGTCATGCAGCAAGGACACTCAAACAGCTTCATGGACAGACCCATATGGTGAGGAACTGAGTACCCTGGCTAACAGCCAATAACAACTTGCAAAGTGTGTAAATGAAACACCTGGGAAGTGGATCCTCAGCCTCCCTCAAGCCTTCAGATGACCGCAGCCCTAGCTGACATCTGACTGAACCTAATGAGAGATTGCGCATCAGAACTGCACAGCTGAGCTACTTCCAGATTCCTGATACATAGAAACCACAGGAGGAAATATGTAGTTATTGTTATTTTAAACCACCAAGTATTGGGGTGATTTCTTAGGCAACAAATGATAACTAATACAGCTGCCCCCCTGGTGTGGTCTCCTGTACCATACAGGCCTCATCTTCACCTTCTCTTCCTTCCTCATTCACTCCACTTCAACCACATGGCACATTGCCTTCTTAGGCTAGTTCTTTGCAATTACTTATCCTTCTCTCTTTCTGGACTGATTTTTCCTTCAGATGTCCCTGAAACTTACTCCTTCGTTTCCTCCAGATGTCTGCTTAAATGGCCCACTACCCTAGCAAACACCTTTACCCCTTTGCCCCATCTCATTTGTTTCCATTGTACTTATCACCATTTGTCATATTACATATTCACTTATTTATCTGTGCATTGTCTGTCTTCTCCCAATAGAATGTAAACCCCATGAGGACAGGATATTTTAATGCTATTATCAGTTTTGAATTCTTAGTACCTATAGTGCCTGGTAGTTAGAGGCACACAATAAGTATTTCTTGGCAAAACTGAGTGCAGGCAAGAATGAAAAAAAAGAGTGAACAGTGTAATGTATCACTTCAGAAGGGATGTAGAAATTTCTTATGGCAATAAGAAATATTTACTCCACTTTAATCCTGCTCCTATGGCTTAGGTATACTGGGGCCACATGCCAATTTCTTTTAGTTGTGTATTTAAGTAGTTATAGGTGATTTAAATGCCAGTATTATTGTATTGCATTTTTTGATAGGTAACTCCACTTTTTATTTCTTACAGTTTCTAAAAGGTAAATGCATAAAATATAATGATAAATCTATGGTTTGGGCTATACAATGTATACAGATATAATTTGTAAAAATTACAACAAAAATGTGGGGAGACAAAGAGGTATAGGAACAGTTCCATCTAACAACAAAGAAAATATCTGAAAATACATACAGCAGAAAATGAGAGGGACTAAAAATGAGACACTACAAAAAGTCAAATATGAGAGAGTAGGCATTAACATAAGAATTGAGATACCAAAATGCTGTAAGACTTACAAAGATCAAATAGCAAAATGGCAGAAGATAGTCCTTCATTTTAAAGTTACTTTAGATGTAAATGGATTAAACTCTTCAGTGAAAAGACAGAGATTGGAGAATGGATTGAAGAAAAAAAAAGCATGATGCAACTATATGCACTTAACAAGAGATTCACCATAAATTCAAAGACACATGTAGGCTGAAAGAAAAAAAATATCATGCAAATAGCAACCAAAAGAGAGCTAGGATAGCTAGAAAAAATAGCTTCAGTTCAACAACAGTTACAAGGAACAAAGAAGCTTAGTATATGTTGATGTAGGGGACAATTCAGCAAGCAGACATAACAATGTTAAATACATGTGTACTTAACAGCAGAGCCCCAAAATATATGAAGTAAATATTGACAGATTATAACAGAGAAATAGTTCTAAACTAATAGTAGGAGACTTCAATACAACACTTTCAATAATGGACAGAACATCTAGATAGAAGAGCAACAAGGAAATAGAAAAGTTGAACGATACTATACACCAACTAGATCTAACAGACATATAGAGAACACTTTACCAAATAGCAGTAGAATGCATATTCTTCGCTAGGACACACTGATCATTCTCCAGGATATACCATATATTAAGTCATAAAACATGTCACAATAAATTTGAAAAGATTGAACTCATATAGTGTATCTTCTCTGAATGCAATGGAATGAAATTTAGAAATCAATAAAAGGAGAACTGGAAAATTCACAAATATGTAGACATTAAATAACACACTATTAAACAACCAATGGGTCAGAGAAGAAATCACAAGAGAAATTAGGAAACATCTTGAGGTGAAGGAAAATGAAAACATAACATACCAAAACTTATGGGATGCAGCAAAGGAAGTGCTGACAAGGAAATTTATAGCTCAAAATGCTTATATTAAAAAAGGAGAAAGATCTCAAATCTGAGACCTAATCTTAGAACTTGAAGAATTAGAAAATGAAGAGCAAATTAAACCCAAAGGAAGCAGAAGGAAGAAAATAATAAAGATTAGAGCAGAGAGAAATGAAATAGAGATTAAAAAACAATAGAGAAAATCAACAAAACCAAACTTTGGTTCTTTGAAAAGATCAATAAAACAAACAAACCTTTTGCAACACTGACAAAGAAAAAAAGAGAGAAAGCACAAATAACTAAAATCATAAAAGAAAGGGGGGACATTACTACTGACTCCACAGAAATAAAAAAAGGTTATAAGTGCATTCCATGAACAACTCTATACCCACAAATTCAATAACCTAGATGAAATGGACTAATTCTTAGAAACTCACAAAACTTCCTAAACTGACTCAAGAAGAAATAGAAGATCTCAACAGAACAATAACAAGAAAAGAGATTGAATTAGTCATCAAAAATCTCCAAACAAAGAAAAACCCAGGACCAGATGGCTTCCCTGGTGAATTTTACCAAACATTCCAAGAAGGATTAGCACCAATCCTGCTCAAATTCTTGCAAAAAATTGAAGAGGAGAGGACACTACTTAACTCATCTATGAGGCGAACATCACACTAATACTAAAGCCAGATAAAGACGCCACAAGAAAAGAAAATCACAGACCACTATCCCTTAATAATATAGATATAAAAATTCTCAGCAAAATTCTAGCAAACTGAATCCAATAGAACATTAAAAGACTTACATACCTTGATCAAGTGGGATATGTCCCAGGAATGCAAAGGTGGTTCAACATAAGAAAATTGATTAATGCAATATTTAAAAAAAAAAAAAAAGCAGGAGGCTCCTATAAACAAACCTGGGGCCTTCCCATATGGTAAATAGGAGACCAACCAACTGAGCCACACCCGCTTCCCTGTGAATATAATTAACACCACTGAATATATATTTGAATGTAGTTAAAAGTGGAAATTTTAGGTTGAATATATATTATGAGATTAAAATTTTTTTTATAAACCATAGGTCTGTACAACACAGTGAACCCTAATGCAAATGTGGACTATAGCTAATTACGTAATTATAATAATATTCTTTCATCAATTGTAACACAGGCACCACACTAATGCAATTATAAATAATGGGAATAACTGTGTTTGGGGTGTGTGTGAAGTGAGTTGCTACAATGGTACATCCCGGGAGCATAGGTTCAGGGCACAACAGAAAATTTCAGAAAATGGTGTCTTTCTTACCTATACAGCATAAAGAGACCAGAAAGAACAAATAATCTCTCTGTTAGTTACACAGCATAAAGAGTCCAAAAGAGCAGGGGAAGAAGTTCCATCACGACCAGTCTCCCAGGGAGGACAAAAACTTCTCGGGTTGGGGTAGGTAGAGGGCAGCTCCAAGAGTCCCACTTTGCATGAGGGAAGAGAATCTATACTGTTTGGGTAGGAGTTTTATCCTCCTTTGGGGAAGGAGCCTTTGTTACTGAGAATTCCTATTCTGATAAGCATCTGGGGCTGCTTGTTCCTGGTTTTGGGTTTAAGGTCTGGCAAGGCCTTTTCATCAGACTTAACATCTCCCCCAGGTTGTAGAACGGCATATAACAGAAAAGGAAGTGGAGGTAGCAGAAGGCTGGGGAATGGCTGTGTGGTGTATGTTTGTGACTTCCCCAGAGAAGGAGGTGAGGAGAGGAGGGGGCTGGGCTGGCTGCTAAACCCGTGTCTGTGGTTTCCCTGGGGGGGGGGGGGGGGGCTTACAGGAACTCTGTATTTTCTGCTTGGTTTTTTTCTTTAAATCTACAACTTCTGTAAGAAAAAATAAAATGCCTCTTGCAAAAGAAAGTTCTGTGGTTAAGTAAACTCTCGTAAACACTGTATCTTATATTCTCCTCTAGTGGGTTCAAACTGGCATATAAAAGGCTCTGAATTGTTCTGCAGCAAGGAAACACGTTTACTTTGTTTCACTCAATATTTTCCAAACTTCCTTATCTAGAAAATGTTTTCTTCCAGTAACACCTTTTCATTTAGAAGTCGAGTTCTAATTGATCATAGAACCCAATACTCCCTGAGTGCTTCCCATGTCTTGCACTGCACCTATGCCCATGGTCTTTTTTTTTTTCCTTAAGGAAGCAAAGAAAACTTAATTTTTTTCATAGTCCAGATAGTGAAATTGTACAAGCAATTGTGTGACATTCTTTTTTTTTTTTTAATATATATATATATATTATTTTTTAAAAGATACATAGATTACATAAATGTTTTGCAAAAATATAGGGATTCCCATATATCCCACTCCCCAAACCTCCCACACCCTCTGCCCATTGTCTTGATAGCCCTTAGAGGTAACTATTTAACGCTTACTACTACAGTACCCATTTTGCAGATGAGGAAAGTGAGGCACAGAGAGAGTATGTAAATTGCTCAAGGTTACACTGTAAAGTGGCAGGGACATTATTCACACCTGCTATTGTGGGTGTGACTGCCCCTGTGAATGAGAATTTTGAGCTCCTTATCTGATCAGACTCCTTTGAAATTTACTCTTTTTAACAGCACTACTTGCAATAATAAACCATCCCTTCATTTTCAGAAAACAGCTCTCAATGTGCTTTAGTCTATAACAAGGAATTTGAGTTACTCCCCTAGCAAACCTGTTCTCAAATGCTTTGATCACTGATAAGAGCTTAATTTATTATATTATCTAAATTTATTCTGATTTAACAGATAGAAAATCTTTCTCTGAAAGGATGTTGATATAGTGGAAGAAATTCACAAAATAGCAGAATTTGGAAGAGGATTCTCTGGACTTTGGCCCTGGAGCTCATGTAGAGCAGTTGACCAGCCTTACCTGAGAACTTGATGGAAATGCAAATTTATGATCCCGCCACAGAACAATAGAATCGGAAACTGTGTGAGTGTTTTAACAGACCGTCCAGGTGATTCTGACGTAGCTCAAATTTGAGAGCTGCTGCTCTAGGTAGGTCTCTTCTGCATCTGTGTGTAATTAAGCCCTGCTGATATGAGTGTCCCTGAGAGCAGTGGTCAGTACTCTGTTTTCATGTGTAGGTTTGTGCCTAAATATACTAATTAGTGAATTCAATAGCATTCCTATTGAATTAAAAAAATGTTTCCGTCACACACCAAGTCTACTTTCCTTAAATAATGTTCTCAAGTGGCAAAATAAAAAGAAAAGCTTTGGAATTTCCGTGGGTTTAAAACAGAATCTATTAAGGTAATGAATAAAGGGCCTTCTTTAGAATCCAAAAGGTATGCATTTAATTCACAGTTCAATTTTATTATAGCTAATAAGCTAGTTATGCTTCTCCCTGGCAAAGAGATAATTGCTTTTAATACTTTGCTTACCTGTGTTGTAACAATGTGTGGGAGCTGTCTCGATCGGCTAGTGAGGGCCCAGCGTGCTCTCCTCCTCACCCAGCGTGCTCTCCTCCTCACCCTACCTTCAGTGGTGTCAGGCGGGTACCAACGGTGGGAGTATTTACACCATGGAAATCCGAAAATGCTACAAATCAGGGCTTTTTAAATTTAAAAAAAAAAATGTTTTTTTTTTTTAATTCAGAGAGCCAATCACTATACATTTACCAGCACACCCCTGAAAATGTGTGAAAGGATGCTCACTGAAGCATTATTTGTGTTAGAAGAAAATAGGTGTGACAAGTGATTAACTCTTGGCAACTAGTATTCAAGAGAATACTACTGCAGCCATTAAAAAAAGAACGAGTAGACCGTGGAAGGACATTTATGATATATTATCAAGTGAGAAAAATTTGCAGGATAATATGTATAGCTTGATTCTATTTTCTTGTAAAAAATAAACAAATATATGTATGTCTCAAGGTATGTGTGTGTTTGTGCACATATATTTGCATTGTATATGCCAGATAAAAATGGAAAAATCTCTCTCCTTCTGTTAACTAGTTACTCTTACTAAGTGGGAATTAGGGAGGTAGAACGGCAAAGGCCTTTCACCATTTAGTTTACATACTTCTATAATGTTTGGATTTTTGTTTAAATGCATATATAATGCTTGTGATTAATACCTTTTGTTTTTGCGTGATTAATTTTTAAAAACTACTATTTCTGATGGTGGCATTATTGTTGTAAATGCTCATCTTTGGCCCTGTCACTAGATGGTACATGTTCAAGGCTAGAACTTTGTTTTCTACTTCTTCCTGCTCTCCGTGGCATCTGGGTACACAGAAGGGATTCAACAAATGCAAGTTGCTAAATGGAAAAATAAATAAACCAATACTATTTGCAATAAAATTGGTTGGTTGGTCCTGCACAGCTCATTTGCAGAATAAACAGTATTTACACAGCTTGGGATGTGTGATCCAGCAAGAGAGAGTAGACAGGAGAATGGAGATTGTTGGGGCCTCATTGGAGAAAACTTGGGCTTGCTACGGTGGGAACTGTAGTATGTTCTTAAGTAGGATATGGAAGCAGCAACATAATGGCACAATAGAACCATTGCTAGGTAATAAAATGGTAAGGGGACTGGGGAGACTGGAGGCTGGAAAGATGGGCTACAAAGCCAGCACTTATCTTAATCCAGATGTGAAGTGCTGATTTCTTGGACTAATGCTGGGACAGTCCATCCCAACACCTCTTTAACTATAGAGAAAAGGGTACACTTTTGAGAACTTTTGAATGGAAGGATCAGAAGACTGTAGTGACAGAAATAAATAGGGAAGAGAAAGCGAAAGTAAAAATTAAAGATGATGCCACAGTTTTTCGGTCTGGTTGTCTAAACATTGTCAGAAATGCAGCAGTTGGGAGGAGAAGTCATTCTGGAAGGTGAAACAATGAATTATGCCTTGAACGCATTGAGCTGTAGAAGATTTGGCGGCATGCCGGTGGACTGGTACTTGAGGTAGTTGGAAATAAAATGTGGAGATGCACACTAGGAACCAACATAAATGTCAGATTTGAAACTAACAGTGGATGCATTTCCCAATGGAGAGAGTTACAGGGGAGGGAGGCAATAAAAGAGGAGCTGCCTCAACAGAGAGAGAGAGTTAGGAGGAGGAAGGGGCCTATTAAAAGAGGAGGACAAGGAGCAATAAGAGTGATGGAAGAAAAACCAGGCAGGAACGCTTTCATAAATATCAATGGGAGGCCACATTTCAAAGAGTGGTGGGCTACAATGTCAAATGCTACAACAGGTTGAGAAAGATGAAGTATTGGAAAGGAAAAGAGACTATCTGGTTTGCGAAGAAGAAGGACATCTTTAACTTCCTTGAGAGTTGTTTCATTGTGTAGGGGGATGTTAATGATGGGCGGGATGGAAGATTAAAAATTAATCAGATATTGTGAGATGGCTATAAAAATGGGTAGAGTTTTGAGCAAAATTGGATGACAGAGTTGATGAAAACTAGAAAGCTACAGGAGGCTGAATCAGTGCCTTGTTAGCTTTTTATGATGGGGGAGAACCGAGAATATTTAAAGCTGGGATGGGAAAGACTGAATGAAAAGGAAAGGAAGATGGTAGATAAAGAAGAGACCATTGCAGTAGGTAGGAAGATGCAGAGAATAAGTAACACAGCATTAGTGGGAAGATGGATGTCATCCTCTGGAAATGTAGTAAGGATAAGAGGAAAGATGTAGTCTGCTGAGGTGGAGACATGGATATGTAAAGGATCTTAGGTCGACTAAGGTCAAGTGTCTCTGTCTCTATGAGGCTAGAGGCAGGGTCATTTTCCAGATTACATAGACGGGAGAGGCAGCAGTTAGGGTCCCCAGGACTGAGGAAAAGTCTGGAATAACCACTATGAATGGTGAGCTAGGGAGTCCGTGAAAGATGATTTAGGACTGTAGAGCACAGGCGAGGGTCAAATCAAAACTAAGCAACAAGGTTCAATCACAGACCAGGCCAGTGAGAGTTTTCATGGTGCTGAAGAAGAGAACAGACTTTGGAAAAGACCAGATAAGGTTTGAATCCCTTTCTTTCAGCATGACCC
The DNA here is from genome assembly GCA_026826555.1 of Tolypeutes matacus. Classification (NCBI taxonomy): domain Eukaryota; kingdom Metazoa; phylum Chordata; class Mammalia; order Cingulata; family Chlamyphoridae; genus Tolypeutes; species Tolypeutes matacus. The sequence continues at coordinate 12,196,549 of JAKSZT010053769.1, read as the reverse complement.
AGTCAAGTTATTTAACTTTCCAGGGCCAGTTTCCTCATTTATGAAATGAGGATTCTACCACCTCTTCTTCAAGATTGTTATGAGGCTTAAACTAGAAAGCACCTCACACAGTACTAAGGAAGGTGACAGGGTAAAGGTTAATTTCCTCAACAGTAGCAAAGGCAGCAGGCAATGGGTATAAGATGACCTTTGCAAAGGTCAGGTGTTGGGCAGAAAGGGCTGCTGTGCGATAGCTAATTATGAAATCTAGTGCTCAGAGGGTGCTAGTGAGCTTGGAGTTTTAGGAGTGGGTTGGGCAATGGAAAGGTACATTTAATGAAGAAACATGGACTAGGGAAGCAAGGCCTTTTGGTGGCCTGACCTGGAGGGCTCACCATGGTTTAGGGCCAGCCTTTAGCCCCAAAGGCCAGGAGTTTGATTTCATCAAGCTACCCAGAGGCCGTCAGACCCCCAGGATAGGTTCACTGGCTGCTATAACAGTTAGGGTGACTTTCGTAGTAAGTAACAATTCAAAATTGTTTGAACAGGCAATGTGGTAGCTCATATATTTGAAAATGTAGCAGCTGAGCTCTGCAGGAGACATTACAATTCTCTCCTAACATCCATCCCATCCTTCTTCATTGTGTGCAGTTTGAGAGCCTGTGCTCTGATGGTTAGTCTTGACCAATTTAAGACAATCATGATAATATCCCCTCCTTTCTGTTCCCCTTAACAACTGTTGGTTAAGGGATGAGCAAACCTATGCTCATCATTAGGAATGAACTAATGAGATATGAGGAAAGAAATACCTTCACTTTTGAGAAAAAGAATCATGGAAATCCAGTCTTTTCCAACCGAATGTGAATGAGGATGTGGGTAGCCTGATTGCCATTGAAGCCAGCTAATAAGTACGAGGGCATCAGATTTACGACAAGGCACTGTGGATAGTGGAGCACAGAAAGGGAAAGAACCCAAGTCCTTGATATCACCGAGCTGTGGGATCAGCTGACCCTGAAGCCTGCCCTGTCACTGAAATTTCTACATTGTAAGTCATACACTTCCATATTGTTTAAGGCAGTTGGGTTTCCTGTTACTGTCGAAATCTGTATTGGTACTTGTGGGCTTCAGCTTAGGCTTGATTCAGGCTTTGGCTTGTGTCTCTTGTAATTCTCTTGGCTCTGCTCCCTTTATGTGTCTGCTTTGTTGTCAGACTGACTTCTTTGATGGTAGCAAAATGGCTTCCAGCAGGGTCCAGGAGCTACATGCTTCCTCCTTCATTATCTGGAATAGAGACCATCTCTGTTCCAGTTTTGTAAGCTAGACTCTTAGGTTTCACTGATATTAGACTGGGGAGATCACATGCCAACATTTGAACCAGTCACTGTGGCCCAAGTGAAGTATGCTGATTGGCTTAAGACAGTCAGGGTCCACCTAGAGGTGAGTCAGTTAGCTCACATGCACACGGGCTGCATGGTGGAGGGATGGTTAACTGAATGGAAATGGTTTACTGTTTGGAGGGAGGAAGGGGAGTTGGATGCTGGATAAACAACCACAATTGTCCACTATACTGACTGTATTAGTCAGTCAAAGGGGTGCTGATGCAAAACACTAGAAATCAGTTGGTTTTTATAAAGGGCATTTATTTGGGGTAGAAGCTTACAGTTATCAGGCCATAAAGCATAAGTTACTTCCCTCACCAAAGCGTATAGCCACGTGTTGGAGCAAGATGGCTGCTGACGTCTGCCAGGGTTCAGGCTTCCCAGGTTCCTCTCTTCCAGGGGCTCATTTCTCTTCAAGCTCAGCTGCTCTGCTTTCTCCACAATGTCAGCTGTAGATTATCAGGCGAATGGCTCTGTCTCTCTCCCCGAGGCTTCTGCCTGTGTTTAATGGAGACTTCTCTCCTTCCTCACATATCTGCTTCTCTGTGTGTTTACTTCCTGGGCCCCAGGATCAAAACTCCAGCATTCCCTTCTCTGTACTATGGTTTCTCTGTGAGTCCCCACCCAGGAAGCGGGGACTCAAAGTCCTACTGATCAAGTAAAAGTGAAACCTCTAAATCCAATATAATCTAATATGCCCAGAGGAAAAGACCAGTTCACAAACATATCAAATATCTATTTTTGGAATTCATAAACAGTATCAAACTGCTACACTGACCAAACACAGTGATACATCAATCATAACACCAGCTCATTCATTAATGGTAGAAACAGAAGTGTAAACAAGACTAGAAAGTTGGTTTCAGCTAATCAGTACATTTTATGCTCATAGAAAAGATTCAAGGGAATCCAAATTGCTATCAGAAAGTTGCTTAGTGAGCATGGAATCCAATTTAATTGAATTCATTGCAAATAAATATTTATTGAATGTCTCCTAAGTGGGGTGATATTAACAGCTGGTGCCACCAAGTTATGGTAGCCTCCTCTACTCATTTATACCATTGAATGCTCCTCCAAGCATGGATGCTGGTGCTGAAGACACACTGCTAAATGCTCACTCTTTCTGTTCCTCTGGTTTTGGCCCCCAGGATGACATACCCTTGTAGTAATGCTTTTTCTTCAGACTGAGTGTAATAAAATGGAAAAGATTTCAGCCTGTGCACATTGTAATCACATTGCTTGATTAAAATTTAGAGAATTTGTCAGTAATCCCTTACACATTGGAAAACCTTAAAACCAACTTGTAAGAATACTTTGTCACCCAGAAGAAATTCCTCGCTGTGATTGTCATAACTACCAACCTCCAAGCCTATGCTCTATACATCATCCAGAGTGAGTCTATAAGAACAAAACAAGATTCTGTCACTTTTTTGCTTAAAGCCTTTCAGTAGCATTCTATTGTCTTTGATATAAAATCCAAACACTTGCATGTAGCATTGAGGCCTTTCATTTCCATTTATTTGTACCTTGGGCTCAGTTCCAGGTTCATGTATGACCTTCTTACCTGTCAGCCTTAGTATGGACTACTTCCCCTGCCTAGAATATGCTTCCTTTGTTTAACTCCTACTCATCCTTGAGGTATCCAATTAAATGTCTTTTCCTCCAGGAAGCACCTTCTTAGTCCCCAGTTTCCTCTTCATCTCCATCTTTGCACTCATGGCTTGTTTATAACTTGAATTTTCCTATAGACTATAAACTTCTTGAAGGTAGGGGCATGTCTATATTGCTTAGATTTTATCCCCAGTGTCCAGCCTGGTATTCCCACAAAAAATGTATTCAATAAATATTTGTTAACAGATGAGTAAACTAAAAGATGGACGACTCATTACTGATATATTTATTAAGCACCTATTCTGGACAAGGTGTTGTACTAGGTAACTGGTATATGGAAGTAATGGATTAGCTCCTGTGGATAATCTAGTTAGTGAAATAGGATGTAAAAAACATACAATTCACAACATAAGAAAGCCTGTTTTAAACACTGAGTGTATCATATAGACCAGGTTTCTCAATCTCAACACTATTGACATTTTGGACTGGAAAATTCTTTGTTGTGGGAGACTGCCCTATGCATTGTAGAATATTCAGTAGCATCCCTTAGCATCTACCCACTAGACCCCAGTAGCACTTCTTCCACTCACACCTTTGTGACAACCAAAAAGTTCTCCAGACATTGCCAAATTCCCCTGGGTGGCAAAATCACCCCAGGTGGAGAACCACTGAACTGTGCTGTGGAGTGAGGATGGGGACCTCCATGTTGGAGCAGAAGCTTGAGACTTACGAAGTCCATGGAATGGCTCTGCTGGCTGGTTCATCTGGAGCTGTGCACAGCAAGAAAGCAAATAAATGCAAAGCTTGAAAGCCTGGAGGAAGTAATAGATGGAAAGATGGAAGAAGGGGTGGGCTGGGAGGAATAAAATAAGCCAATGTCCAAATCTCAAAGTGGCCACTCAGTGGCTGTGTGACTTGGGGCAAGTTACTTAATTTTACTAAATCTCATTTCTACATTGCAAAAGTGGAAGAGTATAATATCCACCTCATAGGGGTACGGTGAGGGTTAGAGGAGGTAATAAAGTGTTTCATATGGTTCTTTGTTCAGAATGAGCACAATTAATGTTAGCTACTCTTAGCAGATTTTGAGAAATGATAGCAGAGATACAGAATTAAATTTTAGAACTTTAAAGTTCTAATTAAAAATTAGAATGCTTAGGTTGAAAACTGAAATATTTAGTTTAAATAAACCATTTAATTAGAACTTAGTAAATTATTATCACAGAGAAAATAGACCAGTATTAAAATCACATAGCTGGGGGTCGGATGTGGCTCAACTGGTTGGGCGTCCGTCTCCCATATGGAGGGACCCGGGTTCAATCCCTGGGACCTCCCGGTAAAAAAAAAAAAAAAAAAAAAAAATCACATAGCTGTAACAACTGATATGTGACACCTACTAGGGTGGCTATTATTATTAAAATGGAAAATAACAAGTGTTGCTGAGAATATAGAGAATTTGGGAGCCTTGTGCATTGCTAGCAAGAATGTAATATGGTGCAGCCTCTATGGAAAGCAGTTTGGTGGTTCCTCAAAAAGTTAAACATAGAATTACCATATATCCCAGCACTTACTTACCTAGGCATATGCCCCACAGAATTGAAAAGAGGGACTCAAACAGATATTTGCACACCAATGTTCTTAACAACATTATTCACAATAACCCAAAAGTAGAAACAACCCAAGTGTCCATCAACAGATGTAAGGATAAACAAAGGTGGTGTGGCAGTTTGATATTATTCATGAATTTCCAAAAAGAGATATTGATTATGTTTGTAAGCTGGTCTGTTCCTCTGGGCATGATACCCTTTGATTTAAATTCAAAGGCTTTACCTTTACTTGATTAAATCAAGATTAGGGCTTGTCATTAGGGTGTGCAGGGTTGAGTCCCCACCCCCTTGGCAGGCTATATAAACGGACACTCACACAGAAGAAATACACAGAGGAATAGAGAGAGCTCCACAGACACGGAAGAGGAGAGAACTTGTCAGCTTTGATCCTGTGGCTCCCGGAAGAGAGATGAGCCATTCTTCTGATAGTTTAACAGCTGACCTTGTGAAGAGAAAAGAGCAGCTGAGCCCAGAAAGAAATGAGCCCTCCAGCCTACAGCTGAGATGGCGAGAAGCTGGGCCCATGGAGCCTTAAGAGGAAAGAGGAAGGATGATCCCTTGCAGATATCGGCAGCCATCTTGCTTCAACACATGGCAACAGACATAGGGTGAGAATGTACCTCTTATGGTACCTTGAGTTGGACTCTTTAGGGCCTTGTAACTGTAAGCTTCTATCCCATATAAATACCTTTTATAAAAGCCAACAGATTTCTGGTACTTTGCATCAGTACCCCTTTGGCTGACTAATACAGGTGGTATATATACATACAATGGAATATTATTCAGCCATAAAAAGTAATGAAGTTCTGATAAATGCCACAACTTGGGTGAACCTTGAAAACATGCTCAGTGAAATAAACCAGACACAAAAGAACACATAATGTACGAAATACCTTGTGAAATATCTAGAATAAGCAAATTCATAGACACAATGAGTAGATTAGAGATCACCAGGGACTGGGAGGATGGGGAAATGGGGAGGTATTGCTTTATAGATACAGAGTTTCTGATTGGGGTGATGAAAAAGTGTTGGTAACGGTGTTGATGGCGGTACAACATATTGTAAATATAATTAATGCCATTGAATTGCACGCTTAAGTTACAGTTAAAATGGCAATTTTTATGTTACATATGCTACCACAATAAAAACAACAAAACTGGTGTATGAGATAAGGGTTTGCAAGGTGAATAATGCATTAAATATTTGATGCTCTCTTTTCCTAGTTTTGAACTAGAATGTGTAGGTTCCAGGTGTTCTAAGAAATAGACCATTTAGACTGACTTTGGTTTTCAAGGTAGTTCTTTGTCTAGTGAATTTTATAGGACCACTAAAACAAATTGGAAAGAAGTTTGTAGAATGCTGCTGCTGGGAATGTCAATCTTCTGAGGTCTGGAGGGGGCATGCTGTGTCATCACTGGGGCTCCCACAGCTCTCAGCACACCTCCTTGCCTGAGGCGGCTCTACAAATGTTTGTTGCATTGAATTGAATTGCCTTAATGAACTTCACAAGACTTCAGGTGACTTTTAATTAAACCATACCAGTTCCAGTGACCTCTTGGGACTTATCACCAATGGAAGAGAACACATTTCACATCTGCTCTAAACAGAAAAAGCCTACTGGCTTAGACACAAGTCTTGTTTTTGCTTCAGTAACAAGTAAAAAAAATCCATCTCCTAAAAGTCCCGTGATTCATTTGCTTCACTCTGTCTGTTTAATGAATTTTCCAGTTGTGATTTACATTTTTGTCTATTTGTTATTTCAAGGTAAAAGAAAGAATGCCACTAAATGATTAACTACATGAGAAAACCTAGGTACAGGATTGCTCTTTTATTTTATTTTTATTTTTAAGTAACCCTCTCGAGTGATAGACTGTGTTTTCAGGATTTGTTTTAAAGAACTGATATCCTCTCCTCTATAAGAAGGCCCCCAAAATACCAAACTAAGATTTTATCACAGCATTTTCTGAATCAATTCAAGCTCTGTCGATGAGTCAGGAAGTTTCTATTATGGGCTTCATAAAAATTCAATGCAGTCATGTAAACAATGAAGCAGTTTTTAAAAATAAAAAGCAAATAAATTTACTTTGATTGACTTTTAATTGCCTTGTAGAGGTTGCTAATTTCCTGTTCTAGGATTTCCCAAGGGTCTTTCATCCTTACGAATGCTAATTTCATGCAGAAAAATAATCCATCATACTTTTGAAACTCATAGCTATAGAGGAAGAGAGAGGTTTTCAGAAGTTTCTAATTATGGCAGTTGGAATGTAGTCATGATAGAACTGCTGTACGATAATTTCCTTTTCAGAGTTCACCATCTTGACTTTTCCCCCACTATTGACTTTGAACTCCCTGTAGTCAAAATTGACTTTAGAGTCAGAAGTCAACAGCCATTTACTAATCACCTTTTTCTTTTTTTCTACTGAAAAGCCCTTGAATCATTTCTTAAGTATGACTCTCACTAGGAATATAGATTCCCTCCACTAACTGCGACCATCCCAACTCATTTCTGCTTCCCAGCAATGACAGACGAGATAGTGTGGCTTTCAGGTGTGCTAATGACAAACAGCCAGGGACAGTTGACAACCAGTGACAAACTCAGGATGTTTCATCATTGAAATTGAAATAAGATTTGATTTACTCACAAGGGAAGTGAAATCCATAGATTTTAGACTAGGATTAAAGGTCTTTAACTTCCAGCTGTGCTCTCCTAGAGCTAGCAGGGCCAGTCATTTGGGTGGAAGGCTGCCAGAAAAGAGAATTGAAAGCTAAAAGACAGAAAAGCCCGAAGTATTTAATAAAAATGATATCATTCAATATCCAGAGCATTCTTATTGGCACAGAGGTAGGGAACTCAGTCTCTAATGAGTACTCCTCCAGGGGACACACAGATCCTGACACATGGTATGCACTCAGTAAATATTTGCTAAATGAATGAATAAATGAATGAATGGCTAAACTGGGTTGTAACAAAATTTGTACAGCTCAGCTGTTCTTAACTGTAATGTCTGGACACACCGATGTGTTGTGACCAGTTATGAAATGCAAAACTGCTAACTGGTTAATAATTATAAAATAGCAAGGCTCTGGAATGATTTTTTCTTTTTCTAAAAAGAAATTGGAGCTAATTCAAGATTATGTCTATAATAATGTTGCTTTCCTTCTTTTCCTTTCAGATATGATTTCTTTTGATAGTTACTGATGTGCTATTATAGATGTGATTACAAATGATTATGGAACTTGTGATTTCATAGCTACTTCTGTTTATTTTTTAATTTTACTCATGAATAAATTTCTGACAAGAAGGCAAGGGTAGATGAAGGACGTGTGCAAAGTATATCTATATTTGCATTGCATGAGAACAAGAATGATACTGTGAACGTATCTGTTAACAATGACACAGGGTAATGATTACTGAATCAAAAGCAAAACCATGATGTAAGTGAAATTTGCAATAACATTATCCATATCAATAATGTGAAAAGTTCTATTTTATTTATTTATAAATATGTGTATTTATTTTATTCTGTAATGGTATTCAGTGACTCACTTCATTAATATTAACTTTAGAGTGGAGGTCTAGAAAAAATTGTCTTTAAAAAATGCTCAATTAATAGTCGTTAAATGACTGGTTTCAATACTCATATAAAAACTTCAATAAATGGCATGCTAAAAATGAAAGTATGGCACTATTTGCCTTATTTCACCATAAAATAAGGGGAGGAGTCAGATATTGGAGATACCACTAAATGCTATGTTTTAGATACTTATTTCATCCCATCATATCTTTCAGAGTGGAAAAAACAAGATTAGGGACTCCTGAGAGGGAGTACAGCCTGGTGGTTAAGAGCTCAGGCTTTAGCACCAGTCTACATAGGTTTTAATTCTGGCTTTGTCTCTTACTAGCTGTGTGACCTTGGACAAGTTACTCAACCTCTCTGTTGCTCAGTTTCTGTATGTGTAACTGTAAAATTGGTTTAAGATAAAGCAATCCACGTAAACGCTTAGAACACATGTAACAAACTCAATAAACACAGAGTTATTACTTAACTCAAAGGCTCTATCATTTGACATCCATGGGTCATCTATACTATAGACTTCCTTTTTTCCTTTACTCTGAGGTCTTTATTGAAAGCTTGCAACAAGAATAATTTTACAATTCAAAATATTTCTTACTTAGATTCCATTATGTAGGACCTCTGTGTCTACTCAGCTGTACAGAAATGTTCTCTTTTGCTAATTCAGCACCGTTTCAGGTGTGTGTCTTTTGGTTGTAAGAAGTACAATTGTACACCTTCTCACTCCATGAATCCTTTTCACTGTAGGTATGAATCATATGTTGCCTTTCTTCAGCAAAAAGGAAATGGAATAGCGTGTTCTCACCCTCAACTCCTTTTCCCTTAAAATGGTTCCAAATACCTTGCTTTCATCCCTGTGGGAGCATCAAATTCCTGGCAAATTAAGAAAAAAAGAATTATGTCCATGGCTCTTTATTATCCAGTCAAATTGGTTTTAATTTTCTGTTGGCAAGGGTAATGATCCCAAGAGATTGCACAACTTGCAAGGTCTGAGCTGAATCCAGAATAGGCGGGATTCGTTTTTGTCTTGGAGTTTTTAGCACCCAAGATACCGTTCTGAGAGAACAAACAATTTAGCATTTGTCTTGGTGAAGACAGAATAGCAGTGTGAGGGAAATCTTCCACTTTAGACAGACCCCAAGTGAACGTGAGATCAATGCATCTCATACAAAGAAAGACAGAGTGCCGTTCACAGATGTTTATCTTGCCTAAGACTCCTTCCTGCCGTGCTGTGGTACCCCGGCAGGCAGACATTCTTCAGCCTTTCTCAGAGCCAGCACTTAGAAGTAGAAAGAAGCAGAGTGGTGTGGAAAACCCTACAACATAAGATCCAGGTCTGCTTTAGTCTATCTCACAGCAATTTGTAAACAAAAATATCTTACCCAGAAGGGGATTTTTGTGCTACCTGGAATTTGAGTTCCTTGAATCTCTTGGTGTAACTACCAACAAGATCAACATGCCCTGAGCTGACTCGTGTAAACATAAAGCTGAACGGATGCTACCAACATTTTCCTCTCTGGAGGTGATGTCAGAGTCCAGGTTTACCCAGTCCCTCTTCAGCCGCACATCGGCATTCTGTTTCCATCTCTAACAATACCAGCTGAACTGTGCTTTGCAAACTAGATCACAATGACAGACACATACAAATCCACTTCCACTGAAGTGGTGCTTTTCAAAAACATAATTGCTAGGAAGCAGCTGTGGCTCAATCAGTAGGGCTCCCGTTTACCATATGGGAGGCCCCGGGTTTGGTTCCCAGGGCCTCCTGGTGAAGGCAACCCCGCCTGCACGGCGTGGTTAGCTTGACCCAGCGAGCACAAGCAGCAAGGGGGGGATAAATGAATAAATAAATAAAATCTTTAAAAAAAAAAAACCACGTAATTGCTGGTGCTCTTGAGGGCCCTCCCTCAGTTTGCTGATCTTTAGGTTGAAACAGAACAGGTTTGGTCACAGTTACAAAAACATGAACTGAAATGTTCATTTGTAAGTATGTCTGATCATTTTTCTTTGACAGAGCTGTCACCAGAGGGTCCATTTTGAGCTCATTCTTTGAACACCATGGCAGGCTCCACAGCCCCATCTTTGCTTTACGCTGCCTCTTGAGGCTGCAGAAAAACGATTTGGAGCTTATCATGCAGTTTCCCCAAGAGCCAGAGCCCCGGCAGGCTGCAGAGCAGAAATCCTTCATCTAACCAGGCTACTTTACAAACGTCATGTTACTCTCTGCCTGCGGTCTTGTTTTTATGAGAACTTTTAGAAACCTAGATTGTTTGCACCCAGGGCTACATGTTTCTCTATATTAAGAATGTCTTAATTTCCCCTCATTAATATTAAGCATTGTTAATCTATTTCCAAAATAAAATAAGATCCCAGGCTATTCAGAGGTAGCTACTTAATTCTTGAGCTCTGAGATACAAACACTGGCAGGACTTTGACCCCAAGGTGTCTCTGCCCAGAGAGGGGATCTCAGTTGGGAAGGCAGGCTTCTCTGATGGCAGCCTTCTCAGCAAGCAGAAATGCAAAGCCGTCAGCCTAAGGCTTTAAAATGCTGCTCTCATCCTTATACCACAATATGTAATTTATCTGCCAGTGTAACTTGGCAGTTATAGAAAGAAGATATTTGCAGACCAGTCTAGTACAAAGCCTGTAAAATAGTTTTACTCTTAAAATAAACATGCATGTTTGGGACAGGGCATCATGGTTGATAACTGTTCTCTAATACTCATTAACAGAAAAGACATATACATATGGCTTGATCTTCCGGTAAAATCCTTAGACATTTTCCATGGTCTGGGCCTCCAACAAGTTCCATAAAGGACTGTATTCCAGACAATTGTGGCACAGCCTCCAATGAAGCTGTTCGTTTCTATATGCACACCTCTATTATCTTCACATGGAGATTAAGCCTCTTTTGCTTTGCTATGAAATGGGATGACTCTGGTGCAATATTATAGTTAGAAGCTTAAGAAACTAATATCCTGTTTCCATACCAGTGTGTTTTATAATGCTAAACCAGGCAAAGGATAAAATTGGACCAACCGCAGACCTGTTTGCAAATAATAAGCCGAGTTTTATGATTTGTCCCCTACAAGGAACCCAGCCCAAAGAAAATGTATTCAGAGTCTTGATGAGAAGTTAGGTGTTGAGGTTTATGTATTTTAAGACATAAGAGTGTTTTAAAGAACAGATGGTTTTACTGAGAGATGTCTTGAATCCTGGGCTGGGGAGAGAGCCACAGGGTTGAGACATCAAACATTCCATCTTTTAGCACATAAACAACTTTCAAAAATTAAGACACTTGTGAGTTTCAATTTGGAATATTTAAAAGATTTAGGGGAAAAAAAAAATCCACCACAGGCTTGCCATTCCTTCTTTCCTCTTTTCTCCCTCTGTAAATCTCTCTATGCCAAGAACAAGATAAAGATACAAACGAGCAGGCAGTGAGAAAGTCAATTCTGTTTGCTCTCTTGTCTCTGGTGTTATGGAAAGGAGCATTCTGGAGTTAGCCTGCTAATGCCAAGGTGAGCCCCAGCTCCATTCAGCTGCTTCAGGTGGAGCCACACAAGTTGTCCATTGCAAAGCTCACGTGTAACAGAAGAAGCTCTCCTTTTAGCAAGGGCACTACTCCTCCGTGGCTTAGCTGCATTCTCTAGGGGATTTCCAAGCAATTTAAAGACTCTTAAGAGATGAAGGACTGTGTAAGAGAATAAAATCCTCAAAAAAGGAGGCAATATAATCTAGTGAGCCTCCAACTTCAGAATCTTACATGGTAATTCTGGCTCTGACAATGACTTGTACAAACAAAGAAAGGAAATCAACCTTTCTATTACCTCTCTAATGTAGGAGCCAAGTGTTACATTGGATCAGAGGTTCTATCAAATGCTGAGTGATTGCAGTGAATGGTGCTTTGTCATTTAACATTACTTTCCTAATAGTAATCGCAGACCTAGACTTAATGGTATGCAAGAGGATTAGTCTGAGGGCATGTACTCAGCAGTTTAGGAAAAGGCAGTTTGTATGGAGACCAAATTCAGAGTGTGGCTCCAGAATAGGATCACCAGATAAAATATAAGATACCTAGTTGAATTTTAGGTAAGCAACAAATACTTTTTAGTATATGTCCCAAATGTTATCCTAAAAAATATATTCATTGTTTATCTGGAATTCAAATTTAACTGAGCATCCTATACTTTTACTTATGAAATCTGGCAACCCTACCCTGGAAGAGGGGTTTGACTCAGAAGGTAATAGGAGGACGACTAGGATGCTCTCAAGTCAGAGAATTATTCTGAGTTGGGAAGTCTTAAGTCAGGTTTGGGGATGAGTTCCTAGAACGATTAGGATAATTCAGGGCACTATATGTGTGTTGTTCTTTCATAAAGGATGTCAGATTCTGCCACTCTTTTTTATTTTATTTTTTTTATCTCTTTCATCTTGTAACCCTACCCAGGAAACAGATGAGAATGAATTCGCTCTCTGAGGAAGTGTCAACTCATTCATTCTATCCGAGTGCCTCTTGTGTGTTAAATGCTGATCTGGGCCTGGGAGGCAGGACCAAATGGGCACAGCCCTGACTTCATGGAATCCCCAGCCAGGGAGACCAAGTTCAATTTCCACTGGCAGCTAGAGCTGTAAATTTGCCACCTGGGTTCAAAACCCCAACCCACCTCTATTTTTCCTGCCTGCAATTTGATTCTTGCTAGGTACAAATTGGGTTTTACAGGTACAAGAGAAATAAAGATAAATAAGACACAGTTGTTGAATGTCTGGAGCTTATAATCTAATGATGAAATGAGACCCATATACAAATGACTATATTAAAAGGTGGGATATGATAAGAACAGTAAAAGGAATGGAGTGAAGTCAGTGGAGGGGGAGGGGTCTGAGGAGGAGTCATTATATCAGTTTGAAGTATAACAACATTTCCTGTAAGAATCTGAAATGAGTATGAGGAATACCAAGGTATTCCCCATAACACTGGACTTAGAATTATATAATCATAGAACTTTAAAAGGGTCTCCAGAAATCTTTATATCCAAAGATATTTTCTAGATCCCCCTCACTGAGGGTCATTTGACTTTTGCTTGAGTTCTTCTCTTAACTGCCCCCAAAATTGTGGATATAACTTTTTTAAAAAGCTAAGTTGAAACCGGCTATCTCTAAGCTTCCATCATTAATTCCTTATTTGCTATTTGCCCTACTCACCACTTTAATCAAACACCCGAATAAAGATACAAAATATATCCTTACCACTTTTTCCCAAGATAGAAATATAGAGAGGATAGTGAATACTAAAAATGATATAAAGAAAATTCCAAGTTAATAAAGTAAGGTGTAATAGCAATACATGCAAAATCCTACATTTAGATTAAAAAAACATCAATTACAGAATAGGAGAGAACTGACTTGGTAGGAGCACCTGTGAAAGGAAACTAAGAGTGTAAATTAAGTCTTAACTTAATATGGCCAACAAATGTGATGTGACTGCTATGAAAGCTAATAATCTTGGGCTGTACAGCTAGAATAGTGTCAAGACTGTGGAAAGAAATAGCCCCAATATAGTTGCCTTGGTCAAACATTTATATACTATCCTCAATTTTGCAAGTCACATTTTAAGAGGTGTGTGGATACAAACAATGCTGCTGTTATACCCTGCAAGAAGGCCCTCTGCCCTCGTCACAGGCTTTAGAGGGTCCCACATGTCACAAACACCAATAGAGAAATCACAAACATGGGTGTTTTTTTTTTTTTTTTTTTCCTTTACATCTCATAAGAATATTATTGGAAGTTTGATTGATTGAGTGGGAATTTGAAGAATGACCAATGTGTGGAACTGGGTCCTACCCCAGCCCCACCAGAGGATGGAGACTGCTGGGTTCAGAGCATGATGATGTAGTGGGCATGGGGTTTTGGTTAGAAGAAAATCACAGCTTCTGTCTGGAAATCAGGGAAAGAGCTGGGATGCTTTGTTTAAAATTGTCCACCCTAAATCACCCAAAGTAGTTATCTAGGCAAACTGGGTTCCCCAGCTGATTGCACTCCCTTGAGGAGTAATTTTGAAAAGGACTTAGAGCTGCTTCAGCTGGACAAGCAAAACACTGGAGGGAAGTAGGCTGCTGAGCTCCCTGCGGCAGCGGTGATGGAGCTGCCCAGGCCCATCCTTATCCTAGGCCCTGCCCTGGACTCCTGGGCCAGGCCCAGCTTCTACCTCACCCCTGGGCCAGTAGATCTGTGCTACTGTCCAGGCTCACCTGGGCCTTTGGATGTCAAGGGTGATTCCTTTAGGATGTCTGTGGGGCCCTGGGTAGAAACGTGGGTAGGCATGGGCAAAGCTTAACTTATGACTTTTAAATATTTATACATAATTCAAGTGGCCCCCATTTATGTTCTTCTATTCAGACCATAAATGTCAGGATACAGACAAGATATTACAGGGTCTCTAGTTTAGAAGAAGGAGATTCCTTCTGTTACCATTATACTATTTCTTCCAAAAGAGAATTTGACCATCTTTATCTTTCTCTCCCGCTCTTCTCGTTTTTTTACAACAAATGAGTCAGCTATGTAAAATATCTAGTACAGAGCCTGAAATACAGTAAGTACTCAATAAATGTTAGTTTTCCCATTCGTATCCCCTTTGTTTCACCTCCCAAGCACCACTACAAACATAAACATTTTTCACAATTTTCTTCACCATGATATGAGCTCTGAAATCCTATTCATGCACT
>JAKSZT010053769.1:12094028-12181272 GCA_026826555.1 Tolypeutes matacus | reverse complement strand
CTCCAACTCCAAGTGAGAGAGGGCTTATATCCCATGGATATGGTGGGTGGGATGATCCTGCCTGCAGATGCAGGCCCTCACCATTCTCTGGGATGGCCATTGCCCATCGTTGTCTCCTCACCAGGTGACTTGGATGAGTCCATTGAGCTGTAGGGTAGGAGTTGCAGCTCCACCTAGATTTCATGCACACCTGGCACATAGGTAGGCGGGAGGCTCCAGTCTCTGGAAGTATACCTAAAAACTTTATTTTTATTTATCCCCCCCCACCCCCCATTGTTTTTGTGCTCTCTGTCTGCTCTCTGTGTGTTCTTCTGTGTCTGCTTGTCTTCTTTTTAGGCAGCACTCAATCTCTTGCACCATCTCAGCTCCCTGGTCTGCTATGTTTCTCCTCTGTGTCTCTTTTTGTTGTGTCATCTTGCTGCACCAGCTCTCTGCATGGACCAGTACTCCATGTGGGCCAGCACTCCACATGGCTAGCTCACCGCATGGACCAGCTTGTCTTTCACCAGGAGGCCCCAGGAATCTAACCCTGGACCTCCCATATGGTAGATGGGAGCCCAATCACTTAAGCCACATCCATTTCCTCATGCATTATCTTTTGTGTTTGGCCTTGATTCTGAGCTCCTTCTTCCAGTTTTGCACATGTCTTTTAAAAATGTGGACTCTGTCGAAGACTCTTTGATATCCACAATGGTTTCTACAGATGTTTCCACCTTTCTTTCTCATTTAGAGGTACGTGTGTGTGTATAAGATAGCGAGAGCAGAGGAGAGGAGGAGAGGAGAGAAGAGGGGACAGGAAGAGAGGGGAGGGCAGAGAAGGGGAGGGGAGGATAAGAATCAATGCTGGCAGAATTTTATCTCCTTGAATCCTCCACTCTTTGTGAGACCTGTTATTTCCTTTTAGATTTTCTAGCCCTGGGTTTCATTACAAAACTTTCATACCTATCTTTTCTTTAGCTAATGTGAAAACAACTTATTAATAGATTAGGACACATATTTAATCATGTTCCAATTTTCCTTTGTATCACGGTTCTTTGTTTTTAGGTTGTAAAAACAGACTCTGAAGCAAGATGAAAGGGTTTATTGAAAGAACGCTGGACGGCTCACAGACTTGAGGGAAGAAGGGTAGCACCAGACCTTGGGAAGAACAGGACCCAGGCTAGCTCAGGGAATTTTAGAGAAATGCTTGGGTTGTTGAGTGATTCAGCTTCAATGCCTATTTGTTTTTGTCTCAAAAGGCCCATTCCAGGACAAGACTCTGATTGTCCAGTGTGATTAAGAAGAATGAAGGCTTATGATTGGCAGCGCCAACAGAACCTTGCAGGGCCTGGGAAGGGCAGTTCCCATAAGGAAGGGATGCCAGGGAGAAAAACCCACACATATCCACCACATTCTCTTAGCAATGTTGAAGGTTATTGCCGAGGCCTCTGGCATTTCTGCATTGTCAATCCATTCAGGATGAGGACTAGAAAAATAAATTCCTTTCATGACTGCCTGTTTCTGCTCTAACTTCTCTACCTGTCTGAATCTTCAAGACTTATATGAGGAGAAGATGGGAAGATGGGAAAGAAAAGATTTGCTGTGGGGCTGGGCATGGGAAAGACGGTGAATATGTTTTGGATTAGCTTTTTGAAGTCCCATTAGGGCAGGCAGTTAGGGATCCCCAACACCGAATTGGAAGTATGGGTCTTGAGGTCACAGTAAAAATTAGGACTAAGAATGTAGATTTGGCTGTTAGCTACATATTATCTATTCTATCTTTAATTAAACATTCAAGAGGCATTTATTAAATACTTGCCAAATACCAGACACTGCTTTAGGGGTGAGAATGCAATGTTGAATAGTCAAGGAGGATAGTCTTAAGAACCTTATGTTCTTTAGGAGGAGATAGATAAGTAAATCAGTAATAATTTTAAAAGAGTGTTGATTAGGACAATGCTTGAGATTTATCCAGGGTAAGAGAGTACAAAGAAAGCCACCTAGAGTGGTTCCCCATCTACTGCCTGGGCCTCACTTGCAATGATAGGATATGTTCACACACTTTGTTCCTCTTCCCAGCTGTGCTTTTAATATAAGACTTTGTTCTTGCCCTTCTTACACTCTCCTACACCAGCATCTTCACCTGCCTTGGCCATTCTGAAGCCTCTCAAAGTCCTGACACCGACAATGAAATCCCATAGAGGTAGAGATTATTTCTAAAGATGAACAACTGATGATGATAAAGATATCCATTAAAAGACAAGAATATGCAAATGTAGCTCCCCAAAACTTTTTAGACAATGTCTATTATTATTATTTTAAAAATAGTATGAGATTTTATAAAATCCTCTCATGTGACCATAGGGATGCACAAGTCCAAATTCTGCAGGCAGACTGCAAACCAGGGGCACTGATGAAGGTCCTTGATGAATTCCCAGAAAACGTTGGCTGTCTGAAGTTGAGCTGGAAAATTCTTTCTGAATGCTGAAATTACTTCCCCTTTTAAGGCATTCAACTGATTGGATAAAATGTCACTCATTGCTGAAGACAATCTCCTTGGTTAATTGTAGATATAATCAGCCATCTATGCAGTGAACTCACTGATGACTAAAGCCCATAAATGTCCTTGTATTACAAATTAGCCCAGTGCTTGCTTGACCAAACAGCTGGGCACAATTATCTGGTGGAGTTGAATGTCTATTATTTTTGATACTTTTGTCCTCTTCTCAACATTCCATAGTCAACCCCTTCTTTTTCAGCCCAAACAGCTACTGTAGCGGCAAAGGTATACTTAAAAAAAAAAAAAAAATCTAGTCATCCAACTAATGCAACTAAAGTTATGATTTTAGTTGCACTATTCAACTTTATTAGAGCCCTGAAGAGATTACCTAGCATAGAAATAATTTAGAATCCATTTCAATTTTCTCAGCTACCAAATCTCTTTGAATGTGTATTTGTTCATTACTTTTTTTTTTTTTTAGACTGATAAACAGTTTTATTGTTAGTAGAAAAGGTATACATTCTCCTTGTAAAAACCAAACAATACAGAAAAGCAAAAATCATTTGAATTTCCATCATCAAGATATAACCACTATTAATATTTAGATAAACATTCCTTTATTTTCTCTCTAGATATTTCTAGATTTCTAGAATTTAAAGGTAGAATTAAAGATTAAAAAATGGCTAAAAGACTGCAAAGGAATAGCCAATGTGAAAATATACATATAGTTAACTGTAAAAAATAGTGTGAATTTAATCATAAAATATGTACATAATATACATAACTCAAGAGTGTTGCTAAATAATATGACATGGATATTCACCCATGTCAATAAACATAGATCTACACCAGGTGTAATGGTCACATATGATTTCTGAATATCGATTACACCATGATGTTTTTGCAAAAAGTGCTGAAACCCTTTTTAGATCTAATGCTTAATCCACATTGTTTTTTTCTCTTTTAATTGCACTGTATAAAAATTTACTATACATCAGCCTTAAACGAAGTTAATGGCTATTTTTTTAAATACATATATAATAGTCTGCTTTTTCCAATTATATAAAGTACCCTTTACTTGGCTTTAATACTTTATCTTTTTGCAGAATGCTGGATATTTTGAAAAAATCTTTAAATATCTATATATAAAAGCTTATTTATCAGCTTTTGGGAATCTTTCAGCCTTGAAGCTCATGTACCATTTTCAAGTTAAGATATTAAAATTTAAGCCAGCATCTTTAAAGGCAATGTTTATCTCATCTTTCTTATCTTATCTAGTCCACCATTTCTACCCAATCTTGGCATGAGTGATAGCAAGAGGTTGGAAGAACCATCAAGGTATGTTGCCAGCTCATATTCACCAGTCCAAACTAACTTACAAAGTCCCCAAGAGAATAAGCTTTGCTGGCCCCTAGTCCAGGTATTACAGCAGGAGGACATGTGAAACAAAATTGTTCCCAGAACGCTGGTCTCCATACACACCAGTACAGCTGTCTGTAGAACCGGTCGTGTTCTGGAGCTCACTGGCTCCATGCATCCCCCTTTCCCCATATGGGCTTCAAACACCCAAATTCCATCACAGTTTCTCTGTCTTAGGATCCTAAGAATGCCTTGCTTTTATAATTGAGAGCATACATGCTCTCCAAGAATCTTGCTGATCCAGATTCACTCTTTTTGATGACACACACTTTTTTATTTTTTGAAAACTTTTTATTATGGAAAATTTCACACGTGTGAAAAAGTAGAAAGAATAGTATACTGAACTTCAAAATATCTGTCATTCAGCTTCAACAATGATCAACTTGTCTTGTAGTCTTGTTTCATCTGCACTCCTACCCACATTACCTCCTATGGACTATTTTGAAGCAAACCTTACACATCATATAATTTCATCTGTTATTTCAGAATGTCTCCTTAAAATAATAAGGACTATTTTTAAAGTTAAAACCATAATACCATTTCACACACAAAAACTTAACAATAATTCCTCATTATCATCAAGACCTAGTTATTGTTCATTTATCCCAATTATGTTAAAAAAATTTAAACATTGATGTGGAGCCAGTGGCCACTGAAGGCTCCGGGGGCGCGGAGAGGGAAAAACAATTGTAATACGGGGCTTTTTCGGGACTTGGGAATCGTCCTGAGTGATATAGCAGCGACGGATATAGGGCATTTTATGTCATCACATAACATGCAGAACTGTGTGGGGAAGAGTGTAGACTATAATGTGAACTATGGTCCATGCTTAATGGCAAAGCCCCAGGATGCATTTATCAATTGCAATGAACGTGCCACACTAATGATGGATATTCATGTGGGAGGGTGTGGGAGGCGTGGGGAGTGGAGCATATGGGAATCCCTATAATTTTTGTGTAACATTTATGTAATCTAAGTATCTTAAAAAAAAAAAAAAAAAAGACCTAGTGTTCATTTATCCCAATTATGTTAAAAATTTTAAACTGTTTATTTATTTGCATTGTAATCCAAATACCTAGCAATTGGTTTATACCTCTTTTAAATCTCCATTAATCTACAGTTTTCCTTCTAGCACCTTTTTCTTTTCCTTGAATTTTTTTTAAAGTTGCCTTTTTTATTTCCAACAGGGTTTCCCATACTTTGGATTTTGCTTATTGTTTCCCTGTGCTTAACATTGTCCTATGTACACTGAATTTCATAGGACATAGTTAGACCTGGATGCTTGGTTATATTTAGATTCAATTTTTTTGACTAATTTATAGGTGGTGAAGTATTTTTCCACTGGGAGGTACATAATGTCTAGTTGTCTCCTTTTTTATGATTGTTAGATTGACTAGATCCATTAATTTATTCGAGATTGCAAAATGGAGTCATTCTAATACTATTATTACTTCTTCATTTATTAGCTGAAATCGTTCCATAAAGTGTAATGTCCTCTCATCACTTATTTAGTTATGCTGAGGTACAGTTCTTATAGAAAAGTAAGGATGGTGCTCACTTTGGCAGCACATATACTAAAATTGGAACGATATATAGAAGATCAGCATGGACCTTGTGTAAGGATGACACACAAATTTGTGAAGCATTCCATATTTTTTTTTGTAGTACATTGAGCTCCATAGAGACAGCGCAGGGGCAAGTGTGAGCTGGGCGGGCGCTGGGCGACTCTGAGCCTCATGGGCAAAAAAAAATTAGACACAGGCAAAAGAGGCCCTAAGAAGCCCAGAGGCAAAGTGTCATCATATGCATTCTTTGTGCACTTGCCAGGAGCAGCATAAGAAGAAGCACCCGGATGCTTTAGTCAGCTTTTCAGAGTTTCTAGGAAGTGCTCAGAGAGGTGGAAGGCCATGTCTGCTAAAAAGAAAGGAAAATTTGAAGACATGGCCAAGGCAGACAAGGCCTGTTATGAAAGAGAAATGAAAACCTATTTCCCTCCTAAAGGGGAAACAAGAAAGAAGTTCAAGGACCCCAATGCACCCAAGAGGCCTCAGGTCTTTTTCTTGTTTTGTTCTGAATATTGCCCAAAAATCAAAGGCAAGCATCCTGGCCTCTCCATTAGTGATGTGGCAAAGAAGCTGGGAGAGATGTGGAATAACACTGCTGCAGATGACAAGTAGCCTTATGAAAAGAAGGCTGCTAAACTGAAGGAGAAAGACGAAAAGGATATTGCTGCATACAGGCTAAAGGAAAGCCTGATACGGCAAAAAAAAAAAAAAGGGAGTTGTCAAGGCTGAAAAAAGCAAGAAAAAGAAGGAAGAGGAGGAGAAGGAAGATGAAGAAGACAAAGATGAGAAGATGATGAGGAGGATGAATAAGTTGATTCTAGTGCAGTTTTTCTTCCTTGTCTGTAAAGCATTTAACCCCCCTGTATACAACTCATTCCTTCTAAAGAAATAATTGAAATGTAAGGCTGTGTAAGATTTGTTTTTAAACTGTTTAATGTCTTTTTTTTGTATAGTTAATACACTACCGAATGTGTCTTTAGATAACCCTGTCCTGATGGTCTTGTCAATAGCCACTAACCTTGCCTGGTACAATATGGGGGTTGTAAATTGGCTTTGGAAATTTAAAGCAGGTTCTTGTTGGTGCACAGCACAAATTAGTTATATATGGGGATGGTAGTTTTTTCATCTTCAGTTGTCTCTGACGCAGCTTATCCAAAATAATTGTTGCTCTGTTAACTGAATACCACTCTGTAACTGCAAAAAAAAGTTGCAGCTGCTTTGTTGACATTCTGAATGCTTCTAAGTAAATACAATTTTTTATTGAAAAAAAAAAGGATGAATGCTTGATTATTTTCCATTATTTATCAGTTTTCAAAGCATCCTCCAAAGGTGACCAAAGAGGTTTTTTTCTTTTAGTATCATTTTGAACTCATTGGTTTAAAACATACTAGTAGTGTTTCAGTTCACTGCACTTATTTTCCTTATTGAAGTTGGCTCCTGAGACCTTTTGACATGACCCTGATAGCCATCAATAGGTTCTCAGTTATCTATTACGAGAAAATGTTTCAGGCTTATCTTGTACTTTTCAATCCAAGACCATTTCTCCAAAGAGCTTGATTCCTTGAATGGGAAGTGATATTTAGAAACCACAATCTGGTTACCAGGGAGCTCATTGTCACTGGATTGGTCATTGTTTCTAGGCCTTTTCAGTGGACAGAACTGGGAAATACATTTTTTATTTTTAAGATAAAATCTATCATGAGTTTGTATTGATACTTACAATTCAATTTCAAGACTATGGCATTTTTATTTATCTTCACTAATCTTATATCTGTATGTCCTTTTACCTAATGCCAAAAAATATTGGTTCTGAATGATCTCTTTTTACCTAATACCCCCCAAAATTGGTTCTCAGTTATAGTAGTATAATTACTCATTTTCTTCAACCCCCCAATATACAAACAACAGTCTCAGAATAGAAACACCAATACTATCATCAACAATAAGAAACAGTTTAAAATATTTTTTCCTGCAATTATTTTTGTTCTTAGAATATATTCTTCTAGGAATGTGTGAAATAAAATCACTGCATTTAAAGTTACTTGTAGAATTTCCTCTCTGTGTGGTTATCCCACCAATTAGATATACAGTTAGGTTCATTTGTTTTATTTAAGGGGATTGTTTTTTTTTTTTTTTAATTTCTTTTATAATTTTGTAAAATAGTTACATAGTCCAAAAATCAAATCTACAAATCAAGATATATTTCTAAAAATCTATTTTGCATCCCTATCCTTTCTATCTGAGTCCCCTATAGGTATTCATTTTTATCCATATTTTATTTTAAGCATAGTACTTTTTATTTTACTGACTTAATACATTTTCTTTCTACCCAAATGACATAATATAAAAATATTTCCAAATATAGTGTATTTGACATTTATATCTTTGGGATTACTGAGGCCCAGGGCCAGATTCTAACCTTAGCTGTATAATGAAGAAGAGTCTCAATATGGCTACAGTAAAGTGAGTAAGGAAGAGAATAGGATGAGATGAGGATGGTGAGGGGCAGAGCAAATGAGAGGAACTTCACTTTTACCCAGAGTGAGATGGGAGGCCATCAGGTAATTCTGAGCAAAGGAGCACCGTGATTTGATATGTTTCTAACAGGAATGTCCTGGCTAGTTTGTTGAGAATAGACTGAAGAGGGAGAGGGCAAACAGTCAAAATGTTAGTCATCTAGTGAGAAATGATGGTGGCTTGTGCCTGGGTGGGAGCGGGGTGGTGAGAAGCGACTGGATTCTGGATGTATTTTGAATTTAGATCCTTTTAAGGGAGAATTCATCTCAAGGTAAGTAGGACCCAAGACCATTTGTAGATGAGGAGGAGGGAGAATGGAGGAAACAAAATGAGCTAATTCACTAAAAACTCTTTAAGCCATTGTAGCCCCTTTAAACATGTGATGCAGAAAGGGGAGTTCTCCCCCACTTTGCTATCTGACGCGGACTCTGAGGCATGTTCTGTGGCAGGAGATGAGGCTGTCTGCCTGGAGATGGCAGGGCTTGGTGGAAGATGAGGTATTAGAGAGGAGGGGAGAACAGAGTGAGAGGAAAAACACATGTGAGTGCTTTAGACAACCCTGACGTCGCCAGATGCCACCTGAAGGAGGGAGACACACTTTGTTGTCCATCAAGGAAGGAGTGAGAGGCAGTGAAATTTGGATAATTACTCTTCATTGACCCCATTTGAATCCACAGACTTGTGAGGATTAAAGAACTATGGTTATAGTTCTTCTTTAGATTGAATCTGCCTGGACTTAAATAAGGACGTGGTTTTGTCCCACAACCATGCCGAGCCAGTTAGGTATATCAGTGCTGAATAGACTGCCATTGAATGAGTTCATAACTTCATAAAAGATCAGCTCAATGGATGGCAAAGTCAGTCGGCTGGAACACGCGCATGTGTGGTGAAGTTGTCATGAGGACAGAGTCTCAGAGACCCAGGAAAGTGACGGGCAAGAGCAGTGAGCATCTGTACTCACCATCATGGGTGGCCTGCCCATGTGGTCTCCACTAGTTGTCACTTGATCGCTACTGTGTTCATAAGAAGGTTGGTGTGAAGAGGGTGACACCTGCTCCCTTTCCATTCCCCCACATCCTAGAACGCCAGAGATTAGAGATGGTCAGTGCACAGATCATTTTTCAAGTTTGCTGGCCCTTAATAGAGATTAATAGTGATGTTTAATCCAAGTGGACATATAGCAGACTCTCATCAACTTGTACCTGAATTATACAATTCAATTAACAAATGTATATCAAAATGTTTATTAGATACCAAATACTGTATTAGGCTCTGGGGATATAAAAATGAGTAAAACATAGCCTCTGTCCTTTAGAGTTAATAGTTTAGTGACAGGAGGCTGGCTCAGAAAATAATTATTTCTGTACAATGTGGAAAGTCCAATGGTAGGTCATGTACAGGTTGGTTTATGAGGGTTGGAGGAGGATCCACTGACCCATTCAGGGGTTTGGGGAAGCTTCCTGAAGTATGTGATGCCCAGACTGTGCTGAAGGCTGAGGGAGTACAGGGTGGGTCAGTGGAAGGTGGGTCACACAAGAATGACACACAGGGGACATTCAAACAGTCCCTGCACGTGAGGCAGGGAGTGGCCAAGGTCTATGTCAGACATGTCAGCAGGGCCCTCTTTGGAAATCCTTAAATGCCATCCTAATAAGCTTGGACTTTACTCTGTCAGCAAGCCACTTAAGGGCTTCAAGTGAGGGCAGGGATATTAGGAATGAAGAGGACACAGTGGATTTGACAAATGTTTGCTTGTTTGTTATAATTTTGTGACTAGGAGTAGCCAAAACAAACATTTTCCTTATACAAAATTCAAACATCTTTAAAATACATGATATGGAGAGTGTAGTTCCATCCCCCAAATCATTAATGGTTTGATTACTGTTCTTCTAATTGGTTTCATTCTGTAAATGAATTATTATTAATATTGGGATACAGTGGAAATAAGATAATACTATACCTTTTGCAATTTGCTTTTTCATATCTCTATGTATTTTGGACACTTTTCCATTTTTCCATGGATCTACCTTATTTTTTTTAAAAAGTGGCTTATATTCTACCACATGAACAAAACGTTTCTTATTTAACCATTTATCTATTAATAGATATTTGGATTCTTTCCAACTTTTCTTTCTTTCTTTTTATTGTTGTAAAAATCAAAGTAATGCATATATGTAGTTGAAAAAAGCAAATGGCACTACTAGGCTTATGATGAAAAATAGCAGTGTCCTGTCCTATTTCTCACCACTCCCATTCCTCTCTTTTCTGAGGCAATCCCTTTCAACACTTTTAGCTGCTTTCTTTAACTGCTGTTCCTTGACTTTTTACCTTTAGATAAAATATATTCTTGGCTTACATAAGATGAGAAGTCAGCTGTCTCAGAGCCTTCTCTCACGCACACAGACAAAACACTTTCTTTTCTCTCATATTTCCAGTAGAGTCATATGCATATTTTCAATTAAATTAATATTCATTGTTGACAATATTATAATTATGGACTTATTATTCAGTTGAGTCATGTTGGCTTGAGTGATTACATTTCCTTTTATTTCTTGCACGTTTATATATTTTATTATATATTTTATAATATATATACATTTTGGTGAGGCAATCACTAATTAATCCTCGAAATTTTGCCAAACAGTAATAACATCATCTAGTATGTCCAAACACATTACACATCCTAACAGTTTTATTTTCTTCTTGGAGACATCCCTCCAAGTGTCCTCTATTGTCCTGTCCCACCTTGGACCAGTTCCTCCCTGGGCCTGATGAACAAGTGTTATCTTGAAAGTTCTCTTCCCCATCATCCTGGGGGTTGCTTTCTCCCCTCTCCTGTTTTTGGGCATCCTGGTTACTGTATCTTCCTTTTTTTGGTTTACGCCCTTGTTTTGGTACAGCACATTCTCCAGTATCTTCCTGAGAAATATCTGAAAGCATTTCATGAAAATTGTGGGAGGTAGAATTCACAGACTTAATGATTGATTAGATGTAGAAATGACTCCCAAGCTTTTTGTTTTGTTTTGCTTTGTTTTGTTTTAAGAGATACCAGTGATTAAAACTGGGACCTTGTACATGGGAAACAGGAGCTTAACCACGGAGCTTCAACCATTACCATCCCCAAGCTTTTGTATGAAGTATCTAAATAACCAAGTATATAGGAATCAGGGTAAGTTTGAGGGTGGAGTGAAGGTACTGGATATATTGAGTTACCTGGGATGTCTAGGTGCAGCAGCTAGTAGACAGCTATCTGAATTTCAGGAAAGATATAAGGGGTAGAGATCTTGGATTTATAGTCATCAATCTGGATATGGCTGTTAAAGTGAGAGAGTAAATGAGATCGGCCAAGAAAAGATGCAGAATGAGAAAGAGAGAGCCAAGGATTAAAGCCCAGCAGTACATAGATATATAATGGGTAAGTCAGAAAAGTGACCATGAAGAAGTCTGAGAAGAAATCATCATAAAGGAAGGAGAACCAGGAGCAATTAGAACCAATGGACAATAGAGATAGATTATAAGAACCTATAATGTATAAAAGAGAATTTTAAGAAGGAGGAAATCTATTAAAATAATGGTAAAATGCCAAAAAGATTAATGTGTATGGTGTTTATTTCACAGTGTTTAAACAGTAAAAACTGGAAACAAACTTTAAAATCCGTTCTCTAAGGAATAGGTTAAATAAATAATGGTAGACATTCATTGGAGTGCTATGCCCCTATAAAGATTAATACAAATTTATGCTCATTAAAGTTTATACTTATTGTTCAGGAAAAGCAGTGCAAGTCACTGAAAAATGAGTATTATGCAGTCCAATTTATGTAAGTCTCTAAGCACGTGGCCACTTGCGTTGCATTTATGCATAGACAAGAGAGATATTTGGGAGGATGGCTACTAAAATGCTAATAGTGATTAACTCTGGAAGAGGGAATTGGGGTAAATTTTACTTTTTGCTTTGCATTTTAAAAATTGTTTAAATTTCTTACAATAATTTCAGAGTTAAAAATAAAGTTATTTTAAAGGATAAAATATTAGTGTTATATACTACAGAGAGACTGAGTAGTTAAATACTGTCAGGTAGGACTGGAAGACAAGTGAGAATGAGCTGAGGAATGAACGGGAGGTGAAGACAAGGAGAGGCCAAAAGTGGGCTGATCTTTCTAGAAACTTGAATGAGATGGGAGGACTAGAGATAGAATGATAGCTGGAGAAGTAGATAATAATTCCCTTTTGTGGCAGTTTGATATTATTTATGAATTCCAAAAATAGATACTGGATTATGTTTGCAAACTGGTCTGTTCCCTTGGGCATGTTATCCTTTGATTGTTTTAAATTTAGAGGCTTCACTTTTACTTGATTAAATTATGATTAAGGCTTTGATTTGGCCTTGTCAGTAGGACATGGAGTCCCTGCCCCCTTGGTGGGTGGGGACTCACAGAGAAAACAACACAGCAGAGGAGAGAGTTGAGTTTTTTGATGTTGGAGCCCCGGGAAGTAAATACACAGAAGAACACAGAGGAATAGAGATGGCGCCATAGACACAGCAGAGGTCCTGGGAAGAGACAGAGCCTGAGATTCTACAGCTGACCTTGTGGAGAGAACAGAGCAGCTGAGCCTGGAAAGAAATGAGCCCCAGGGAGAGTGACGAGCCTTATGCCAGGCTACAGCTGAGATTGGAAGAGGAAGTCTGAACAGTCTGATGCAGACGTTGGCAGCCATCTTGCTCCAACACGTGGCAACAGACTTTGGTGAGGGAAGTAACTTACACTTTATAGCCTTGTGACTGTAAGCTTCTACCCCAAATAAATACCATTTATAAAGGCCAAGAGATTTCTGGTACTTTGCATCAGCACCCCTTTGGCTGACTAATATATCCTTTTTCTTTAATTCTTTTCCCTTCCTTTAATTCATTCTGAAGACTGTTGACAGGTTAATTCCAATATACTACAGTATCATGTCCTTCAGTGGCTCCAACCCAAGGAAGTTGTAATGGCTCAGTTGCCTTTCAGAGGCCTCCATAACCTGAATTCAATCACCATTACCATATGAACCTGATTTTTCACTCAAACCAATTTTCTTTTCTAAATTTTGAATATAGGCTTACTGAGCATGTTGGTATGGGCCAGGCACTCTTAAAATCACTGGGTATGCAAACATAAATTCATAATGCTCCCTGCCATCATTGTAGTCATAAACCAGTGAGGATATCTGACTCATACACACCTAAAGGGAGCATAGGGACCGTCAATTATTTATGTGCCAATTGTTCAGCCGCTATTAGCAGGGGACCATTAGTACCCATGTTTTCATCTATTGTTGCTTCTGTATCCAACTCATCACTTCTTCATTCTTTTTAAACACCTAACTCGTCCCAAACTTTCATATCATAGATCAAGTTCAATCTTGACTTTTTCCTTCTTATGACTTGTATGGCACTTACTTTTTCATTATGCATTTATGTTTTTAATTATATGATACCTCCTATTGTTAGTTAATTACTTGTGTGTGACCAGGAGCTTTGAAAACATGTAGCTAGAGTATAATAAATGCCTGCAGAAGTCTATCAGGAAATTTTCCACCTAAGTTATTTAATAGTTAAAAACAATATAAAACCAACTTTGAAGGTGATATATTTGAAAGCATTCTAATACAATCTACAGGTAACACCAATCCGGGAAGTGGAGGAATAGGGTGACCTGTAGGAGGAGATGGTTGCTGAGATTTTAGATGGATGGAATTTAAAGTGATCAGAAAAAAATTAGAGAAAAAATTGGATGATAGAACCCAATAAAGACAGCACACACAACAAATAAAACCAGAACTCAATTATTATGCAAGACAAGGAATAAAAGCTTGATTATTATTCAAGACTATAAAAACACAAGTATGCTGTAAGTATGAAGTGGCATTATGAGTCTGTGGCTAAAGAGACAATTGCAGTAATGACTATGTAAACAGAAATATGACCTTGCAAAGGCTGGGAAGTCAGTTTTATGCTATATGTGGTATAAGTGATGCCCTTATGACCATATTACACAAAGAATTTTATCTTAATATTTAAAAAGGAATGTGCAAACATCACGGAACCCTGTTTCCCAAATTCTGTTCCATTGAACATCAGGTCAGTGGCATGGTAATGGGTGTTCCATTTTTAATGTTGTTTGATGAGACGGGGAAATGTTGTTATAGAAGATCCTGAAATCTTTTGATTAAAATGATGTGAAGAACCTATGAATAGAGTTTAAAGAGAAGTTTTTTTTTTTTTTTTTCAGGAATAAAATAAAACTGAGAGAAGACTGAGAGAACGGGTGGCTGTAAGTAGTAGGAGGGATATTATAAGAAGGGGCTATCACAGCTGCTTTATCTCCATAAAATCAGAACTTGACATATTGCAGCAAGTGGAAGATGGGTTAGAAATGGACTCCTGGTAAGTATGTGAGAGGCAAATATTAAATTATTATTGTGAGAAAGCAGATAATCTTCAACTTTGGACAAATGATAAGAAAGGCAGAAAACCATTTAAAGATGATTTATGTGTCCTGTTGCCTGGAGCTATCAGGGAGGCGACATTCTGAATTTCTTTTTCACTCTAGAATTCCATGAATAGGGACCCTGGATTAGGATATGACTGTAATAAAATCCAGTTCCAGCTCCATTTCTGCCACCAACTTACTGAATCATCTATAAAGTGACGATCATGATTTCTCCTACTCTCCCATAGGAATTTCCATAGGGCTAATTATACAACACTTATAAAGTACTTTGAGCTGCTGGGAGAAAGACGCCAAGAACGCATAGGGTAATAGGTTGACCATATGAAATTGCTGGTGTTTGGGCACTGATGACCTAGTAAAATGGCAGTTTCATAGGGTTTTATTTACTAAATTCATCATTCTTTAAGCAGCTGTATGGCATATATAGGCTGGTTCTGGGGATTTGAAGGTGATTACAACAATATACCTGCCCTCTAGGAGCTCACAGACCAGTGAGGACAATGAACATTTTTTTGAATAAAACATTGCAATGCTGTTGGACAAGAGCTACAGTAGAGGCATGTTCAAGACACTGGATAGAGAGGGAGCCAGCAATTCTACTGGCCAAGTGGGTGAAGGCAAGAACAGGGAGAGACAAGTGTGACTTTGTAGAGGAAGGAACATTAATTTAGGCTGAATTTTGAAGGTTGAGTAATTTGTCAAGTGGGAAGGACAACTCTAGGCAGAGAAAACAGTTTGTGCAAAGACAAAGAGGAATTTTTGAAAAAACCTTTCTGGAAGGAAAAAAAAATAGTGATTAAAATATTGTTTAAATATTAAATAGTACTAAGACAAGGAGACATTAGTAGTACCCCATGTAAATCACTCCTGTTAGAACACCATCTTATTTATTACTTAATTATTATTTATCAGACTTTGTTCTTGTTTGATAGGGATATTGCAAGTTTTTCAGAATGCCTGCACCTCGCGATGCTTTCAGCAGGAAGGAGATGAAGCTGGACAGTTTGCCTGAGCCAGGTTGAAAAGGGCGCTGTCAAGGAGACCAGGCTTCATTCTCTGAGCACTGAGGAGCACTAGAGAATTATAGTTAGGGCAATACCATGACCAGATTTACATTTTGGCAAAGAAAGAACACTGCGGTGGTTTTATGGAGACGAGATGGAAAGCAGGTGCCAGCAGAGGAAAGGGCAATGCTTGAGGAAGAGTGAAGAGGAGAGAATCTGACCAAGCAGCAAAGTTTAAGGGACAGGGCTAGTTTGGAAGGCAGAAGGAGAACTGAGGAGAATGAATTACCCAAGTCAAGGGAGGAAATGGCTTCAAGAAAATGAAATAAGTTCAGCGAGATAAAAACTGAAAAATATACGTTGGATCTGGGAGTTGGTCACTTTAGAGAGTAGTTCCAGTGGAATGGACAGAAGCCATATTTCTGTGGGATAAAGAGAGAATGGGAGGTGAGAAAGTGGAAGCAGGAATATAATAATATTTTATAGAAGATTGTCTGGAAAGGGAAGAAGAGAGATTGAATAACTAGAGGGGGCTACAGACTTGAAGGAAAGGTGTTTGTTGGATCATTTGTTTTGAAAGACTGGAGAGTCTTAAGCAGGTGTGAAGTTGAGGGCAAGAAGCCAGGTGAACAGCAGGGACTGAAAACAAGGCTTGACGACACAGAGGAGGAAGGAGGCAATGGTCTCCCACATGCTGAAAGGCTCCATCTTCCAGACCAGACAGAGATTGGCAGGGGTGGATGCAGGTATAGATAAATTGATGGTGAGGCTGGGAAGATAAGAAATTAACATCTTTTGATGTTTTCTTTTCTGTGGGGTATGGGGCAAAGTCATCTGTGGAGAATAGATGAGTTGGGCTGAGAGTGGAATAGGGGAGTTTGACAAAGGCACTGGGGATGTGAGGTGGCAGTTGAGAGGTGACCAGGACAAGGCAGAGCTAACCAAGCAGCTCTAGGAGCGTGGCAGAAACTGGAAACCACAAACTTGTGGTGACTTTGATTCACCTGTGTGTATGGATGTGTATGTGTGTTTCCCAGGCAGTGTAGGCAGCATGGGTACAGGAGATTAGGAGGACAAGTGGGAGCAGTGGGAGGTGGTGGAAGGCTGGTGAGGAACGAGGGTCACTGAGAAGGAGAGGTTGAATAGATGAAGATCCATGACAGGGTTCAGGGTCGGTAGTAAAGGAAGTAGAACTTCCTGAGAACTGATGAGCAGGGAAGCAATGGGGCCAGCCAGGATACACGGACTGAAGTCTCATAAGCTCCACGGGCAAGTACAGTGAGAGCTGTGAGAGAGAGAGTTAGGCACACCAGGGAATATGTTTGGGAGTGACTTATCAGAGCTCAAGGTCTTGGTGGTGGAGTAGTTTGGGACCTTAACCAGATTCCCGTGTGGCTGCACGAGTGGGTTGCTCAAGTGGAGTACAGATGAATGTGTATGGAGCAGAGTAGATGAAGAAACTTTCAGGCAAGTGTGGGAGATGGGAATTTCATACAAATGTTTCCTTGTCCGGGATAGTGGCAGAGTTATAGAGAAACCACGAAATCAGGTGCCAAACGGTCATCTAGGAAAATACACTTGGTAAAGTTTTGTTTATCTTTGAGTATAATCTTCAGTCAATTAGTTTTGTAGGCCATAATCTCCTACTGTAATATTGACTTGCTGTTTTTTCTTTTATGGAGGACTTAGGAAAGCTACCCATTCTTTGATAACAGCAGCTTGCTTTTCTCTCTTTCCCAGCTTTGCTCTGGTTTCTCCATCTTTTGCTGGCCATCCAAGCCGGTGGATGGTTCGGCAACAATTACCTTCTGTTCTTGCCAATCCATCATTTGCCTGCTGGAGGAAAACTGTGAGCTGATTTCAACAATTTCAGGCACTGTAAAGATTTACTTTCCTATACGAGGGGACATTTTGGGGCCCAGATGCTGCTTCTCTTTTCCCAGCATCCTTCTCCTCCCTGGGCTCTGAGTTTTTGCAATTGTTCTTCCCCCACACTTGAGAAAGTTGCTTGCCAACACATTCAGTTCCAGCCAAAGCTGCTTGACTAGTTGAACAGGAACACTTTAAAATTGATTCTTCATCCATATAACATTAAAACTCTTTAACCCACAGAGAAACAGTGCAATTTTCATACTCCTGCTTTTTGGAGTGGGGATAGTATCAAAAACATCAAGCCTTAGGATTGTCCTCTAGACCAAGTGCTGAATAACTCCCTTTACTGCTCTGCCACATCCTTCCTGCAGCAGGAACCACAAAGCTTTATGGAGTTAAAAGTTCTGGGGACTCCTAATCTAGGAACATGAAAACACATTTAGTTTCTTTTTTGTGTAACCAAAGCAGGACCCCTTAGGAATCTTTCTCAGCTTCACAATGCCCCCTCTGAAGTGAATCAGCATTTCTGTGTTTGTTTAACTTCTAAGGTTACTGAAGCACCGAGGGGGGCGTAGTTTGTCCAAAGTCACGCTGCAGGATCATGGCAGGCTAAAATCAGACCACGAGCTTGTTTCCACTAGACAGTACTCCTTGAACCTTGTTCCATCCAAAGCTGTTATGTTGATACCAGCCCTGCACTTCTGTCTTAAAATAGTCCACCCGCAATCATGATTTTAAGTCCCTTTGTGGGATTCTTCACTGTGTGAATTTTGGACTGTGGTATGAAAGGATTCTGACGGTTTCTGCTAAATGTAATACTTAGATCTAGGATGGAGAGAAATGATATAAAAGGGCAAGAATATTAAGTGGGGATTGAAACAGGTCTCTCCTCTTCTTATGCTTTCCAACTGGCAGTCACACCTCATACTCTTTTATTTCCTCTGGAATATTCCAAATCCAAAATCATTTTTCCCATTAAACAATTAGATTGGGTGTTCAGGGTGCAAGTCTATCTGTGCACACTGTTATTTTTAGTCCCCAGAAGCTCTTCATGTTCCAGAAAGCTAGGATGCAGGGGCAGGGAAGAGGGTTTTTGTTTTTGTTTTTAAATTCATAGCATCCTAAATTTGTAATGCATTTTCATAGCATATTTTCCTTGAACATAATTTTGAAGAGACAGAAATTCAATGCAGTGACTGTGGTCTTTTGTTGTTTACAGCTTGTTAGTTTCCTAAGCGTAAAAAAATGCAGCCTTCTTTCATTACCAATTGATCATAAAATCATCAATAGTCATCATAAACAACAAAACACAGTGACGGACGTTAGCTAGCAACTGAGATCTTTGGTTTGGATCATAGAATTGAAAGGGACTTTGGAGATAATCTGGACCTACATCCTGCTCGAAGCAGGAATCTGTTCTCCAGCATCCCTGGTGAGGCATCTAGTTCAGTGGTTCACAAGCTTTGCTGCATATTAGAATCACCTGGGGAGATTTTAAAGCCACTCTCCCATTCCCAACCCCCTAATGCCAAGGCTCCACCCCAAATCAATTAAATAAGAATTTCTGGGAGTGGGGCCAAGGCATCAATACTTTTAAAAACTTCACAGGGGATTATAATGATTATAATGTGCAGCCAAGTTTTGACCAGGGATCTCATTTTTTTTGCTCAGCTGTGTCCTATGATGGAAAGTCCTTGCTTTTTGGGATTGACTGTCCCACTGATGGGTGCCCTACCTATTAGAATTACCCCTCCCTGTAACGTTTGCCCACAGGTCCCAAGTTTTCCCTCTGGGAACCATACAGAACAACAATTCAACTCTCTCCTTCACTGGATATCATTCAAATATTTGAACAAAGTGAACAGTTCATAACATAATAAAATGTTTTAGCTATAACTTTTTCTTTACAACGGCCAAAATTTTAAATTAAACTCCTAGATATACTGTTTCATAATGTGGCTATTGATTCACTATTTAGCTATTATCCTATCCCGAGTTCAAAATTTTGACTCCTTGTTGAGACATCTGGGGCAACTGGAGAGAAAAGGGTTAAATTGCTGTCAAAATTAAGGCGAACAGATTTCTGAAAAACCAATATGGGAATGAGGTGTACTTTCTTCCTTTCCCTCGGCTATTGTGCTTCTAGTGGGCTGGCCCTTCCTCTGCCTGGGTCCTGCGCCGTCTCTCCTCTGCCCACCTATTCTCCTGGCTGACCGGCTTGCCTCTGTCCTCCCCAGGCCAGCGTTTGGGCCTGGGCGATGGCCAGTCCTGCAGAAGTATGGCAGAGGCAAGGAAGAGGAAAAGGATACCGTTGTCACGGTCCAATTTAGGAACTCAGCAGCTGGGGTCCAGAGGCCTGATCTAGCAGCATTTGTTCAGAGGCCTGGTGTTATCTTTGAATTTGCGTCCTGGCTCCGCACTCACTGTGGGGGCCATCCTGGGCAAGACTCTTAACCTATTTGAGCCTCAGTGTCTTCATCTGTGAAACAGGAGTGATAATAGTAGTGAATACCTGTAAAACAAAACGAGATAATCTGTGCTACAAAGCCTGGTGCAGAGCTAGTGCTTAGTAAGAAAAGCTAGCCCTTGTGTTGTACGGTCTGTGAACGATTCACCTACCCTCTTTCCTAAGAGAGTAGAAGTTTTAAAAAGTACTGATTCATTGGCCCCACTCCCAGAAATTCTAAGCCCAACTTGGGCCACACAACAACATTTCTGATGCTAGCTTCCATCAGCCTCTTCTCTGAGCACCAGTCTGGAGCTAAGCTGAGACTTTCAAGGCCAGAACCTTGTCTTTTGACACCACACCTGGGCTCATAATGCTTCCCAAAGGCACTGAGGAAAAAAAAAGTTAATATGAGCTATTTTTCCACCAGAAGGGAGAACTAGAAGCAAAAAAATAACCCTTGGTTCTGATTAGGGTTTTTCTTTTCTGCTTTCAGTTTCCTTTCTCAAGAACCATATGAAATTGAACTTGGAACTATGATTTGCCCTTCCCTTAAAGTGTGGCAGGACAATCAAGTTTTTATTGGGCACTGGAGGATAGATTGTTATTCCCTTTCCATTTAACAAACATTAAAATTTTGACCAGGGTTTCTGGAACTCTACACACTAGCAATAAGTCCTTTATTTTATGGGCTTTTTCTTTTTCTTTTATCAGTGATGCCAGAAAACTGTGGGAATGTGGTCTGTTAGGCCATTTCTTCAACAGCCAAGATTTAAAGGGTGCGACAGATTGAAGATTTTCAAATACAGAACAGTGCTTCCAATATGTGTTTAGTGGGCAACGAAATGCTGCCTTGTGGGAGCCTTGCTCCCTCTGTTGGATGAATGGATGGCTTTCCAGGGATGCTGCCTGAAAGAGCGATTACAAAAGAATGGCTGTAGGCAGCTGCAGGATGGATTCTTCAGCCTAGTATACATTTCTTGCTGTTTAAAAACAAGGTTAAATTAGGTCATATAACTGTTCAACCATGCCCCCTAAAGTTTGCACATAAGTCACTCACTAGTGAAGGGAAAAGGAGTTCAGGAAATTAAGTGTTGCCAAGCAGTCCTCAGTTGCCTGGTACCCCGAAAGTCAGGAGAGTTTTCATGGTCATATTTAAATCCTGCCCTTGATCATCACCATTGGTTTGTCCAGGGTAGTTTCAAAGCAGTTTGCAAAAAAGAGCAAAGGGGAAAAATAAAGAGCCAGAAGCAGATGAGAAAAAGATATTTGACTCCAAGGACTTAGGGTCATACTAAATACCACAAACCCTACTACTGTCCTCACCTCAGATTACAGTCCCTTGATTTTTCCGTGCGAATTTTCATTTACTTGACTCTAAGTCGGTAATGTTTCCTGGCATCAATGTGGGCTTGCACTTTGCTCAAACACCTGAATTTACTTTGCCTACACAAGCATGTGGACACACCTACAAATACACTTGCAGGTATATGTGGTACAACAGTCCCCAACAGCTAATCCTGGCCTTACTATGTAAAGAGGATGCACACTCTGAATTCACTCTCTAGAAGGCAGAGTGCATCTTCTAAAGTCACTATCCAAGGTGGAGTATACATCTTCTTTGGGTTTGTATTATTTCCTGTAGTGGCGAGGGGTCTGCCACTGATACTTTGCTGGATGGACAATAGTCCAGTCTGGGGTCTTGGAGCAAGAAGTAGTCCTGTAATATTGACTTCATAACACCATTCTGGAACCAACTACATTAACCACCTTAAGGTAATTAACACACACATACACTAACAAATATCTTAATGCCTCTCTGGAATAACATTTTATTTCGCTTGATTCATTCATTCATTTATTCATCAAACAAGTGTTAATTCATTCATTACTAATACAGACTTGAAAATATGAGCAGCACATTTACTGTTTCTAAAATTCATGTACTGTTTCTCTCTTGTCCTTGAGTTATATGGATACCAGGATAAATCAAAATCAATATTTGTTCTATTCATTATGCATAAATATTTTCCCAGACAAGTGGTTATTTACAATATTGAGTCAACATACACCACTGCAATATAAGAAGGTTACTTGGAAGGTTTCTTCCACAGATTCTAAAGAACAGTGTCTTAGTTTGTCACAGAGCTGCTGATGCAAAGTACCAGAAATGGGTTGGCTTTTATAATGGGAATTTTATTCAGGGTAAAAGCTTACAGTTAGGAGGCTGTGAAATCTCCAAATCAAAGCATCAGCAGAGAAGCTTTCTCACCAAGGTCAGCCACTGGTGATCCTGGGTCCTGCCACATGGCAAAGCAAGATGGCACCAATCTCTGCCGAGGTCCCCACCTTCCCCTCCAGAATCTACCAAATCCTGGAGCTCAGTTCTCGGCAACCAGGCTTAGGGGCTTATTGCTTTCCAGACTTTCTATCTCAGTCTCGGCTGCTCTGCTTTCTTCCTGAGTTCAGCTGTGGGCTATCAGGCATATGGGTCGTCTCTTCAGCCTTGAGCTGCTCTGTGGGCCCAGCTTCTCAGGGGCTTTGTACTTCCCTTTGGCTGTTAGTGATCCTCGAGTCCTCTCTCACATGGAAGGATAAAAAATGGCAGCTTCCTTTTTCTCTGTCTCTGTCTCTGTCTCTGTCTGTCTGTCTGTCTGTCTGTCTGTCTCTCTCTCTGTGTCCGTTTATATAAGACCCAGGAAGAAGGCAGAGACTCAACCTGAGTCATGCCTCATTGATTCCAGTCAAAAGGGTTTCACATCACAGGAATGAATTAGTTCAAAAACATAATCTTTTTCTTTTTGGGATTCATAAAATAACTTCAAACTGTCACAGGGAGTTTTTCTTTTTTTTTAAGATGGGAAATAATCACTGATTTGTATAATGATGGGATGATCAAGTAGAAAGGTAGTAATAGATGATGTAGGAGAAAGGGGACAATTGTTGGAGTGATGTCCTTGGGTATAAGTGGAGGGATTGGCTGTAGATAGTGTGGTTTCAAAGCATGTCCCAAATTCTTTTATATTCCTCCCTTCAAAGCCTAATTCTTCTCTCCCTGATTATGGCTGGACCTAGTGAATTGCCTTTTTTTTTTTTTTTTCAGGAGGTACTGGGGATTGAACCCAGGACCTTATACATGGGAAGCAGGTGCTCAACCATTTGAGCCACATCTGCTCCCAGTGAACAGCTTTTAACCAACAGAATAAGGCAGAAATGACAGTGTATGTCTTCTAAGACTAGGTCACAAAAGATATTATGGCTTCCTCTTTGCTCTCTCTTGTATCACTCACTCTGAGGGAAGCCAGCTGCCATGTTGTGAGGACACTCAAGCAGAGTTAGTTGAGAGGCTCAAATGGTGAAGAACTGGGGCCATCCAGTCAGTATGCCATCTTGGAAGCCGATCTTTCAGACCCAGTCAAGCCTCAGAGGACTGCCTTCCCAGTGACACTGCACCCTCATGAAAGACTCAGAGCCAGAACCACCAAACTAATTTGTCCCTAAATTCCTGACGCACAGAAAATGTGAGAAAATAAATGTTTATATTAAGCCACTAAGTTTGGGGGTAATTTGTTATGCAGTAATATATAACTAATTTGGATTGGGGACTGAGAAGAGTTCATTTATATCAA
Organism: Tolypeutes matacus; assembly: GCA_026826555.1. Lineage (NCBI taxonomy): Eukaryota > Metazoa > Chordata > Mammalia > Cingulata > Chlamyphoridae > Tolypeutes > Tolypeutes matacus. The sequence continues at coordinate 12,157,850 of JAKSZT010053769.1, read as the reverse complement.
TGTGCATGAAGACAGAGTACAAGAGTACAGACACTCTGGTAAATGAATAGCTGTAGACTAAGGAATTTGTGAAGTTTTGGATTGCTTCCATTTTCAGTGACTTAAGAAACAAGGTCATCAACTTAGAGTGAAAATGGGAGAGGAGGTGTTGAAAGCTTGAGAAAAAAGTAACAGGTGTGAAATCATTGTCTTGGATAAAAGTGGGGATGGAGAGATAAAATGGACCAGGGAAATAGAGTAGGATTACAGGCAGCATTAAGGGGTTACTATGTGTAGTCATCAAATAAAATGAAATAGGTCAGTGTGATTGTATGTTTTTTCAGCCAAATTCAATTGCATTCATACAGAGGCAAAAAACTGGGGTGCAGTTTTGCCAAGAGAATACTATGTCACAAAGTAAGGCAAAGTGTATGCAAGTAAGTGATCATAAAATCAGACCAGTTGCCTTCTTAAAAATCATTTCAGACTTCTGCTTCTGGGAAGATGAAGTAGATGTACTTTTCCCTATGAATATTATATATATAAAATAAACATAAATCTCCAAAAGGTAGAGAGAAGAAGACAGACTGGCTAGGGGCTTTAGGACCTGAGGAATGACATGGTAATGAGTTTCCTGGTTTTTATTTTTATCTCATATGTCCAAGACTTGGAGCTAAAGAAGCCAGCAGCCAGGAAATACCAATAAATCCAGACAGAAAAATTCCCAACAAAAGCCAACCCTCCATAGCTAAAGGACCAGAAAAAAGGCAACCTAGCAACAGAAAACATCTAGACAATAATCTCTTAAACTAATCAACTTTTACTAGAGATAAAACTGGGCCTCCATTCCCACTCAGAACAAGTGGGAAGCCTATACTTCTACCCTTACAAGCAAGGGGCCCCAACACTCCCACTGGAATGGTGTTAGAGAAGGACAAGGAAGGAGCTGGGACTTTCATCCTTGCTGGATGGTAATGAAGGTCCCCTCCCTATGGTGTCAATGGAGACAGTGCGGGGAGCCTGGACTTCCAACCCCACCTAACAGAAATGAGGTGAACCCCTCCTTCCTGGATGTTAGCAGAGGAGGCTGGGTGGACAGTCTGGATATTCACCATTGTCCAGCAGTAACAAGATCATCCTCACTGCAGTGTCAGTGAGACCATGTGGGGAGCTCCCTTGGCTATCAATAGAGCCGAGTGGGGACCCTGGACTTCTACCTTCACCTGGAAATAATGACTGTACCCTGTTAGGGTAAAAGTCAGTGAAAACATAAAGTTTAAATAAGATTCAGAGTTTTATAGCATAATTGGAAACAAGTTTCAAAAAATAAAATAAAATATTGCTGATCATACCAAGAATTAGGAAGATCCCCAAAATGAATGAAAACAGACAATCAATAGATGCAAAACTGAAATGATAGAGATATTAGAATTATCTGACAATAATTTTAAAGCAGTCATGATAAAAATGTTTCAATGAGCAATTACCAATATATTTGAAATAAATGAAAAAAAGAGAAAGCCTCACCAAAGAAACAAAAAGTCTCAACAAAGAAATAGAAGCTATGAATAAGAACCTAATGGTAATTTTAGAACTGAAATAATACAATAACCAAAATGAAATGTTCAATGAATGGGCCAAAGAGCAGAATGGAGGCAATAGAGGAAAGACTCCATGAACTGGAAGATAGAACATTAGAAATTACCCCACTGAACATCAGGGAGAAAAGAGATTAAAAAAAATAATAATGCGAATATTCTCACTGTCCTGATTCTGTGATAATCAGGGTGGGCTAAACATTCGCTATATTAGAAACCATGCATGTGTCCCCAGACCTCGTTTTCCTCCCTAGGTCTGGTTTTTAGAATGCTGGTGATAAACTAAGCCTGATTTATTATATGTCCATCCTGTATGGGAAAAGACTGTAACTCTAGGTATCTCTGGTCAACCTTAAGAGATATAGCAGGGGACTATATCTGGTTGGCGTCCATCTCCCATATGGAGGGACCTGGGTTCAATCCCCGGGACCTCCTGGTAAAAATTTTAAAAATATATAGAAGGTGCGTGGGCCGCCAGGCCCGGTGCGCGGGTGCACCACCAGTTCCTGCGAGCCACACAGCAAGATGATGACATAATAGGAGAGTGACACAAGGGAGAGGCAAGATGAGACGCACCGAAAAACCAGCAACTAAGGTGGCGCGGGCAGGATGCCTCTCTCCTACATCAGAGATTCCAAGGATTGAATCCCAGTGAAGACAGGAGGAGAAGGATGAGAAGAGAGGGCAGTAAATGGACACAGAGTTGCCCAGCGATTGGACACAGAAACAGCAAAAACGGGGGGGGGGGGGAAGGGGTGTAAAAATGGATAAAAGTAAATAAATAAATAAATCCTTAAAAAAAAAAAATAATAAACAGAGAAAATCAATGAAACAAAGAAGTGACTCTGAAAAAAAATCAATAAACTTGACAAACCTCTAGCAAGACTAAAAAGAAAAAAAAGGGAAGTGGATGTGGCTTACGCAGTTGGGCACCCACCTACCACATGGGAGGTCCCTGGTTTGGTTCCGGGTGCCTCCTAAAGAAGATGACCAAGACTGTGAGCTGCTGTGGTGGGCTGATGCTACAGGCTGATGTGATGGGTGGATGCGACAAGATGACGTGACAAGATGATGCAACAAGATGATGCAATGAAGAAACGCAATGAGGAAATGCAATGAAGAAACGCAATGAGGAAATACAAATGATAGACAAAACAAATAGGGAGTGGAGGTGGCTCAAGTGATTAGATGCTTCCCTTCCACATGGGAGGTCCCAGGTTCAGTTCCCGGTGCCTCCTAAAAAAAGAAGACGAGCACACAATGAACAGACACAGAGAGCAAACAGTGAGTGCAAACAACGAAAGGGGAGGTGGTGGTGAAAAATAAATAAATAAAATAAATTTTTTCAAAAAAAGGGAGAAAAAAAAAAGAAGACACAAATTACTACTATCAGAAGGAAACAGGGGCTATTGCTACAAAATCTGCATATATCAAAAGGATAAAAGGCAATACTATGAACATCTCTACATATATACATTTGACAGATTAGATGGAATGGACCAATTCCTTGAAAAAATAAATGACCACAACTCATCCAACATGAAATAGATGATTTGAATAGTCCTATAACTATTAGGAAAATTGAATTAATAATTTTAAAACTCCCAAAAAGAAATATCTGGGTCCAGATAGTTTTATTGGTGCATTCTATCAGAAGTTTAAGGAAGAATTAACACCAATTCTACACAATTTATTTCAGAAAACAGAAGAGGAGGAAACAGTTACCAATTCATTTTATGAAGCTAGTATTATCATGATACCAAACAAGACAATGCAAGAAAACTACAGACTAATATCTTTCATGAATATAGATGCAAAAATCCTTAACAAAGTGTTAGCAAATAGAATTCAGCAATATATAAAAATAATTACATACCATGACCAAGTAATGCTTATTCAAAGAATGCAAGACTGGTTCAGTGTTCAAAATTTAATCACTGTAATCCACCATATTAACAGGCTCAGGAAGAAAAATCACATAATATCAAGTGAAGCAGAAAAAGCATTTGACAAAATTCTACATTCCAATGCTTCCTAAAAAAAACAAACAGACAATGAGCAGACCATGAGCAGACAATAAGCAGTGAGTGGATGTGCCTCAAGCAGTTCAGTGCCCACCTCCCATATGGGAGGTCCCAGGTCCAGTTCCTGGTGCGTCCTAAAGAAAACGAGCAGACAACAAGTCAAAAAAATACTAAAATAAACCAATGAATTGTACACTTAAAATGTGTGAATTATAAGGTTTGTGAACTATATGTCAATAAAATTATTTTTTAAAAATTGTACAGTCACTTTGGAAAACAGTTTGGCAGCTTCTTGAAAAACTAAACATGCAACTACCATATGACAATGGCATGTGCAGCAATTGTGCTCCTGGGCATGTATCACAGCAAAATAAAGACATAGGTTTACTCATAAATGTATATGTGAATGTCTATAGCAACTTTATTTGTAATGGCCCCAAACTGGAAACAGCATAGATGTTCCTTAACAGGTGAATTGTTAAGCAGACTGTGGTTCCACACCATGGCTACTACTCAACAATAAAAAGAATGAACAACTGATACACACAACAAACTGTATGAATCTCCAAAGAATCATGCGGAGTGAAGAAATCCATCCCCCAAAGGCTGCATACTATATGATTCCATTCATACACATTCATGAAATGACAAAATTGCAGAAATGGAGAACAGATTAGTGGTTGCCAGGGGTTGAGAATAGGGAGGATTCAGATGGGAAGTTGTTGTGGCAGTAAAGGGTCAAAAGGATGGATCCTTGTGGTGATGGGACATGTTCTATATCTTGCTGTATTAATGCTGTTATTTTGGTTGTGATACCATACTACAGTTTTGCACGATGCAAGATCATTTTGCTTTGGGGAAACTGGGTAAAGTGTACACCCCATCTCTACACATTACTTCCTAAAACTGCATGTGAATCTACAATGATCTTGCAATAAAAAGTTTAATTAAACAAATCATCTTATGGATTCCCATTGGTTTTAGAATGAAATGCAAATTTCTTACTATAGCCTACAAGGGCCCATTTAACTCTGACCTTTGCCTAACCCTCCACTCTCTTGTCACACTGCTTTTCTCCTCTCTAATTCTAGCCACATGGCCTCTTTACTCTTCTTTAGTTACAGCGAGCTCTTTTCTATCCCTGTTTCTTTGCATTTTCTATTTCTTCTGCCTTGGAATGCTCTTCCTCGAGCCCTCTATGTGGCTTCTCATGCTGATCCTTCAGGTCTCAGATCAAACACCCCCTTCTGAGAGAAGCCTTTCTCCCTTCAGAGCACATGTATGGCCCAGGACAGCAGCTAAAGCCCTGGAACAAGGCTGCCTGGCTCTGAACCACAGCACCTCCACCTAATTGCTGTAAGACTTTGGGCATCATACTTAACATCTCTGAGACTCTGTTTTCCCGTCTCTAAAGTAGGCACCTTATTAGGTCCTCCTTCACAAAGCTGTTATAAGGACTCACTACATATTAATCATGTAAACTAGTGTCTGGAATGCAATAAAGACCACACAGTTGTTATCTATTATTATCTAAAGCTCCTCCCTTGTGAGAAATGCAAACTTTCAGGCCCTACCCCAGACCTACTGGATGATAAACTCTGGGGTGGGGCCCAGCAATTTGGGTTTTGACAAGCCTTCCTGGTGACTCTGATGTGCATTGTTTGGGAGCCACTGGTTTATCTCACCTTCCTATTTACTTCCTTAATACCATTGTTATCACAGTGTCTCGTTGATCTATGTACATGATTAAGGCCCCTCTCTCTGAACAGAATAAACATTCCATGAGGGCAGCCGTGTCAGTCTTCTTCATTACTGTCCCTGACTGCTAATCTCATGCCTGGCTCAAAGTACACACTTGGGAAAATACAAAGGATAGATGAATGAATGCATCAAGTTGGCCATGGTCATATATTTATTAAATAACTGATCTTTGTGATGTTCACTCCAGGCTGCCCTTGCCCCCTCTGTCATGCTGAGAATCAGTGACACCATAATTCCAAGTCTTTACTGAGCACCCTCAAGTTTCTCATATGGTGCTGTGCAAGATGGAAGTCTCCGGAATTTGAAAAACCGAATTTACAAACTGTATTTTAAATACAAATATGGCCACAGTGGAGACAGGGATTCTTTGGCATGGAAGTAGAGCATCCTCGCACACTGCACCATGTGTGCCACCTCCTTATTTTTCTTATAATGGTCAGTAGGGCTTTTTTCCCATCATGGCCACAGGCTGCCTTCTCTAGGTGCTTTTTGTTTTGTTTTTGTTTTTATAGACTTTATTTTTTTAGAGCAGTTTTAGGTTTAGAGAAATATCGTGCAGAAAGTACAGAGTTCCCATTTGCCCTCTTGCCAAAATTTCCCCTATTAGTAACAACTTGTGTTCGTGTGGCACATGTGTTACAATCAATGAACCAATACCTATATGTTCTTTTAACTAAAGTCCATAGTTTACATTAAAGTTCCTTCTTTGAACAGTTCTATAGGTTTTTACAAATGTACATCATGTAACCACCATTATATGATCATACAGAATAGTTTCACTACCCTAAAAATGCCCTATATACCACCTTTTTATCCCTTCCACCCACCCCTGAACTTCTGACAACTACTAATCATTTTACTGTCTCTATGATTTTGCCTTAGAGAATGTCATATAGTTTGGAATCATACTTGTAGCTTTTATAGACCTGTTTCTGTCACCTAGCAATATGTATTTAAGGTTCCTCCATGCTTTTTCGTGGCTTGATAGGTCATTTCTTTTTATCTCTGAATAATACTCCATTGTATGGATGGGCCACATTTTGCTTATCCATTCACCTATTGCAAGACATCTTGGTAGCTTCAAATTATTAATAAAGCTGCTGTAAACTCTGTGTGCAGGTTTTTCTATGGACATCAGTTTTCAACCCATTTGGGTAAAGACCTAGGAGTGCAACCGCTGGATCGTTATGGTAAATCCATGTTTAGCTTTGTGAGAATCTGGAAAATTGTCTTCCAAGGTGGCTGTAACATTTTGTGTTCCCAACAGCAATGAATGAGAGCGCCTGTTGCTTCCAGGTAGTTTTTAATGACTGTGTCTAGTGAAGGGCTCCTTTCTCTCTCACAGTTTGGAGGGATCCCTTTCTCACCTTGGGTCTTACTGGAGTGAAGATTCACTGCTTCATTATCCACACACTTTCCCGTGATACCAGCTGCTCTTGGTTTTCTTCTTACTTCTCTTACTGTCCCGGCTCAGTCTCCTCTATGGGCTACTCTTTCTCAATGTCTCCCCATTTCAGTGTTACTGGTTCTCAGGGTCCTGCCAATTCCTTTTAAATGCAAATTCTTCAGATGCCCCTCTCCACTTTACAGCAGGATTTCTAATTCAGACCTCTTTACTGGGAAATCCACTTGGGTGTACCAAAAGAACCCCACCATAGCATGTCCAAAACTAAATGATTTATCTTTCCTTTCCCCTTCCTTTGTGTTCACTTGTAAGTGTTACACTGGTTAGTGGCATTATCATCTACCCAGTTACTCAAAGCAGAAATCTGGGAACAATTCTTGCCCTGTCCCTTTATCTTACTTCCTACATCTTATCAGTATTCTAGTCCTTGAAATTCTACCCCCATGCCATGTCTTATATCACTAACTTACCTTCTCTCTGAGGCTACCCAGCACTGTGACATTTTACCATAGGGCAATGTTTCAAGCATCTCACCTGGACTGTTTTAATCATCCAATTAATATCTCTGTTACTAGCATTATATCTCTCTATGCATCCTCCACACATCCATACTCCAATTAAACATTTTTTTGAAATGCAAATTTGGTCCTTTTTGATTCATTGCTTAAAATGATTTCAAAGGTACTGTGATGAACTTAAGTTCATGTGTCAACTTGGCCAGGTTTTGGTGTCCAGTTGTTTGGTCAAACAAGCACTGCCTGATTGTTACTTTGAGGTCATTTCATGGGCTTAAATTATCAATAAGCTGATTGCATCTATGGCTGATTACATCTAAAGTCAGTTGAGGAGGTTGCCTTCAATAGTGAGAGAAGTCTCAACCAATCAGCTGAAGGTTTTAAAAGGAGAAGTGATGATTTCAGCACTCAGAGAGAGAATTCCCATCTCTACCTCAGCCGGCCAGCCTGCTTCTTCTGGGGAATTTATAAAAAACCTTCATCACAGTTCCCAGCTTACAGCTTGCCCTTCAGAATTTGGCCTTGTGCATCCTCACAGTCATGCAAGACAATTCTTATAAAAATCTCATACTATTTACAGGTATCTCCTGTCGGTTCTGTTTCCCTAGAGAATCCACATTACAGAATATGGTAAAAATACCTCAGCATGCTATACTAGGCCCTTCATTACCTCTCTAGATCTCTCTATCTCTGTACCTTACTTCAAAACCTGTACGACCTCTACATCAACCCTAATTTGCTTTATAAAGTCTTTTCTGTCTGACCTCTCTTTGCAGTTTCCCAGGAACATACTCTCCTTTAAGGCTTTCAATATTTGTCAGTTTTGCTGCAGTAACAATAACTCCAAATTAGATAACAAATACCTCTCACTCATTTACATGCAAGCCTAGGCTGCAGGTTGACATAAGGTCTGCTCTACATACCTCTGCATTCTAGGACCCAGGCTGAAGGAACAGCTGTTTCCTGGGACATGCTCTTCTTAAAGCAGGTATCAGAAGAGCAAGTAAGAGGCCTACCCAAAACACACAATTGTGTTTAAAGCTTCTGCTCACTAGGGAAATCTACCATGTCTATTCTCATTTCCTGTGCATTTTCAAAGCATGGCCGAGGCCAAGATCAGTGAGGAAGGGAGGTTTACCTAGGAGAAGCATAGAACGAATACCTGTGAACAATCATAAAATTTACCCCACTACCCAATGACTAGTACATATTATTATTATAGCCTACAAAATGCTTTATTGTTTACTGTCTTTATTGTTTATTATCTATCTTTCTCCTCAAGACTTTAAGCTTCTTGAAGGTAGGGTATGATTTGTTCTTTTATGCCTTGACTGATAGTTTCTAAATGGATAAATGAATTCATTTCAGTGACCCAAGAACTTGAGACGGAGGATGCAGGAATATTAAGTTTGTTGGAAAAGATGAGTTCAGTGCCAACTTCATGGGCTAAACATGTTCTGAGCACTGTCCTGATAATGGAACTGTCATTTTAAATACAATTAGTAAGTGCTAATGTGTTCTGAGTTCTACAATATCAACTTAAAGTCCCAGGAAACAGACCTTCTCCCTCTCCCAGGTGGTACACTGCAGGACTTGGAGCTGGTAAGCCTTTGTCCCAGGTAGTCTGCCTCAATTGTCTCTTATACTGCTTTCATTGTCTCAAGTTGCTTTTGCCTGGAGGGCAAAGTCTGGGAGGACAGGCATGCAAGAGAGGCGTTTCCCAAGTCAGACTTTCCCAACTGGAACAAGGCCAGGGACCCACGAAGGGAGCACCGGCCAGCTCCAAACTGCCCTGGGGAGGGATGAGGAAGGGACCAGGAAGGACACCAGGAACTTCTTCCAGGTCTTCCCAAAGCGGAACTTTCTTGACTTGGCACCTGTCCAGCAAATGCAGCCCCTCATCTCTCCTCCACAGCTGTGAGGAAGCATAGCATCCTGAAGTCTGCTCTGCCACCTTTGTCTGGATTGGGCTGGAACAATGGCATCCCTCAGAGCCCAATTCCCAGTGATCTGATGTAACCAATCAAAGGCATTGAGCAACAACTGGCCAGTGCTCTCAACCCACCCAAATCTTGGGGAAGTGGATTTTATGTCCCTTTCTGGCACCAGCAAAGTATGCAACGGACCCCCAATGCTGCCTGCTGTGGGAGTGGGGGATGGGCAACGGTAACTGCCACTCAGAGTAGCAATTTACTGGTCTTTACCATAATTTACCAGCCTCTTCCCCCGCCCTCCCTGGGATGCATCCAGTGTTCTACTGGACTCCAGAGTTTCAAAAATAGTTCATTCAGACCTTTCCTGCCTATTTAATAGTTGTTCTGGTGGAGGGACTGATTGCTAGAAATCCTTACTCTGCCATCTTCCCACAATTCCTGTCTGGACTTTAGTTTTGAATCACTTTCTTAAAGAGGTTTGTAAACCACAAAAGGTTAAGTAAACTCATTGCTAGAGAATACAGAAGAAAAGCCATTTTTGCTTACTCCCAGATGATAATAAAGACAAAAATGTATTAAACATTTACTTTGTCCTTGGCACTGTTCTAAAGACTGTCATACATATTCTCATTTAATTTTCAAAACAATGATGCTATTATCATCTTTAATTTACAAATGAGGAGACTTGGGGTCAGAGAAGATAAGTTGTTCAGATCAGCCATCTAGTCAGTGGCAGAGTGAGATGCTCAAAGCTGCCCTCTTAACTATTAAGCTGAATCTTCTTCATTCCCTATTTAATTTCACTTTACCCCTGTCTTTCCTAATAATTTTAGTTAAAAAATAGCTTTTATATTTAGCTCCCTGGAAGGTGCAAACTGGTCAGCTCTCAGATTTCTGGCAAGGCAGCCCAGTTTACATGGCATAAATATAACTGAAGACATAACTAGCACTTAGATACATTTTCATCATTGTGCAATCTTACTAATGCATTGGCCTCAGATTCCAAGTGGAAAAGTTGCCTTGCCTCATTTAATTGGCAGACACTTTTCAAGTTCTGTTTAACTATTGAATTTTCATTAGGTTAATGAAAAGCAAATTTGCAGTACCCCGGCTAATTTAAAGCATTCTAGCAGCTATAAATTCATATGAGATTTATTTATCATTTATTTATTATCATACATTTATTTAAGTAGTTGCAAACTCCCCAAAATGCTTCTGCATACTATGGAAGTTCACTTGCTGAGGATAACAATGAAAATCTGTCCCCTTTCCAAAGAGCCCCTATCAGAGAGAGACTTTAAAAAGGACATTAAATTGATTGTACCAAATGTGATGAGTGATAGGTCATATCGTATGTGCAGTCTATATGGGCATTAGGTTTATGGTCTGCCTGAACTTAATGATAAATCAGTGTTAGGCACTGCAGCTGGAGGGTTCAGCTTCTCCGCTCACCTTTCACCGCTGGGTGGTTACTGTGCATATCTGGCATTTACATTTATAAAGTGCCTTTGTCCTCCAAATGTCCCTGTGGACACAGGCACAGTTTATGATTGCCATTGCAGTGGTGCAGAGACTGAGAGGGCTGTAGAGGGTGGGGTGGCTCACCCTGGTGCTGGGACAACTTTGAAGTAGTTCCTGAGGTCCATCCTCTGGCACTACCATCCTCATAAAGCTCTTTTATTTGGCTTACATTTCCTCTTTGTTCCCTATCCCCTTTTCATTTTCTGTTTCTTCTTTTATGCTTCCCAGCCATACCCCACAAATATGATTTAAATTACAGGAGGCAGCATATAGCATAATGCTTAAGAGAAGAGGCTCTGGGTCAGACTCCAGCCCTCCTGAAGCTTTGGGCAATTAACTCAACTAACTAAACCTTATCTGGAAAATGGAGCTAATAATACAGCCCTTACAGAATTGTTCTAAAGACTTTACTTATTTTATTTTTTTAAAAGGTTTATTTATTTACTTTATCCATTTTAAACCCCCCCTTCCCCATTTGCTGTTTTGTGTCCATTCGCTGGGCAATTCTCTGTGTCTGTTTCCTGCCATCTCTTCTCATCCTCCTCTTCCAGTCTTCACCAAGATTCGATCCTGGAGACCTCTGATGTAGGAGAGAGATGTTCTGCCATCTGCACTACCTTGGTTCCTGGTTTTTGGAGCTTTTGGAGCATCTTGTCTTGTCTCTCCCCTGTGTCTCTCGTTACATCATCATCTTGCTGCATGGCTTCCGGGGCCTGGTGGCTCACTGGCACACAGAGCCTGGCAGCCCATTTTTTTAAAATTTTATTTTACTGGGAGGTCCTGGGGATCGAACCCAGGTCCCTCCATATGGCAGATGGACGCCCAACCATTTGAGCCACATCTGCTCCCCTGTTCCAAAGACTTTATTTCACTTAGATTATGTCTGAGTAATACATGTTATAATTTTTGTTGCCATCATCAGAAGCAAAATAGTATGAGGCAGAGTGCATTTATAGGTTTACTTCTATAGTGCAGACTCTAAGCTATGGGACTTTTGTTAAAGGAGAAATCATTGAGGCTTGGAGCAACCTAGGGTGCTTTCAGGAGGCTGGGGACATGCCCTGATTGCAAAGGATGACAGGATTTGGACAAGCAGACAGGAAGGGGAAGGAACTGTGTAACTGGTGGTTTTGAAAATGTCTGCAAATTCCTTGATGCCTCTTCCAAAAAAGTGGTCTAATTCTTCTCCCCTTGAATGTTGGCTGGACTTGGTGTGTTGCTTCTGATGAATGGAATGTGGTGGAAGTGAGGCTGCCTGACTTCGGATGCTAGATTACAAAATATGATACTGTTTGCCTTTCACCCTATCTCTCTCTCTCTCTCTCTCTCTCTCTCTCTCTCTTTTTTTTTTTTTTTTTTTTTATTATTATGGGTAAAAATCAAAATTCTCACAATACATACAAACATTTGTAAAATGATATATAAATATATATGCATATATGTGTATTTGCTTACAAAAATGTTATTTATATATATATATATGCATATATTTTAAGAGGTGCTTAGATTACCCAAAACACTACACGGAACCCACTGGGATTCCCATGTTGCCCACCTCCCACACCTCCCACCACATCCCACACAAACATCTCCCACAGTGTGGCCCACCAACCTCAATGAACCCACACATCCTGGAGCCCCGCCACCAACCACAGACCACAGTCCACACCACAGACCACACTCTCCCCCACTCAGCCCTGAGCGGTGTGTGCTGATCCAAAATGGCCCACATCCATCGCCACAACAGTACTCAGGACAACCTCCAACTCCCAAAGAAGCCCCTGTATCTCAACTGCTCATCCCCTCCCTACCCAAAAACTGTCAAGTGGCCACTGGCTCCACCTCATTGTTATAATTTCTTGCATTGCAAGAATCACCATATGTGAGCAAGAGAATACCATCAAGTCTCTATGTTTCCTTATGTTTGTCTCTTGCATGTAAGCTTATCACACTTGTTTCTTTTTCCTAGTAAGTGTATTTGATTATTTTATGGACTAAATGTTCATGGAGGATTTGGATCACAGAAGGGTTACAATGGGTACTGCGGGGGATTATTGGGGGGAGGGTGTCTGGGGGGGGGTTCCTGGGGATTGGTTCAACCGAAAATGCATGAAAGATATACAAAATCATTCAAAGGATCGGGGGATGGGACATGGTCACGATGGGTGGATAATCACACAATAAATGAGGGAATCTGAATTCCTAGCCTGGAGAGCTCTGCCACAATCTCCAAGGGAGCAGCAATAGTCCTCTGAGTGTAGGGACAGTGCCTGTCAAAATAGGATGACCCACTGATGTTTTTTTTTTATTTTTTTATTTTTTTTATTAATGACTACCCTTGTGAGTTTTTGCTCTTGCAAATGAGACTTAGCCTGCAGTAGTGGGGTGCCTAAGGGTTGCCACCTGAGAGCCCCCTTGTTGCTCAAATGTGGCCTCTCTCTAAGCCAAACTCAGCATATGATTGCATTACCTTCCCCCCAACGTGGGACATGACTCCCGGGGATGAGCCTCCCTGGCAACGAGGGATTAATACCAAGTGCCAACTGGCAGCTTTGTGCAGTGGCAGTATTGTAGCCAATGAGGTTTATCCGAGGCACGATTATTGCTAATTGAAAACTTTTCCCAAGTGCCAACTGGCAACACAACTGGAAAAAGACCTTGAATAAAAGGGGGAAATGGTAAAGACAAATGAGTTCAAGTGGCTAAGAGACTTCAAAGAGAGTCGGGAGGTCATCCCAGAGGTAACTCTTACGCACACCTCAGTAGGAGCTCATAGAACATCTAAGTGCCTATCACCCCACTCAGTGGGGTTCCTGAGAGCTCCAGAGACACCCTGGTCCTATATAAGGGGGGATAGCCCCAGAGACTGATGCCTTATCAGTGGGTTCTATTTTGGAATCTGTGCTCCTGAGAGTGACAGAATTAGACTCAAATAAGTCCTCCCTGCACATGGTTCACCAGTCCCTTCTATTCAAACCTACATGTGATGCTGGAGTTTCTTAGGTATACTTCCAGAGACTGGAGCCTCCCACCTACCTATGTGCCAGGTGTGCATGAAATCTAGGTGGAGCTGCAACTCCTACCCTACAGCTCAATGGACTCATCCAAGTCACCTGGTGAGGAGACAACGATGGGAAATGGCCATCCCAGGGAATGGAGAGGGCCTGCATCTGCAGGCAGGATCATCCCACCCACCATATCCATGGGATATAAGCCCTCTCTCACTTGGAGTTGGAGTGGACATCACCATCCCAGTTGCCTCTGGATTGGGGGAAGAACTATGGACTAGAGTGGACTTGATGGTATTCTCTCTCTCTCTTGATCTCATCTCATCCATCTTTCTATCTATCTATCTATCTATCTATCTCTATCATCTATCAGTCATCTATTTATCTATCATCATCTATTTATATCTACCTATCTATCTATATCTGGAGCCCTAAGCTACTTTGTAAATAACCTGGTTGGAAGGACCATATGGAAAGAACAGAGTTAGAGATAGATACTAAGAAACCCCAGCTATTCCAGTCCCAGCTGTTGGAGATTTCCCTCCCCTGGCATCAGATATGGGAGTGAGCCTTCGGGTAATTCCAGTCTCATCCACCAAAGACAGCAACTACATAAGACCCTGAGCAAGCACTACCTAGCTGAGCCCAGTTAACCACTGGAACCCCAAGACATAATAATAAAAATGTTGTTCTTGCCACTAATTAATTTATTACTCAGCCATAGTAGCTGGAAAAATAACCAAAGGCATTAGAGCACTTATAAACCAAAACAAATTTACAAATTAAACTATAAAACCAATAAGTTCAAATTTAAAATACATTAATTTATTATGATGGATGATGTTTTACAGTAGCCAAATTAATGCTTGCGCCATTAAAAGAGTAGTGAATGTGGCAATGCAAGTTTTCTTTGGGCAGATTGATACATGTGCACCATGGGATGACTCAATTCTCCTGCCCGATGCTCCTCCATTCCAACTAACAGGGCACCTTTGTCCATATAGTGCCTGGCAACATCTGGCCTACATGTAGTGCTAACATATTATCATTGTGTTATAGTTCTGCCTCTCTTCTTTTCACATCAGCCCATAACAATTAAATAAATGCTCTGTCATGTGATGTGATCATAGACACAAATTCAGGCACTGACGTTGAGTATCATCCAAAAACCCCAGAGTTTTAAAATTATTTATTTCCTTTTAGATGAACACAAAAATGAACTTGCAAAATTTTAAAACTCTTACGGGTATTATCAGTTATATGGAAGGTATAAGGAGTTTGGCTGGACTGTATGGGAGGGAGGTACCTCCAGGTAGTTCTAAAGAAAACGTTTAGCTGGAGTGGAGATGTGTTATGGATGACCCTGAACTATTAACTTGAAGGAAATAGGGAACCGTCACAGTTTCTTGAGTAGGGGATGACATGATGAAAGCTCTAATTTAAGATTTGCCTCATCCTATGTATATGATGAATTAGACAAAGGAGGGGCTGGAATCAGGAAGATAGGCTAACAGTCTCTTCTATTGTACAAACCTTGGCTCTTAATATAAATCAGTATTCACCAAGTTCTTACCAAGTATGTGGTACTTTATGGAGCTCCTTGAAAAATACAGTCTAGATTGTGGACTGGATATAGTTTCAGCACTCAGGGATTTACAGTGTTCTTCCTTTCAGTCCTGTTTGTCATTGATAAATGATATAACCTTGGTCAAACTGTTAATGTCCCAGAACCTCTGAGCCTTCATCTATCAAGCAAGGGATAATAATACCTACATCCTACCTATGTTATAAATATTAAATATATAAATATAAATATATATAAAATATCTCAAGTTCGAGCCTTCAGACAATAGTGTGAGCCTTTAGAGCACACTTCAGTGATAGACTGTATTATAAGAGAGCATTTAAATTGTTGCAACAGAGATAATATTGATTCTTTTTTAATTGAATGAACTATTTTGTAACATTTTTACAGAAAATCTGAAAATGAAAAAAAAGCCCTCAGAGTTTCACAACTGACAAAGCAGCATTTTCTTTTCTATATTTCTTGCTCATTCTTGTTCATATACAAATACACATATACAGTATGTAGTATAGCACTATTGTATTTTTGCTTTTTCCTACATAAACATTTGCATTTTCATGTTATTCTATATGATAGTATTATTATAATTACAATTTTACTATAGTCCATCAAGTTGATATGCCAAAATTTACTTAGCCATATATTGCTATATTGCTTGAAGCACATCTATACCTGTACCACGCTTTCTTCCTCCATTGCTTCTTTCCTCCTTTCCTTCTTTCTTTCCTTCTTTCATGGAAGAGGAAAAGAAGGCAGATTATAAAGCATCAGAAATGGAATTATTGAGACAAAGGGAATGAGTATTTGCATTTCTTTTAAAATCATTTATTAAGCTCTGTCTTTCAAAAAAGGGTGACAATTATGTGTTTTAGAAAAGGCAAATTTTGGAGTCTGATTGGAAACCCTGCACAGACAGGATCCAATTAGAAGATCCTTTCATTGACATTCTTCTTTTCTGACACTTGATTTTTTGTCTTAGTGGAATGGAAGAAAGCAGGAGTTGCTTCCCCAGTGCACTCGAGTCATTTGCTGAGAAATACCTCTACGTGGAGCAGGCTATTGTGGGGAAAAAGTGCTTGTTGTCTGAGTTATGCAAGTTAAGCACAAGAATGACTGAATCAGCCCTGACCGAGGTCCGATTTAAAGTACAGCCTTAGCCCCTCAGTGATGTCTGATGGACATCAGTTTGAGAAAATCTTCAATCCCAGTCAAATGGGGTTAAGCTAGTGGACCAATTTGCAGGTAGTTCTCAGATTTAGAAATGGCCCGAGGTTTATCTGCCTGTTTGCATTAATCATTTGGGGACAGCTGCTGGAAACCACATTGGCTGAACTGGAGATGCTAATCCCTTCTGAGAAGTAAACAAGGTCCCCAGGTGCCAGGGAACAAGCATTCGCTGAAGCAATATTATCCTGCTTCCTCAAACTTTTTTTTTTTAAGCAGTCACATTCTCAAAGATTAGGAGCTATGGTCTGGGCTCACAGATTCTGAAGCTTTGAGAGTCCAAAGTCCCTGTACTCTGCCACACAGAACACTGACTTATCACCAGGGAATTTAAATGAGATCATGATGCAGCAAATTCTGCTTTGCGTGCCATGGTTTCAGTAGTTATTGAACTGTTTTGTAAACAGTATAAATATTGACGCTGTCTGTTATGTGCCAAGCCTGAGTTAGGTAACCTTGCAACAGTAATGACAGTCACTGAAAACGACATTTAATCAGGGAGATGATAAAAGGATTTCTGATTTGTTATTTGCCTTTTATGGGCATGTGGAAATCGCTGCCTCCAGAAAGAAAAAGACAGGGCCATCAATGTTCTAAATACATTGATCCTTAGCCTTGGCTGCCTTTGGAATCCCCCAAAACACAGGACTTGGCCCCACTCATACCAAATGAATTTGAAATTTCTGTGTGTTGGTGCGGAGGTGGGTGAGGATGGGGGTGGGAGGCTTTAGACATTTAAAATCTTGACTCAGAGTTAAGGATCATTATTCTCACACTATTATGAAAAGTGTCTGAGACATGGATTTGAATATAATTAGTGCTGATGGTTACCTACATATGCATGTTATTTGTTTAATGTCATCAACATTATCATTATTCACAGAAATCCTCTTCCTCGCATTCTTAGCACAATTTCCATATCCACAACTCCTAAGGTATGTTTCTCCTCAAGTTTTTCCCAAACCATGATGTAAGTGTGGACAGGCACAACCTATAATCTTATTCACAGCAGGAAATACCGTCTCAACTAGTTACTGTGAAAATTCTGACCCCTCGTTGGATAAGGAAAAAGGCACAATCTTTACTAAGAGTGGAGGCCAAATATGGAGCTCCTGAGAGGCTAGGGGGGACTCCAGAAGAAAACTGGTAGGGACACTTAGAAATCCTAAGAGTTAGAATAGAAGAGACCTTAGTATCTCTTCAGCTTATAGGTCAAGGAATTGAGAAGAGAGGTTGGTACTTGTTCAAAGTCACACACAGCCAGTGAGTGGGAGGGTTGTGTAGGGAACTCAGTTCTCCATTCCCGGCCACCACATGGAGGGGAGGGGCTGGTGCACTTTGAGGGCCATTTGTATAGGCATGCTGTCCCTCTTCAACCAGAGCAGCTTTGCTGAAATCCGTTTTACATAAGAGGCTTTTAAAACAGCATGGAAGACCACAGCACACTAGTGCATACCGATGGTTCTGGTTTCAGTCACCATAGCTTTTTCAGGTTCTAATAATCCAACGCGACTTGTTCACAGAGGCTTTATCAGAGAAGTCCCCCATTCCTCAACGCAGAACATGCATATGTGAGTAAGCAGACGCGCACGCGCACACATGCGCGCCTTTAAGGACGCCACCAAACCCTGACTCAGGACATAGACGCTCCCTTTACTCAATCCTTTTAACTTGCAAAAGGTTCAAAGATCATTGGATCTTGGACATTCTGAAATGTAAGAGATTAACCTTTTTAGTCCTCTGTACAAAAGCAATTTTCTAGATTTAGAACAAACACCTTGATTTTTCACTTTATGGCCTCCACAAAATTCATAATTTCAGATTATGTGTAGATCTGCAAGCCTTCAGCAGTAACCTTTGTGAAAACAAAAACAATCATAGTCGCTTTCTATTTGTTTATGCCATTTGCAAGGATTATACCTTTTTATTCTTACAATAACTCAGTTATATTAGCTTCCTTTTACAGATGGGGTAAATGGGAGGCAAGGTTCCTTGCCTAAGTCACATATCTAATGAAAAGCAGATTTGAACCCAGATCTCTCTGATTCCAAAGCTGAAGTCCTTAACCACTAAGACCAAAGTCTGCCTCATCCCATAAACAATTGTTGTACATACACTATAATTTTTATTTGGCTGAGGCATATAAAAGTCACTATATTTTCTTTTTTAGATATCGTCACATTAGAAGCCATTTTTCCCTCCCCCTTATTTGCCTGAAGAAACAAGCACAATGGTTATTTCAAGAACAATTAGAATTGCCATGAGCCTACAACAGATGGAAGTTCCACCCAGAACATGTAAAGTGATAAGATACCCTGGGATAAAAATGAGGTACCACCATTATTATTTATTCACCACTTATACAAGGCACCATGCTAGGCACTGCCACACGAAGATAAGTAAGGCTAAGCTTGCTGTTTTGGAGGAACACACAGTCGAGTGGGGAAAACAGATCCATAAACTGACAATTTCAATCCAATAGGACAAATGTTCAATTAGCCTGATGCACCTGGCATGTTTTGAGTCAGAGTTGAGTCAATTAATCCGACCTATGAGGAAGAGATGGCCAGAGACATCTACCTGAAGGATATGATCCAGACCTGGAAGGAGGAGGGAGAGCTAGCCAGAGATGGCTGAGGGGGAAGTGGGAAAGGGAACTCCAGGCAGAAGAAACAGCACAGATAAAGGGAAGAGAGAAGGGGGTGTAAGAGAACTGTGAGCACCCTCACATGTTAAGGTATACAGTGTAAGGCAGTGTGAGTGGGAAGGAGGTTGGTGAAGTTAGCAAAGCCAGTTCATAGAAGGCCATAAGTGTTATGTGAAGGAGTTTGGAGTATTTTGGTAAATATTGGGGAGTCATTTAAGAGCTTTAAGCTCATGACTGACATGATGAGATTTGCATTTTAGGTCAATAACTCTGACTGCTTGCCAGCTGTTTTCTGCTGTCACCAGTGATGCTTACACATGTGACATGCCCCTATGTGTTTATGCAGGGGTTATGCACAATTACTGACATATTTTTTCTCCTACTCAAGAAAGCTTGTGAGAAAATGCAAACAAGAAGTCACTATCATATAGATATGGTAGATTGGAAAACTGGCCTCAATTTTCAATCCTTCCCTGTATCCACACTCTTTGTAAAGTGACTGCTGCTCTTCTCATTAATAAAGGGAGTCTATTTTCCCAATATTTGAATCTGGAACTGGTTTTGTGCCTTGCTTTGGCCATTAGAATGAAGTAAACATGATGGCATGCCAGTTTCAGCCTAGGCTCTCTTTCCTGGACCCCTGACGCTGCCATGTGAGCAGGCCTGGCTGGTCTGCTACAAGATGAAAGACCAGAGCCAAGCAAGCTTTGTGGTCCATCATGAGCTAAAAAAATGGTTATTGTTTCGAGTCACTGAGTTTTAGGTGGATTGTTATACTGCAAACATTAAGTGATATGAGGGATAACCTTGTATCTGCTCACTCTAATATGAAAAAGTAAATCATTTGCAAACTTTGACACTTTAACAATTATAAGTAACAAATTACTTCTAACATGTTTGGGTGATGCAACACCATGGCAAAGCACCAATAAAGAGCATTTCTCAAAACATGTCCTTGAAAAATTTCTACTACTGATGAGATACAGCAGATGTACTTTACCCTATTCACTAAATAAGTGCAACTAAAAATGTTGGGCATTATATATAAAACAAACAAATAGATTCTGAAGGAGACTTCCATCCCTGCCAACTGGTAACGAGCCACCCCTCTTCTCCCCCTTGGTGCCAGGGGAGGGTGCATGGGGAACCTGAACTTCCACCTCTTCTGGTGTCAGAAGAGGCATAGTAGAGAGTCAGCACTTTCACCACTGCTAGCAATAATGAGGTCACTCCCACTAGTGTTATTAGTGAAGACCACGTGGGGAGCTGGAACTCCCATCTCCACCCAGCAGTAATGAGGAGCCTCCTCCCTGGGGTGTCAGTGGAAACTGAGTGGGGAAGCTGGACTTATACCCTTGTGGAAGTAACAAGGTAGAGATTCCCACCTCCATGCTGGTGAAGCAAGTAACAGAAGGTTTCAGTAAGATCCAGAAGCTCATAACCAAATAGGAAATGACCAGATTTCAATAGAAATCACTTGTCATACAAAGAACAAGGAAGATCTTAAGCTAAATGAAAAAGAAGACAGAAATGGGAGAATTATCTGACAAAGATTTCAAAACAGCCATGATAAAATACTTCAACCAGCAAATACAACTATGCATGAAACAAACGTAAAAAACAACAACAAAACCCCAAAAACCTCAGCAAAGAAATAGAAGATAAAAAGAACCAGATGGAAATTTTGAACTGAACAATACTATAACCAAAATTAAAAGCTCAGTGGATTGTCTCAACATCAGAATAGAGGGGACAAAAGAAAGAGTGAACTAGAAAGCAGAATAATGAAATTACCCAATCTGACCAATAGAGAGAAAATAGTTTGAAAAGAAATGAACAGAGCCCTAGGGACATTTGAGGGTATAACAAAAGACAAAACATTTGTGTCATCAGAGTCTTGGAAGGAAAGGACAAAGAGGATGGCTCTGAAAATATACTCAAAGAAATAATGGTTTAAAACATCTCAAATTTGGCAAAAGACATAAACCCACAGATTCAAAAGGCTGAGCAAGTCCCAAATGGATATACCCAAAGAAATTGACACCAAGACACATCATAATTAAGCTAATGGAAACTAAAGACAAAGAAAAAAAATCTATAAATCAGTCAGAGAAAATGATATCTTACCTAAAAGGAAAAAACAATAAACAATGTGAATAATAGTGGATTTCTTAGCAGAAATGATGGAGACCAGAAGGTAGTGGCACTATACTTTTCAAGTGTTGAAAGAAAATAATTGTCAACCAGACTCCTATACTTAGTGAAAATATCCTCCAGGGATGAAGGAGAAATCAGGATCTCAGATGAAAGAAATAAAGAGAATTTGTCACTGGCATTCCTACACTAAAAAAAAAAAAAAAAAAAAAAAATTGCTAAAGAGAGTTCTCTAAACAAAAATGAAATGATAAAAGAAGGAACCTAGGGACATTAGAAAGAAATAAAGAACACAGTTGGCCAAAGTATGGGTAAATACAGTAGATTTTCCTTCTCCTACTGTGTTTTCTAAATTATATCTGGTGGTTGAAGCAAAAATTATAGCACTGTCTGATAGGGTTCTAAATGTAGAAAGAGGAAATATTTAAGACAATTATATTATAAATGTGGTAGGTAAAGAGATATAAAAGGAGGTAAGGTTTCTAAAATGTACTTGAACTAGTGAAATGATGACACCAGTACAGTGTGATAAGTTGTGTGTGTGTGTGTCAGTCACAAGAAAAGCTATGCAAAGAGATACACTAAAAAACCTGATAGGTAAGTCAAAATGGAATTCTAAAAATATTCAAGTAACCTACAGGAAGATAGGAGGAAAAAAAATAGAAATGAAAAGCAGAACAAAGAAACAAACAAAAATAGTAACATGGCAGACTTAAAACCAAAAATATCAATAATTACATTAAATGGAAATGGTCTAAATATGCCAATTAAAAGATAGAAATTGGCAAAGTAGATTTTAAAAATCATGATCCAACTACATGCTGTCTGAAAGAAACTCACTTCAAATATACCAATATAGGTAGGTTGAAAGTAAAGGATGCAAAAAAAGATGATATGTCATGCAAACATTAATCAAGAAAATGAGGAGTGTTATATTAATATCAGACAAAGTAGACTGCATAGCAAAGAAAATAACCAGTTACAGAGAGGAACATTATAAAATGATAAAAGGATCAATCCACCAAGAAGACATAACAATTCTAAATGTTTATGCACCAAGCAACAGAGCTGCAAAATATGTGAACAAAAACTGATGGAGTTGAAAGGAGAATAGACAAATTTCCAATTATAGGTGAGACTTCAACACCCTCTCAACAACTGATAGAACAACAGAAAATCAGCAAGAATATAGAAGAACTCATCATCAACCAACATGATGTAATTGACATTTATAGAACACTCCACCCAACAACAGCAGAAAACACATTCTTTTCAAGTGCCTATGGAATCTATACCAAGAGAGACCATATTCTGGACCAGAAAACAAACCAATAAATTTAAAAGAACTGAAATCATACAAAGTATGTTATGGGAATCAAACTAGATATCCATAACGGAAAGATAACAGGAAATTTCCAAAAACTTGGAAAATAAACAATACACTTCTAAATAACCAATGGGTCAGAAAGGCAGTCAGTAGAGAAATGAAAAATATATATTAAACTTAATGAAAATGAAAAGACAACTTATCAAAATTTGTAGGACACAGATAAGGCAGCACTGAAAGGGAAATTTAGAGCACTAAATTCATGCATTAGAAAAGAGGAAAAGTCTCAAATCCAAAATCTAAGCTCCTACCTCAAGAACCTATAAAATAAGAACAAAATAAACCCAAAGCAAGCAGAAGGAAGGAAATAATGAAAAGAGCAAAGATCAATGAAATAATGAAAAGAGCAAAGATCAATGAAATAATGAAAAGAGCAAAGATCAATGAAATAATGAAAAGAGCAAAGATCAATGAAATTAAAAACAAAATCAATAGAGAAACTCAATGAAACAAAGAGCTGGTTCATTGAAAGGATTAATAAAATTGGCAAGAATAACAAAGAAAAAATAGAGAATACACAAATTACAATTTTAAGAAGGAATCAGGGGATATCACTATAGATCCTGCACACATCAAAAGGACAATAAAGGAATACTCCAAATAACCCTATACACATAAAATTTGAAATGTACATGAAATGAACAAATTCATCAAAAACACAAACTACTACAACTCATGCAATGTGAAATAGATAATTTGAATAGTCTTATAACTGTTAAGGAAATTGAATTTGTAACTTAAAACTCATGAGAAAGAAATTCCAAATCTGGGTGGTTTCACTAAAGAATTCTACCACATGTCTGAAGAAGAATCAACACCAATTCTACACAATTACCTCCAGAAAATAGAAGAGGAGGGACACATCCCAATTCATTTTATGAAGCACAAACTAGTGTTACCATGAGACCAAAACTAGATAAAGAGAGTATAAAGAAAGAAAACTACTAACAAATATCCCTCATGAATATAGATGCAAAAATTCTTAACATAATATTACAAATAGAATTCAGCAATATATAAAAAGAGGTGAACATCATGACCATGTAGAGTTTACTCCAAGGATGCAAGTCTAGTTCAGTATTTGAAAATCAACAAAGGTAATATCCACCATATTAACAGGCTAAAGAAAACAATCACATATTCATATTAATCAAAGCAGAAAAAACATTTAACAAAATTCAACATCTGTTCAAAAGCTCTTAGAAAAATTGGAATAGGATAGAACTTCCTCAAATTGGTAAAGAGTGTCTACGAAAAACTCACAGTTAACATTATATGTAATGGTGATAGATTGAATGCTTTACTCCTAAAATTGGGAAGAAGGCAATGTTGTCCATTCTTACCACTGTTATTCAACTTAGCACTGGAAGTTCCAGTCTGCAGAATAAGGCAAGAAAAGGAAATAAAAGACATACAGATTGAAAAGGAAGAAATAAAACTGTTCTTTTTGCTGGTGACATAATTGTCTATGTAGAAAATCCAAAGAACTAAAAAAAAAGCCCTAGAACCAACAAGTCAGTTTGGCAAGGTCACAACATATAAGATAAGCATACAAAAACAATTGTATTTCCATATGCTAGCAATAAACACATGGACACTGAAATTTAAAATACAACATCATTTATAATCACTCAAAGAGGAAATACTTAAATGTAAATCAAACAAAACATGTACAGGATTTCTATGGTGAAAACTACAAAATGCTGATGAAAAAAACAAAGAAGGTCTAAATAAATTCATTTTCATGGACTGGAAGACTCAACAAAATAACAATACTGGCTTTCCCAAATTGATATACAAGTTTAATACAATTCCTATGAGAATTCCAGCAATACTTTTTGCAGATATCAACGGCGTGGTTGGCTGACCCAGCGAGCGCAAGCAGCGGGGGGGGGGGGGGGGGGGAAAAAATAAAAAAAAAAATAAAATCTTAAAAAAAAAAAAAAATAGAAAATGACCCAAAAATGATAGAAATGATGAAATTAGCAGACAAATATATTAAAAGAACTAATATAGCTAAGTTCAAGTATTTAAAGGAAAACATGAAGATAGTGAGGAGTGAAATCTAAGATATAAAAAAGAGGCAGATAGAACTTTTAGAGATGAAAAATATGATATGTGAACTGAAAAATATACTAGATGGGATCAATAGCAGATTAGACACCACTGAAGAAAAGATAACAACAATGCATTGTAGGCTTTATAATATATGTAAAAGTAAAATGTATAACAACAATAGCATAAATGATAGAAGAGGGAAATAGAAATATATTGTTGAAAGAGTCTTATCTGTGAAGTGATTAATATTTGTGATAAGGCAAAGATACATACTGTAAGCCCTAAAGATGCTCCTAAAGAATAATGATATAGAAAAATAGGTCAATAGTTGAGAAAAAATAAAATCCTTAAAAAATACTCAAACCAGAAGATGGCAGAAAAATATGCAAAAAGGAATTTAAAAAGATTAGACAAATAGAAACAAATAGTAAGATGGGAGACTTAAATCCAATCACATTGGTAATTATATTCATGTAGATGGTCTAAATACTTCAATTAAAAAGAAGAGATTGTCAGATATGCTTTTTTTAAAAAAAGCTATATCTAACTGTATGCTATTGGCAAGTAGCCTGTTATAAATAATAAAGATCCAGGTTAAAAGTAAAAAGGTGGGAAAAGATATACCATGAAAGGACTAATCATAAGAAAACTTGAATGGCTATATCAATATCAGGCAAAGTAGACTTCAGAACAAGGACTATTACCAGGAAAAAAGAAGGGCACTAAAAAGAAGAGCAGGAAAGCCCAATTTTATAAAAGTAAAAAACATATATGCACTGTTTTAGTTTACACATTGCTAAAGCAAATGCCACACAATGGCTTAAACAATGGGAATTTATTGGCTCACAATTCTGAGATTATGAGAATTCCAAATCAAGTTGTCATCAAGGCATGCTTTCTTCTTAAAGACAGGAGCTGGCCACCGTTGATCTTTGGTCCTTGGTTGCTCTGTCATATGGCAATGCACATGGCAGCCTCTCTTGACTTCTCCCTTCTCTTCCATTTATATTCAGTTTCTGGCTGCTCCCTCTGTGACTTTTTTCTCTCTCTGTGACCTTCCCTATAAGGCCTTCAGTAGTGGGATTAAGACCCATCCTGGGTCACACCTTATCTGAATTAACCTCATAAAAAGTTTTATTTACAAGGGTTCGTACCCACAGAAATGGATAACATTTAAGAATGATTTTTGGGATACATAACTCCAAGCCACCACATGCACGCCGACAAAAGAGTTGAAAAAGATTTATTGAAAGGTCAAGGGTGCCTCTCTCTGGACTGAGGACATCATGATTGATGTTTATTTTCTTTATTGTAATTTCAAAATTTTTCTACAATAATTCAGAAAAAATATTAAAAATCGACTTCCCACGGTTGTTTAAACTCAGAACTTCCATAAAGTGAACACCAAGTCCTTGTTTTAATCAATACCTATGATTGGAGCAAAAGAATAAGAAGAACTCATGTATTAGGGTGCTGTAATCCCAGGGTGACACCCAAGGTGTGGGATGGAAAAAGAAAGCAGGACATCAGCAGAAATTCCCTCCCACAATCTGGTATGAATAAGCAGCTAGATGAAATGTGAGAGGACTTGGAAATTTGGCTCCACCCCGCATATGCCTCCCCAGCTCCTTCTGTTCATTTTACCACTGAAAGACTTTGGAAATACATGGATACCAGACTAGATGTATGTGTTGAATGTCAAATGACTGTGAAATTTTCCCAATTTGTTAAAAGTAGCAATAATAAAATACAATAGTACTGATGACACAATTTCATAGCCCAGTGTACACATTTGTCTGTATCAAACATTATTTAGATCTTTTAAAGTGTGGGGTGCTATATCTTTTTATTTGCTGTGTCAATTGCTCAGTACATTAAATGTATAACAGATTATTTGGTGATTGGGTATCTAATAGGCACCTCAAACTTAATTTGTCTGCAGATCTCTTGCTGTTTTTTTTCTGCCAAGTCTGTTGTTCCCCCTGTCTTTACCATCTCAGCCAAAAATCACTCCCATTAAACATTTGCTTGACCCCCAACGTAAGGGTTGTTCTTGCTTCTTCACTTTCCCTCATCTCTGACACCTCCTGGAATCAGTTCTACTTCCACAATATATCTTGAATTCATTCACATCTTTCTATCTCCATTGCTACACCCTTCATCAAAGTCATCATTTGGACAATTATATTTCCTTCTAACAGGTCTTTCTGTGTCCTCTCCTGACTCTTATAATCTGTTCTCCACCTGGCAAGCAAAGTGATTTTTCCCCTTTATTAGAGAAGTCGTGAGTTTTCAGAACAATCACGCATAAAATACAGGATTCCCAAATACCACCCCATCATGAACACCTTGCATTGGTAGGAAACATTTGTTACAATTGATGATAACACATTTTTATAATTGTAGTATTTAAAGTCCATGGTTTAATTTGTGGTTCACTGTTTGTATAGTATAGTTCCATGGATTTTTTAAAAAAATTATTCTATGTACAATTTAACATTTCCCCTTTCAATCATATTCAAAGATGTACTTCAGTGCTGTTTAATTATATTCACAATGCTGTATTACCCTCACCACCATCCATTACCAAAGCATATCAATTATTCCAAATAGGACCCTGTACATTTTAAGCCTTAACTTACCATTACCTATTCCTGCTCTATCCCCTGGTAACCTGTATTCTAGATTCTGACTATATGAGTTTGCTTATTCTAATTATTTCAAATCAGTGAGATGATGCAATATTTGCCTTTTTGTGCCTGGCTTATTTCACTCAACGTGAGGTCTTCAAGATTCATCCATGTCACATGTATCAATACTTCATTCTTTTTAATGGCTTAATAATATTCCATTTATGCATATCACATTTTGTTTTTTATTTATTGGTTGATGGACACTTGGGTTGGTTCCAATTTTTGACAATTGTGAATAATGCTTCTATGAACACAGTTGTGATCTGTTTGAGCTCCTGCTTTCAATTCTTTGGGTATCTACTTAGCTATGGGGCTGCCAAGTCATATGGTAGTTCTACTCTTAGTTTTCTGAGAAACTGCCAAACTATCTTCCAAAATGGCTGCACCATTTTACTTTGCCACCAGCACAGAATGAGTGTCCCTATTGCTCTGCGTCCTCTCCAACACTTATTTTCTGTTTTATTAATAGCAGCTATTCTAATGTGTGTGAAATGGTATCTCATTGTGATTTTGATTTGCATTTCTTGATGGCTAATGACTTTGAACATCTTTTCATGTGCTTTTGGTCCTTTGTTTATGTTCAAATCTTTTGCTCATTTTTTAATTGGGTTGGTTGTCTTTTTGTTGTTAAGTTGAATATATATATATATAGTATATTAATCTTTTATTGGATATGTGGTTTCCAAATATTTTCTCTCATTGAGTATATTGTCTTTTCAGTTTCATGACAAAGTCCAATGGTGTGCAAAAGTTTTTGATTTTGATGAGGTCCCATTTATTTATATTTTCTTTTGATGTTTGTGCTTTGGGAGTAAAGTCTAAGAAACCATTGACTAACACAAGGTCTTCTGGAAGTTTGATAGTTCTACCTTTTATATTTAGGTCTTTGATCCATTTTGAGTTAATTTTTGTATGTGGTGTGAGGTAGGATATATGGATATCCAGTTCTTCCAGTACCATGTGTTGAAGAGACTATTCTTTCCCTATTGAGTGGTCTTTGCCACTTTGTCAAAAATCAGTAGGCCATAGATGTAAGGATCTATTTCTGAACTCTCTGTTTGATTCCATTGGTCTATATGTCTGTCCTTGTGCCAGTACCATGTTGTTTTGACCACTGTAGCTTTGTAATAAGCTTTAAGATCAGTATGTGTGTGTCCTCCAACCTCATTCTTCCTTTTCAAGATCTTTTTGTCTATCCAGGGTCCCTTTACCCTTCCATATAAATTTGATCATTGGTTTTTCCATTTCTGCAAAGAAGGTTGTTAGAATTTTGATTGGGATTGTAATGAATCTATAAATTGCTTTGGGTGATATTGACATCTTAACACTATTTAATCTTCCAATCCATGAACATGGAATATTCTTTCATTTATTTAGGTCTCCTTTAATTTTTCAGCAATGTTTTGTAGTTTTCTGTGTATAGACCTTTTACATCCCCAGTTAGATTTATTCCTAGATATTTGATTCATATAGTTGCTATTGTGAGTGGAAATTTTTCTCTTGATTTCTTCTTCCAATTGTTCATTGCTTGGGTATAGAAACACTAGTCCTTTATGGGTGTCAATCTACCCCACCACTTTGCTGAATTCACTTAGATCTAGCAGCTTTGCTGTGGATTTTTCAGGATTTTCTGAATATAGGATCGATCATATCATCTGCAAATAGGGAAAGTCTAATTGCTCTACCTAGAACTTCTAGCACAATATTTAATAACAGTGGTGACAGTAGGCATCCTTGTCTTGTTCCTCATCTCAGTGGGAAAGCTTTCAGTCTTTCACCATTGAGTACAATGGTTTTTCATATATGCACTTTACCATATTGAGAAAGATTCTTTTAATTCCTATCTTTTGGAGTGGTTTTTAAAAATTTTTTTTTATTTTTTTTCATTTTTGGAGTGTTTTTATTAAGAAAGGATGCTGTATTTTGTCAAATGTCTTTTCTGCATCAATTGAGAGGAACTTGATTTTTCTTCTTCAATTTATTAATATGGTTTATTACACTAACTCATTTTCTTGTGCTGAACCACACTTGCATACCTGGGATAAAACCCACTTAATCATGGTGTATAATTCTTTTAGTGTGCTTTTGGATTCTGTTTGCAAGTATTTTGTTGAAGATTTTTGCATCTATATTCATTAGGGATATTGGTCTGTCATTTGCTTTTTTTGTAATTATCTGGTTTTGGTATAAAGGTGATGCTGACTTCATAGAATGAGTTTTGTAGCGTTCTTTCCTGTTCAACTTTTTGGAAGCGCATGAGCAGGATTGGAATTAGATCATCTTTGAATGATTCGTAGAATTCACCTATGAAGCCATCTGATCCTGGACTTTTCATCTTTAGGAGGACTTTTCATCATTAGGAGGTTTTTAGTGACTGTTTCAATCTCTTTATTTGTGATTGGTTTGCTGAGGTCTGTTTCTTCTAGAGTCAATGTAAGTTGTTTGTGTGTTTTAGGAATTTGTCCATCTTGTATACATTGTCTAGATTTTTGGTGTACAGTTGTTCATAGTATCCTCTTATGATCTCTCTTATTTCTGCAGGATCAGGGGTAATGTCCCCACTCACATTTCTGATTATTTTATTTGCATCTTCTCTCTTTTTCAGTCTAGCTATTGGTTTGTTGATATTATTGATCTTCTCAAAGAACCAACTTTTGCAACTTTTGGTTTAGTTGATTTTCTCTGTTTTTTTTTTTTTGTCTCGATTTCACTTATTTCTGCTCTGATCTTTATTTATTTCCTTCTGCCTGGTTTGCCATGTTCTTTTTCTAATCCTTCAGGAGTGCAGTTAGAACTTCAATTTTAGCTCTTTCTTCCTTTTTAATATAAGCCTGAGGGCTATAAATTTCTCTCTCAGCACTGCCTTTATGGTGTCCCATAGGTTTTGATATGTTGTGTTCTCATTTTCATTTGTCTCAAGATATTTACTGAATTCTCTTGCAATTTTTTCTTTAACCCACTTACTATTTAAGAGTGAGTTGTTTAATCTCCATATATTTATGATTTTCCCTTTTTCCATCCATTATTGATTTCCAGTTTCTGTTATGATCAGAGAACATGTTTTGTATAATTTCAATCTTTCAAAATTTATTGAGACCTGTCTCCTGACCCAACAGATGGTCTATCCTGGAGAAGGATCCATGAGCACTTGAAAAGAATGCATGTCCTGCTGTTTTGGCGTGTAATGCTTTATAAATGTCTGTTAGGTCTAGTTCATTTATCATATTACTCAAGCTCTCTATTTCTTTATATACCCTCTGTCCAGATGTTCTATCCAATACTTGAGTGGTGTATTGAAGTCTCCAACTGTTATTGTAGAGACATCTATTTCTCCCTTCAGTTTTGCCAGTGTATTCCTCATGTATCTTGGGACACCTGGGTTAGGTACATAAATATTTATTAGAGTTATTTTTTCTTAATGAACCAGTCCTTTTATTATATATAAGGACCTTCTTCATCCCTTATATCAGTTTTGCATTTAAAATCTATTTTGTCCATTATTAGTATTGCTACTCCAGCTCTTTTTTTGGTTGCTATTTGCATGGAATATCTTTTTCCAATATTTCACTTACAAACTGGTTGTGTCCTTATGCCTGAGGTGAATCTCTTGTAGACAGAATATAGATGGCTTATATTTTTAAAATCCATTCTATCAGTCTAGGTCTTTTGATTGGGGAGTTCAAGCCATTAACATTCAATGTTACTACTATAAAAGCATTTCTTGCTTTGTCCATTTTATCCTTTGGCTTTCCATTGTTATATATTACTATTGTCTGTATTTTTACCCTTTAATTTACCCTTCCTAATAATTTTCATTTCTACACTCTTCTCCAAGTCTCTCACCCTTGTTTTTTTCTTTCAGGTGGCAGCACTTTCTTTAGTATCTCTTGTATCTCTGGTCTTTTGGTAACATACTTTCTCAGGTTTTGTTTGTCTCTGAAGACTTTAACTCACCCTCATTTTTGAAGGACAGTTTTGCTGGATATAGAATTCTTGGCTGCCAGTTTTTCTCTTCCAGTACCTTAAATACATCATACCACTTTCTTCTCACCTCCATTGTTTTTGATGAGAGGTTGGCACTTAATCTTATTGAGGTTCCCTTGTATGTGATGCCTTGCTTTTCTCTTGCTGCTTTCAGAATCCTCTCTTTATCTCTGATGTTTGCCATTTTTAATAGTAGGTGTCTCAGAGTAGGTTCATTTGGACTTATTCTGTCGGTGGTTCATTGTCCTTCTTGGATATTGATATTTTTGTCTTTCATAAGTAAGTGTTAGGAAGTTTTCAGCCATTATTTCTTCAAATATTCTTTCTGCCCCCTTTCCAGTTTCTTCTCCTGGGACACTGATAATATGCATGTTTGTGCATTTCACATTGTCATTCCATTCCCTGAGACCCTGTTCCATTTTTTCCATTCTTTTCTTTGCCTGTTCTCCTTTCTTTTCCAGTTCAGATATTGGGTCCTCGAAATCACTAATTCTGTCTTCAGGCAATTCAGATATGCTCTTATGTGCCTCTCCTGTATTTTTTTTTTTTTTTTTTTTTTTTAGGAAGTAAAAAAAAAACAAAAAAAAAACCCCCGGGACCTCATACATGGGAAGCAGCACTCAACCTCTTGAGCTACATCTACTCCCCTCTAATGAATTTTTAAGTTCATCCATTGTGTCTTTCATTCCCATAAGCACTATTACTTTTCTTTGCAGGCTTTCAAATTGTTCTTTATGCTCACTCAGTGTCTTCTTAATATCCTTTTTCTTTTTAGTCATATTTTCCTTCAATTCTTTGAATCAATTTAAGAGATTTGTTTGATTATCATTGATTAGTTATCTTAAATCCTTTATCTCATCAAGATTTTAGTTTTGTTCCTTTGGCCATGCCATCTTTCCTGTTTTCTAATGTGGCTTGTAATTTTTTGCTGATATCTTGGCATCTGAATATGTTGGTGAATTTACTCTGAAGGTCAATTCTCTCTCTTGACTAGTATTTTTTTTCACAGCTCTTCTTTGGTTTTTGTTTCAACTTATTCTAAGTCTTTAAAATTTCCCAGCTTGGGCCCTGAGCCTCAATGGAGTTGCAACATCTACTCTCCAGTTCTTTGAACTCATCCACGACAACTAAAAAGGAGGTGGTGATGGACAACCACCATACCAAGGAACCGAGAGAGTCTACAATTGCAAACAAGAGAGTCCCACCCATTGGCCATATGGGACTGAATTGCAAGCAAGAGAGTGGAGTGGGCATCACCACCCCAGAATCCTCAGGATTGGGGAATGAAATATGGACTAGAGTGGACTTACTGGTATTTTACTATAGGCTTATTGTGATTCTAGCAATGGAAGAACTTATATCATTGATGTGGAGGCAGCGGCCACTGGATGTTCTGAGGCCAGGGAGAGGGAAAACAGATGGAATACGGAGGCATTTTTGGAACTTGGGGATTGTCTTGAATGACATTGCAATGATAGATACAGGCCATTATATATCTTGCCATAACCTACAGAATTGTGTGGGAGAGAGTGCAAACTACAATGTAAATTTTAATCCATGCTTAGTGGCAATGCTCCAAAATGTGTTCATCAATTGCAATGAATGTACCACGCTAATGAAGGATGCTGTTAATGGGGGTAAAAGTGGGTGTTGTGGGGAGCAGGGCATTTGAGAATCCCCTATATTTTTTATGTAAAATATTTAGTTATTTTATGTAAACTAAATATCTTTTTTAAAAAATTAAACATTAAAAAAAATTCCCAACTTAAGTTGTGAAAATCAGGCTAAGTCTCATTAATGGTGTGCAGATTTTCTACCAGGGATGGGGTTAAAGAGAGACCAAAACCCAGTTTATCTCCTTGCAATTTCCTAGCCAGCCAGCAGATGGTGGTCATTGACGAACTTTTCCACTGAGTTGTTTCAACCTCTGCTTTCCCATGTTTCCGGTTTGGCCAGAGCCAAGATTTAAAGCGGACTCTGCTGGCCAAATTCATTGAAGAGATGCCCTCTGACTCATCCTCCCTCTTCCCTTTTAACAACTGACAGGGAGGAAGATGTCTGTTCCTCTCTCAGTTGGCTGCAGTAAGCCAGGGGTTTTATCCAGGCTTGAGGGTGGGGGATGGGAGCCTTTCCCTGCTGCCACAGAGGTTTAGTAATTTATATTTGTTGTTTTGGGTTCCTTAGCTTTCTGTCCTCCTGGGAATTGTGCAGCACTGTCCTGGTCTGTCAACCCCTAAAGCAGGTCTGTCGGACAGCTTTTGGTCCTTTCTCCATTGTTTTTGTGAGAGTTGAGCCCTGCCTACCTACTCCGATGCCATCTTCCCAGAACTCTCCTTATCAAAAGTTTAAATCAAATAGTACATCCTTCTGAGTATTCTTTCTTTTTAACACAGGAGGAATTTCAGAAGTGTCATAAGATATTTAAAAGTAGCAACACAAAAAATCAACCAAGCAATAGATTTCCTTCAGTTGAATTCATCATCTCAGCACAGAAAAAATATTATGCTTGAACAAAAACAAGTAAGAGAAACACATTTTTCTTTTACATAGTTTTAAATTTTCAGTGGCATTGTAGTTCCATCTACCATGTGAAATGTCCCACATGGGTATAGTTAAAGCCTAAAACTCCAGCAGCAGTGTAATTTAGTACTTAAAAAAAAGAACTGTGTGTCAGAATATAGTATTATTGCCAGAGGAACCTTCCAAATAGATAAAAGTCAGGGTAAAGATAAAACAACCATTTCAATTGAATGAACATTTAAAGATTTCAGTTCAACAGACCTTTGTTGAAGGAACTGCTCTGTGTTAGCTTCTATGGTCCTGTACTCAAGTGTGAGTAAATTATAAAAATAAGGTTACTCTTGCCATCTTTGCTCAGCTTCTACAATTTTTTTTTTTTAGTTTAAAAAAAATATTAACACTGAGAGAAAAAGAAAATGTAATGCTTCCAATTTATTAGTAAAATCTTTTGTGCTATTTGTAGGATCATCAGAAAACAGTGTTCCTTCTCCAATGAGGGGATTCCAAATTGTTTGCATGGAAGAAAGCCACTAAATTGGCACTATTTTAAAAATATAATTTTATTGTATTTTGTGGTATTATCAATGAAAGATTAGCCACATCTGTCACATTTAGCCCATAGATCTAAGAGTTAGAAGAATCTAATTATTATTAAGTAAAGAACACTTTTTAAAAAAATGCCATCTAGAATATGTAAAGTCAATTTCTTTTTGCATAAGGATTTGACAGCATAACAAGGAGACTGTGTACTCTGTGAGTATGCTCAGTGGAAGGCCTGTGGGAGCCTGATTAAGGCTGGGGAAAGCGGGGCAACAATGATTTACTTACACAGGCTGAGAATTAATTATCTCCATCCAACACATTCCTTATCAAACAAGCAGATCTCACTTACTGTCAGGCACTGCAGAGCTGGGAAACAGATGATGATTCCACAGCAAACACCCTTTTGCTGAATGTTCCAAGTATGGTTAGTGAAATGATTGAAAGATGAGTTCAAACACTGAAGCATTTATAGCATCCAGCTGTTGTTGCTCTTCTGATGATTTTTGTGCTCAGTAGATATCTCTGGCTTCAAACCCTTCCTTTTTACCTTTTATAACAGGCAAATATAATCTGAAATTCTGCTGAACCCCCTAATAATCCAGCTCCAAATGCTGTCCTAGTAAAACATAGAAAGCCCTGAAAATGTCTAAAATATAGCTCTTTAATAATCCAGCAGGCAACATGTTGTTTAGTAGCAGATGATATACCAATAATCATTGGAAGGAGAAATGTTTTCAGAACGATGAAGCTAAATTGGGAATTCAAATTTGTTATGATTAGAATAACTATCACTGATGGGACTCTTTTTATTTTTCTCAGCCTCATCTTTCTTCTGTCAAATAGGCTGTCTTTATCAAAGTTGCTTATCTTTTTCAGTGGAAAATAACCCCTCAAATCTCAGAGATTTAACACAATAAAAGTTTATTTCTAATTAATTTTACCAATTACTTATTTTCCCATTTTAATAACCACTTTGTGTCTCTGCCAGCTACACTTATACACAATGCCAGAGTGAATCCCAGAGTCAATCTTATAATCCATTCATCTGTGGACAAGAATGAGCAGAATAAACAGCCTGTGACATTGAAATGCTATATGTGTAGACAGAGTCTTTGTGAGGAATGCCTAATTTTCCTAGTCACTTCTGAAGTCCTGGCATGTGAGCACAAGCAACTATAGGAGTCTCCAATGGATCTTCCCAAAGGGAAAAATAATAAGAAACATTGGAGTTGTCCTGTAGCCTCAGGACTAAGACTTGTGAATGTGAAGCAGAGAGAAAAAGATTATCTCTTGGCCTTCTTGCAGTATTCAGCATGGGAAGGTCATTTATACTTAGAAACATAGTAGAGATATTAGAATTCAGTCCAGCATGATATTGGGAGCAGAATGGAGATATTTGGACTCAGCCTTGTGGAGGTATACACTGAGTGAGGCATCATGTTGTTACCTTTGTGTTTCATCTATCTAATCTCAGTGCTTACCTCATACCTAGTAAATGGTAGGCATTCAATAAATATGTGTTGAGTGGATAAGAGAACATGTTTATTTCAAATGTGCTTATAGTTTGTCCCTTCATCTGTTGATGGACACTTGGGTTGCTTCCACCTTTAAGCAATTGTGGATTATGCCTTTATGAATATTGGGGTGCAAATATCTGTTTGAATCCCTGCTTTCCATTCTTTTGGGTATATACATATAATGGAATATTATTCATTCCTAAGAAGGAACGAAGTTCTGATACATGCTACAACATGGACTAGCTTTGAGAACATTATGTTGGGTGAAATAGGTCAGACATAAAAGGACAAATATTATATGATTCCACTTATATGCAATAATTAGAATATGTAAATTCATAGAGTCAGAAACTCTATGAGTTGGTAATGAACAAGTTACCAAGGGCTGGGTGGGGTTGGGGGTAATGAGGAGCTAATGCTTACTTGGTACAGAGTTTCTGTTTGGGGGGATGGAAAAGTTTTGGTAATAGATAGTGGTGATGGTAGCACAACATTGTAAATGTAATTTTT
Source organism: Tolypeutes matacus (assembly GCA_026826555.1). Classification (NCBI taxonomy): domain Eukaryota; kingdom Metazoa; phylum Chordata; class Mammalia; order Cingulata; family Chlamyphoridae; genus Tolypeutes; species Tolypeutes matacus. The sequence goes on along the minus strand of JAKSZT010053769.1, from coordinate 12,121,283 downwards.
ACCACTAAATTGTGTTTTTGAAAGTGGTTAAAATGGGAAATTTTAGGATATATATATTTATCTCCATATATATATATATAACCAGAATAAAAATTTTAAAAAAATCATAGAACTGTACAAAAAAAAGTGAACTCTAATGTAAATTATGGACTATAGCTAATAGTATAATAATGTTATTTAATCAGTTGTAACAAAGGTATCACACTAATGTAAAATGTTAATAATAGGGAAAACTGTGTGGATGGGGAAGAGGAATATGGGAACTCCATACTTTCTGCATGATTTTTCTGTAAACCTACAACTGCTCTAATTTTTTTTTTAAGGGAAAAAATGTTTTTATAGTAACTGATGAAATAGCACATGAGTCTTCTAAAATGTTGAAGGGCTGAGATGGACAATGTGCTAACTGGACAAAGACCTTTTATTATTTAGAGAGACAGAGCACAAAAATGCCCACTGCCAGGCACCAGAAGCATCTAAACAAAAATAGCCTTGCACTAGAAGATTAAAAAAAAAAAAAAAAAAAAGCAAAACTGAAAATTTGACTTCCTGTATGCCCTGCAAAGAAGAAGAAGGGAGGAGAAGCTGTGAATGTGTGATGAGCAGCTGGCTTTTATTTTTAAACACATTTTATTGCTACCCCAATTTGTTCTAGAAAAATGGGAGGAGACTTAGTAAGAAATTCTAACACACAGGAATATCATTTCCAAGTAGGTGCTAATGAGATTGATATGGTCTTTTCAGAATAAAGTCTTCTCTTGGTACTCTGTTTAGAAAATGGGAAAAAGAAATACATAACATGTTGAAAGGTGAAAAATGATGTAGATTCCTAGTAATGTTGTACTTAACAGACCCTCAAAAATGTTTGGAATGCATATTGAGATTTTATATACTTCATGGGGATAGAGTTTCGATGTTTGTGAGTATAAGAACCTACAACTCATTCTCCTTTAATACTAAAGGTATTTGTTTAGAGCTATACAATCAGTGGTAACTAGAGTGCTATAGTATTATTTTTAGGTCTAAAATTAAAGTTACAAGTAAACTAAATATATAACATTTAAGAAAGCCACAGGGAAAGCCAACCAAATGCCCCCTTTTTTTCTTCTGAGAACACTTGTAAGCAAATCTGGAAATGATAAGTCAACTGACTCATAACCAAATTGTTTTGTACACTTTATGGTCAACTTATGGAACTAATTTCTATAAACTCTTATCAAGGACTGCAAAAGAAAATAATGCCAACAGGAGCCAGTAAAATAATAGAAAGGAGCGAAGCAAGCAGGGCATAGGAAGTAGTGGTGCTCATGGTGAACTGCAGAATATATGCTGCATCTAAAGGAGCCAGACAAAACAGGTCTGTGGAGCAAAGACCTGCACAGACTCAATTCATTATTTCTACTCTCAGTCAGTACTAGACCAGGAGACCCACAGAAAATAGATATCTCTAATCATAACTCCTCTTGCACCAAATCAACATAAGGATTAGAGAAGTTTTTATTCCAATTCCTTTTCCTGTTTCTGTTTCAGAAAGTTAAAATAATATGACAAAATTACATGCAAATATATAAAAACCCACATTTATATGTGTCTATTGACTCTGAGATTTTACTTTGAGGTTTTCTGGAATTGTCAACATAAAATGCAAAAACAAGTATTTTAGGAGAGCAAAGATGCCAAACCCCATATTTTTTCTTGCAGCATATATAAAATTGAGACAAAAGGATTGTTTTTGCTTCTATTATATAGGTAGGCCTTAAAATTTTGTTTTGATTATGAAACCTGAATATAACTGGGTAGTTCAATATTATGTACAATGTCAATCAAAAGAAAGAGTAGGGAAGCGGCTGTGGCTCAATCAGTAGGGCTCCCGTTTACCATATGGGAGGCCCCGGGTTCGGTTCCCGAGGCCTCCTGGTGAAGGCAAGCCCGCCCGCACGGCGTGGTTAGCTGACCCAGCGAGCACAAGCAGCAAGGGGGGAATAAATGAATAAATAAATAAAATCTTTTAAAAAAAAAAAAAAAGAAAGAGTAGTCTGACTGGTATCCGCCCCCCCCCCCAATAAAACAGCCCCAGATATCAAGAAATTAAGGAATGTTTTCAATGAGAAAAATCACTGAAAACCTGACTAGAGTCGTTTTTTTAAACATTTACCACAGATTACCATAATATATTATCTTTATTTCCACCTAAGTTGGTGGAGAAACAGTTTGTGACAGTCTGAAGTTCTTTTATGAATCCCCAAAAGAAAAAGTCTATCTTTTTGAACTAATCCATTCCGGGGGTGGGGGGGAAGCTTTTGACTGAACTATGTCAGTGAGGCATGACACAGGTTGGGTTTCCACCTTATTGCTGGGCCTTATGTAAATGAAGACACAGAAGAAGAGACACACAGGAAATGGAGTTCTTCCATTTTGGATCCTGCCATGTGAGAGAGGATTGAAGGATCAATCACTACCAGCCAAAGCTGAAGCATGAGCCTCCAAGAGGCTGGGCCTACAGAGCAACTCAAGGCTGAAGAGATGCCATAAGCCTGATAGCCCACAGCTGAGTTCAGGAAGAAAGCAGAGCAGCCAAGACTGAGAGAGGAGGCCCAGAGAGAGAAAAGCCCTATGCCTGGTTGCCCAGAGCTGAGCTCCAGGAAACAGCAGGGGAGGGGATGGCAGGGACCTTGGCAGGGATCAGTGGCCATCTTGCTTTGCCATGTGGCAGGACCCTAGGATCACCAGTAGCTGACTTTGGTGAGAAAGCATCTCTGCTGATGCCTTGATCTGGACATTTCATGGCCTTGGAACTATAAGATTTTACCCTGAATAAAATTCCCATTATAAAACCCAACCCATTTCTGGTACTTTGCATCAGCAGCTCTGTGGCAAACTAAGACACAGTTCTTTTTGACTCCATGGATGAGGCCATCACTGAAAATATTCTTCCAAGGTGAAAGTTGCCCATTTGTGTAATATTAGATCAATTGTTTTTATTTTTATTCATCTTATAGGTGTTTATGTTTGATCTCTACAATATAAACATGGACAGTTTTGTTTTTTTAAAGTAATCTTTAAAAGAATTCTGTTTAAAAAAGACTCTATTGCAATCTTCAATTGCAGTTGTGAGGTAATGTCCCAGAAATAAACAATTAAAACGGCATTAAATATCTTTGCTCTTCTTACTGACTCCACTAGGTGATTTCCAGAAGCACCCAAAAGGAGCTTTGATTGACATAATTTTAGACCAATGGAACTTCCCCAAACAACACTTTCCTGTTGAAAATAGTAAGTAAAGGAGAGCCCATAAGATAAGGAATTTTGTAGGGACTTAGCTGTAAGATTATTTCTTTCTTCTGAGATACTTCTGGGGAAAAAAAAAAAAGAAAATAGTTTATAAATAGGCATATATGATAATCAAACTATTCCAATGTTAGTTAATCTTTTAGGAAAGACCAAAGGGAAAACTTCTGTACTCATCTCAGTCACTGCTTTCCGTGTAGTCACTCTCAGTTACTGTACTCCGTAATACTAGTTCCCATTCTCAATTCCCCACTACAAAATTCTGCCCCCACATTCAGGGGCATAGCTCTTCTTTCTCCAAGTTCTCTCACTCACAGCAGTAGCTGACAATCTGCTTCTTTCTCCCACCCATGCTTGCCTCCATACTGCTCCTCCACTCCCTCTCCAAGCCCCAAAGCCTCCATTTATCCTCTTCATGAAAGCACTTTGAGAAGCATAATCTTTCCTCTTATTCTGATTGTTTTTATTGGGAAAAACTGTCCGTTACCCAAATTCTGCATCAAAAAGAAAAGTCTAGTGCCAACATTGCCACAAAACAAGGACCCTTCATTCCTGAAAGGTAGAGGGAAGAGAGGAAGGCCATGTGTTCATTAGTCCTTTTTTTCCTTGTTATGTTTGAGTAGACACATTTGTCCTGAGTGCCACCAATGGAATTGCATAACTATGTCAAAGAAGCTATAAGTCTTTACATGCCAGTAAATGTGTAAACCTTGTAAAAAAAAAAAACAATGCTACCATTTTCTTGTTTCCCAGACCAGTTATTGTTTCACTCGATTTGTTTTAGAATTTTTGGGCTAAAATTCTATGGTTGGAAAAGATAATCTTCTCATGCTTTTGAAGCTTTACCTCAATTTACCTCAGTTCACCAAGAAAACAATGAGATTCGGTGACTTTGTTAAATCTTTAAGCGAAATAGGAATAAAATGTTTTAATTAATCCAATATATTTTTAAATTCATAACCTGTTCCAGCAACCCACCAAAATTTAGTGACTTAAAAGAACAATCATTCCTATGGTTCAGGGATTTGGGCAGGGCTTAGCTAGGTGATTCTTTTGCCTCGTGTAGCTTTGACTGGGGCCACTCTGTGGAATTCAGCTCACAGTGGGCTTCACACTACGACACACTGCAATCTACGACAACTTCACTCACATTCCTGGTGTCTTTGTGGGGATTGCAGGAAGGCTGGGTTCTGCTGTACCCCTCGCTCTCCATGAAATCTCCATATAGTCTTTCCAGAATAACTGGATTTCTTACATAGTGATTCAGGGTTTCAAGAGTGAGTGTTTCAAGGGACAGAAAGAAGAAGTGGAAGCTGCCAGTCTCTTAAAGACTATGCCAGAAATGGGCACAGGTTCATTTATACCATATTTACAAGCTCACCTTTTGATGAGAAGCACGTAAAAAAATTTGTGGCTACCTTTAATCCACCACACACCCTTATCAAGATCTATACCTGGAAGACTCAGTTCCTGGAGTTTCTTCTATAGCGGAGGTTGGCAAACTATGGCCCACAGATCATATCAGGCCCATTGCCTGTTGTTGTTGTTTTAATAAACAAAGCTTTATTGGAACACAGTCATACTCATTCATTTATTCATTGCTCATAGCTGCTTTCACACTACAACAGCAGAGTTGAGTAGTTGCTACAGAGACCATATGGCCCACAAAGCCTAAAATATTTACTGCCTGGCCATTTACAGAACCACCTGGTTCTATAGCATAAAAAGAACTCAGGTCATGGTAGAGATTGTAGAAAACATAATTCTTCTAGCCCTGGTAAATTGTGAGGCAGAGAGAGTGAGAAGCTCAGCGAGAATGTCTCTCATTGTACCTCTATGAGGGGGTCCTCAAGGGCATATACAATAAAAACATCCAAATATAAAGAAATCTGAGGTCACAAGGGTAGAGGCCTACTGGCCTGCTCTTCTAGCTATCTTGGGAAGGGGCCGCAAGCCCCTAGGAGAAGATGTGCAGTCAGGTACTGCCAACATGGTAGGGCTGTGATAATACACCACAGCCAGCAAGGCTGTTATATAGGTGAGCTGGCGAAGTACTCCTGTGTGGGGTCTGCTGGGATTTGGAAGGCCCTGTAAGTTTTGGCAAACACGAGCAGAAAGGCAGACATGTCCAGGGGAACAACTTGGAGAATTGATGACTGGAGCAAATGTCTGAACCAGATAAACCAAGAACAGGAGTGTAACCGAGGGTTTAAGAATTAACCAATAATTATGATTACAAAATCATTATATAGATGCCTTTATATTATAAAATAGCAAAAGGTTAATATCTGAAATTGCTGAATCTGACTGGATTTAGCCTAGACCTGCTACTCTGATGGTCATTCTAAACAGTTCTCACCCCTGTTTCTGGTTACTCTAGACTCACCCTTGTGTATGCTTTCTATTGTGATGGTAACCACTGCCCCCTCCTGTTTAATATCCATGTGGAAAACCCTGTGATTGACCTCTGCTCTGTCCCAGAACCTTGATCTCTGACAAGGATTGTAACTCTGTGACTCCCCCTGTTTTGGTGCTCACCCCCTTCTTGTTCAGCCCCATAATCGTTATTAATGAGGGAAACTGTGTCCAGCTCCACCCCAACTATTCATTAGCACCCCAGTGTTATAAAATATTAGAATTTCTGCAGGTCCAGGAGGCAGTTTTGGGCCATTAGGCATTGTGTGGTCCTTTGCTTGCACAATCAAAAAAATTTTTTTTCCTCTCTTTGAAACCCCGGTGTCTCAAAAATTGGCTTTAAAGGTGCATTGGGAGAAAAGAACCCACTTTTGCTCAGCATCAGAAGCAGAGTCCTCACTCCCCAGCAGGCCACTGTATCCTCAGTCCTACCCCAGGTTGTATATGCTGCAAAGACATCCCCCACATTCACTACCCCTCCTACACAAGAAGAATAGGAGGAGGGGAAAGCTGAGTCATCTAAGAGAGATGGCTTAAACAGAAAGAGACGATATTGCCATAAATTGTGGCAAGTTCAGATTTTGTATCTGAACTCCACAACTAATCAATAAGATAGATTTGAGAAATGTCAGGTTATTTATAGAAAATCAACTACTTTTTCTTTGCACACCAGAGTATAGAGTATAAATTTTAGACCCTGTTACAGTGAGGTTCCAAAAGTTCATTATATATTTTTAAGTTTAAATCTACACTGTAAAGAGTGGAATTATGCTTGTAGGTCTTAAAATTAAACTCTTAATAGGTTAGAATGAACCTCCTTCTTGAGAGATTGAGGACGTTCCTGTGGTAGGTCAAAAGTGAAGTTTATCATGATAAAGGTCATATATGAAAAACCCACAGCTAACATTGTACTCAATGGTGAAAGACTGGTAGCTTTCCTATTGAGATCAAGAACAAAACAAGGATGCCCACTGTCAATACTGTTGCTCAATATAGTGCTAGAGGTTCTAGCTAGAGAAATCAGGCATGAAAAAGAAATAAAAGGCATCCAAATTGGAAAGGAGGAAGTAAAACTTTCACTATTTGCAGATGATATGATCCTATGTCTAGAAAGTCCCGAAAGATCTACAACAAAGCTGCTAGAGCTAATGAACGATTTCAGTAGAGTGTTAAGGATAAAAGATCAGTGCACAAAAATCAGTAGCATTTCTATACACTAATAATGCACAATCTGAGGAGGAAGTCAGGAAAGAAATTCTGTTTACAATAGCAACAAAAAGAATAAAATATTTAGAAATAAACTTAACCAAAGATGTAAAGCACTTGTGTTCAGAAAACTACAATGCATTGTTAAAAGAAATGAAAAAAGACCTAAGTAATTGGAAGAAAATTCCATGTTCATGGATTGGAAAACTAAATATCATTAAGATGTCAATTCCACCCAAACTGATACACAGATTCAATGCAATCCCAATAAAAATTCCACCAGCTTTTTTTTAAACAAATGGAAAACACAATTATCAAAATTTATTTGGAAGTGTAAGGGGCCCCAAATAACCAGAAACATCTTAAAAAGGAAAAGCAAAGTTGGAGGACTCTCACTTCCAGACTTTAAATCATATTACCTACCTACAGTGATAAAAAACAGTGTGGTATTGGCATAAAGATAGATACATAGACCAATGGAACTAAATTGATGGTTCAGAAATAGACCCTCACATCTATGGCCAAGTGATTTTTATCAAGCCTATCAAACTTACCCGGCTGGGGCAGAACAGTCTATTTAGCAAATGGGGCTGGGAGAACTGGATATCCACAGCCAAAAGAAAGAGGACCCCTATCTCACACCCTGCTAAAAAATTAACTCAAAATGGATCAAAGACCTAAATATAAAAGCAAGTACCATAAAGCTCCTAGAAGAAAATGGTGGAAAACATCTTCAAGACCTGGTGGTTGATAGTGCATTCTTTGGCCTTATACCGAAAGCACAAGCAATGAAAGAAAACATGGATAAATGGGACCTACTTAAACTTAAACACTTTTGTGATCCAAAAGGACTTCATCAAGGAGGTGAAAAGGCAGTCCACTCAATGGGAGAAAATATTTGGAAACCACATATCCAGTAAGGGTTTGGTTTCCATTCTAAATAAAGAAATAATACAACTCAAGAATAAAAGAGCAAGCAAACCAATTAAAGAATGGACAAAGGATTTAAATAGACATTTCTCCAAAGAGGAAATACAAATGGCCAAAAAGCACATGAAAAAAAATGTTCCATATCACTAATTATTAGGAAAATGCAAATCAAAATGACAATGAGATACCATCTCACACAGCATAGAATGGCCATTATTAAAAAAAACAGAAAACAAGTGCTGGAGAGGATGTGGAGAAATAGGAACACTCCTTTACTGTTGGTGGGATCGTAAAATGGTGCAGCCTCTGTGGAAGACATTTTGGCGGTTCCTCAGGAAGCTAAATATAAAACTGCCGTATGATCCAGCAATTCCTCTACTAGGAATATATCCAGAAAAACTAAAAACTGTGACATGAACAGATATCTGCACACTGATGTTCATAGTGGTGTTATTCACAATTGCCAAAAGATGGAAACACAAGTGTCCATCAACCAATGAATAGATAAACAAAATATGGTATATAAATATGATGGAATACTATGCTGCAGTAAGAAGAAATGAAATTGGGACACATATGGTAACAGGATGAATCTTGTAGACATTATCTTAAGTGAAGTAAGCCAGAAACAAAAGGACAAGTATTGCATAGTGTGATGGTTAGGCTAATGTGTCAACTCGGCCAGGTAATTGTGTCCAGGTGTTAGGTCCAGCAAGTACTGGACTAATTGTAATAAAAGAGCATTCATGGACTTCGATTACCAGTGAGTTTACTGCATGAATGGCTGATTACATCTGCATCAATCAGGGAGATTGTATCATCAATGGGTGACGCTTTTATCCAATCAGTTGAATGCCTTAAAAGGGGAAGTGATTTCAACATTCAGAGAGAATTTCCCAGCTCTTCGTTGGACAGGCAACTTCTCCCAGAAACTCATCAAGGACCTTTCATTGGAGTCCCTAGTTTGCAGTCTGCCTGTGGAACCTGGACTTGTGCATCCCCACAGTCACATGAGAGACTCTTTTAAAATCTCCTATTATTGACAGATATCTCCTGTTGATTCTGTTTCCCGAGAGAACCCTGACTAATACAGCTTGGTACCAGGAGTGGAGTGGTTCTTGAGGAACAGAGTCTTAAACATGGGATGTCTGAGGTGGTTCTGGGAGTTTTGTAATTGACTCTCTACTCTAATTGGGCTCAGGGGTACTAGTGACTCCCTTTCCAATAATGAAGAGGTTGCTAACAGTCCATGGCGTGAGCTGGCAATAGAGATTTGCAAAATAGCATCACTGGATTCCCCTACTTCCACGCTTATAAGAAGCAAGGATCTGGGTGAGAGTGTTTTCAACACCTTAACAGAATTTTGTGGAGTCAAAAAGTATAATGATGTTGGCTGGCTCCTCCTACATACTCTGGATACAGTTACAAAAGAAAGAGATGAGCTAAAGTCTTCAAATTTGAAACTTTAATGCTGCATGAATGATATGAAAGTTTCTACGTGTGCCTTAAAAGAAAATCTTGTCTCCTATAGCCACAGACTTGAGATATCTGAGACTCAAACCCAGACTCTCATTGTACAAGTAGCAGAATTACAGAGGAAAGTAATTCTGAAGGCAGAAAGGAGTGGAACACTGAGGATTGGGACGGAGACATATGGGATGATAATAATATTGGTGGGGACATTGGAACCCTAAATTCTGCTGAGACTTTACCAGATAAACCTGCGATGGCCTGCCCTGTGGAGACCACACCTTGTCAACCTTGTATCATCCAGCCTCCAGCCTGCCCCAGGGAGTCTGGACCTCCTCCCAGCCCTGAGGCAGGTACCAGCCAAACTCCAGCAAGCACTGCCCACCTTCCAGTCTGCCCTGAGGAATCTGTCTTCCAACCCCTGCCTGAAGAGATTAATCCTGTCTCACTAGAAGAAAGTGCAAAGGAATGCCCTGAGGTCAGTAGCCTGCAAGACATCTCTAATTCTTCTCCTTACCCACAATCCCCATCCCTCTTGTCTTCGAGACCTATTACTAAACTAAAATCACAACCAGCCCCCAAAGGTGAAATACAAAGTGTGACCATATTATTGACAGATATCTCCTGTTGATTCTGTTTCCCAAGAGAATCCTGACTAATACACATGATCTCACTAATATGAACTAAATACAAAGAATAAATGAATATAGTTAAAACCTAGAGTATAGTTTATTAGGAGATAAGAGGAGGGTTGAGAAGAACTACTGATGCTCAATATATGTAGAAGTTTTAATTAACTTGACTGTAAAAGTGTGGAAATGGATAAAGTTGATGGTAACACTTTATAGTGAGTAGCAGCTGGTTTGTATAAATGGGATTGTGGCTGAAAAGGGTAGTCTAGGGATGTAAATGTCAATTGAAAGAAGGCTACAGCATAATCTAGGGAGTGAATAACACAGTGAACCCAGAGGTAAGTTGTGGTTGATGGTACAGATGCAAGAGTGTCCGTCTGTGATCTAGAGCAGATGTACATCACTACTGCAGGTTGGTGGGAATGTGGAGAAGCATGGGAAAAATACAACTGATGTGACCTATGAACTGTGGTTTATAGCAATACTGTGATATTCTTGTATCAATGCCAAAGATGTACTGTGTTGATGATGGGGGGTGGGTATGGAAAAAGTGTGCCAAATGTAAGCTATGGACCATGATTGGTGGTTATAGTCTGATGATATTATCTCATAATCTGTAACAAATATTCCAACACGGTGTGGTGTGTTGGTGAAGGGGTGTTGTATGGAAATTCTACATGTGCATGATTGTTTTGTAGGTTCACAATCTCTGTAATAAGAATATATTAAAAAAGAATAGGGTGGGTTAGAGGAAAAATACACCAAATGTAAGATATAGTCTATAGTTCGTAGTAACATTTTGATGATGCTCTTGCATAGTTTGTAACAAATGTTTCATAACAATGCAAGGTGTTGGTGGAGGGGTGATATATGGGACCCCTGTATGATATTATGCATGTTTATTTCGTAAATTCACAACTTTTACTATACACTTATTGTTTATGTAGGTCCATGTATGAATGATATACTTCGGTGAAAAATATATTTTAAAAAAGTGAAGTTTATGAGCAGTTTGGCCTAGTTCCACTGGTTTGGATTGATAATGACTTTGGGCAATGTCGGTTGATAAAATGTTGACAGGAAGCTAAGAAGTTCATGTCTCTACCGAGAAAATAAAGTGGAGATAATCCAAATGACTCCCTAGCAAAGTTTCTGCCTTTCTCAAAACAACATTACCACTTTGTTTAACATGTTAAAGGATGTGGGACCATTTTTCTCATTTGTTAATGAATGAATCATTGGCTGTTGGAAAACAGAGCTGGGGGAGTCATTTTTAGCTCGTGAGTTCAGTGTGGAAGGTGTGGCAGTGTGGTTTCTCTCTAGCTGTGAGGCAGGTTAGTATAGGGAACAAGGAAAGATGAAGGAACATCTTTCACAGCTGGGACCCGGCAGAGAACATGGCCATGAGACCTGCCCGTAAACCCCCTTCTAATAAGAACCAAGCCGGAAAGACCTCACCTAGACCCTGGCTACAAGATCCTGGCCACAAGATCCCATGTGGAACTCTTTCTGCAGTCAAGGAGAAGCCCTGGATACCTCCAAATGGCAGGCCTCCCCATTGACCCCCTGAGAGATAATAGGTGGGCAACCAATCAGAACAGCAAACAGCTGGAGCCCCTCCCTAACATTAGGAAAGGGGAGGAGGAAAGACTTTAAAAAGGTCTAACCTGGGGGCCCACGTGCACATCTCATTCTGTAGCACGCCTTCACCCATGTCTCCGGCAGTGTATTTATCTCTTTTCTTGTTTCTTAATAAACTCCTTACCTCCTTGCTTGCCCAGAACCCAGAGCATTCCACTAACATATTTGACAAGCCATGGCAGGAGACAAAGAGGCAAGTAACGCTCCTTGACAACTAACGAAGTCTAGGCTTTTAATCAGAGCCTGACTGTGCCCTCTTTTGTTTTATTAGTGAGGTCCCCGAGACTCCCACTCTGGAGGCTTGTTCATTGCTCAGCCCCCAGGAGGCCCTGAGATTCCTCTCGGATCCCTGAGGCTGTTTGCCTGTACACTGCAGATCAGTCTCTGCTTAATTCCTTCTTTTTTTTTTTTTTTTTTTTAAAGATTTTTTATTTATTTATTCATTTATCCCCCCCCTGCTGCTTGTGCTCACCAGGTCAGCCAACCACGCCGCGCGGGTGGGCCTGCCCCCACCAGGAGGCCCCGGGAACCGAACCCGGGGCCTCCCATATGGTAAACGGGAGCCCCACTGATTGAGCCACAGCCGCTTCCCTTAATTCCTTCTTAATATCTGGTTTAACTGCGAAACTTTCTGGCAGTGGCCATAAAATGCAACCACTTTCTAAGACCTCTGCAAGAGTAGGCCAAAAGAAAAGTCCCTAGCCAGTCCCTTTCTTAGTGGGAAGCCCGGCTTGGAAGCTTCAGTCTTGGAACCGGACCCAGATGTCTCCCAAGACCTATAAGGCTCTGGGGCTGCCCAGAGACATAAGGCTCCTGATTCCTGGAATGTGGGAACGGCAAGCAGGGCTTCCGATCTTCAGGTTGCTGGCTCAGCGAGCAATCCGTTCAACCAGGTCTAGCAACGGGATGCCAAGACCGAGGAGCGAGCGTGTTTATCCTCCTCTACGAAAATGGGTGGCTTTTCCAGCATTCCAGCAGACTCCCCATCCTGGTGTCTTCTCAGGAATTGGGCCAAACTGCCTACTGATGGTCTAAAAAGGAAGAGGATAATCTTTTCCTGCCACAGGATGTGGCTGCAGTACTGCCAAGAGTAGGCTCTGCATGGAACCCTAAATTCCAGTTAAACCTGTGAAAGAGGGAAGGAGGAGACAGACAGATCTGAGGGCCAGAAACCATGTGGTTATATCTCCTTAAAGGGATGAGGAAATGCACTATCAAACTGGTCAATTTCAATAAGCTCAGGGAAATTACTCAGAGGCAGGATGAAAACAAAGCCTTATTTCAAGGAAAGCTGGTAGAGGCAATAAAAATACCCTCTGGTATATCCTGACTCTAGAGAAGGACAGATCTTGCTAGGAACTCACTTTATTAGCCAGTCTGCCTCAGATATCTATAGAAAGCTGCAGAAACTTTCCCTGGGCCCCCACACTTCCTTTTATTCCCATTTAGAAACAGCCGCCTCAGTTTTCAGCAATTGAGACCATGCTGCCAAGATGGAGAAGGTAAGGAGCAGTGAGCACAGAATCTGGGATAGGCTCACCTTTTAACTGCCAAGTCGACATGGGAAATAAGCAGAGCTCTAAAGTAAAGGAAAATATTGTAGATTGTATTTTCAAGCATTGGGAACAATTTGGTTATAAGCCAATAACTAAAGAATGAAATTCTTGTGCAAAACTGCATGGTCACAGTGCAGATTAGAATAATCAGAAATAGCCTTGAAAGAGATCTTTTGATTGTAATGTTATTTTACAGTAGGGCTTATTTTGTAAGAGAATGAAAATTCTAACTAACTTTAGTAAGTTGTGTGTTTCTGTGTCTCTCTCTCTGTGTCTGCCTATTTCCTCAGTGTATATTTTCATACATAGGGATGGTAATATCAAATTAACAAATGAAAATTCTTAAGTGCTCTATTCAAATTGTTAAAAATTAAATATGTGCTTATATATGTGAATGAATATTCAAATTAGGCTAAACAGAATGGAAAAGTCATATAGAAATCTGAATGTAGAAACTATTGGGAACGCAAAAAAGTTTTTCCTAAGCTCTTTGACCTACCCAGCCCCCAGGGCCTTATCTTTGCAAGAGCTATGGGAGAAGGGGTAGATGTGACAGATTAAAATTCTTATCTTCTAGGCCTGGGAATTAAGAATCATAGTTTGTCCTGTAATTCTCCAATGCAATCCTTTTAACAGTCTTAAAATAAGGGTGGTTAATAATCCTATTACCAAATTTCAGTAAGTAAAGGAATGGTCCTTGAAAGTTACAGAAATATCTTTTAAAATTATAATTAAAACAAACTAAATAATTATAATATATTCCGGGACCTAGAAGTCAGTATGCTTTTAAAGTTACTCACAATTTTAGAATTTTGTTACAGAAAATAGGTTTTAGCCTCCTGTGAAGGAAGGAAAAAATAACACTCCTTGCATAAAGTTTTATTGTTTGACTTTATTTAGCTTGGGTGTTATATCCCTGGGTTTATAGAATACCAATTAAATAAATTAGCATTATATGTACTAAATCTTTAAGATGAAAATTGAAAGTTTGTGTTTAATGAATATAGATCTGTCCTAAAGTGAAATGACTAGTTTTCATGGAACAGAATGAGGAATGTAAGACAAGACTCTTAAATAGATAAACATAAATTTCATTGGTTTCTAACTGTAATTTAATAAGCTTATTTAAAATTTTTTAATAAACTTATTTAAATGTAAAGTAACTAGTCTATATGGTTATGGTTCAGTATAAGAAGTTTGTAAAAGCATCTTCTAAACTGAAGTATTTAAATGGCTAATTCCAGGAAGGCATTATTAAATAGAAACCTAAACTGATATTGATAACAAAAAGTAGATTCATAACAGAGAAACCTGTCAGAAGCCATCTCAATCTGCATGTTACAGTGGTGGTAAGGGAAGATAATCTTGTTTCCATAGGGAATCTTAGGTTTTCATAACATAATGGAGAAAGTAGTGTTCCTTGTACAGCTAAAGTAAAATACCTGTTAATTAACTTAATCATGGTAAAGGTGTAGAACTAAAAAGTAAAGTACTAAAATAGTTAAGCTCATTTAATTGTTATAAACTGCATTGGAAGTATTTAGAAAGTATATAAAAATTAAGAGATAGATTTTAATATTGTCAAACTCTCTTGTGCATTCAAACCAGGCCCAAATACCCTGCCTGGTGCCTCTCTATTTGAGTCATTGGCTAGGTTGGTCACTATGACCCCTAAAACAATAAAAATATCTATCACATCTAGACATGAGCCTGAAGTAGATGGAGAATATGTTGCAGTTTTGGACTCCTGCAGCAGCTGAAAATGGCTTGATATGGCCAGATTTACAGTGGAAGTTGCTTCTGTTTCATAGTGCTGAAAGGGCACTATGCACCAGGCCAGTGAAACACTGGAGCCTTACCTTCCTAGCTTCTCTCTAGGATCAATGGTGCTGTGGCATGCTAGCTGTGAAGGATATACCAAGTGGAGCAATAATTACCAGAGTGATGTTAGTAGAACTTAAACAAACACAATTGGCATTATGGCCTGCTCCCATGTAGGGACATGTATGGATTTGCAAACCTGGAGCTTAGATCTATTAGCTGCAGCTCAGAGAGGAACTTGTGCATTTACTAGTATTAAGTGCTGTACCTACATATCTGATGAATATGATAGTATCTTTTCTATTCTAGATCATATGCGGAAGGATATTGAACATGCTAAAAGTCTTAGTAAATTTAATTCATTTTCTAAGTAGTTAATGAATGTGCCTATAAGATAAAGGAATGACTCTCTTAAATACTGTCTTTATTTTGCCTGCCATATGCTTATCTTGCTGTTGCCTATATTGTCTTTGTGAGTTTGTATCTAGAACAGAGCCTCTCCTCATACCTCTCTCCTAGCTGTCCTAGGCATAACCACTGCTGTGGGAATTGGGGTTGCCAATTTATACCAAACCCAGCAAACCTACCACAATCTCTCCCTAGAGTTAACCAATAGCATAAAAGAACTCAAGTAAGAATGCTGTTTCTCATCAACTTTGGGAGGATTCAACCGCTGAAGGCACTGGCCTTTCTCATTCTCATGGTTCAATATATCATGGCTGGCCCCTTTTTTGGGCCCACTTACCACCATCTTCTTTATCCTTTTACTGGATATGTATCTTAATTTCTAACTAAGTTAATTTTTTCCCAGAATCAATGCCTTTCAGAACAAGATATTAGTCACACGGGAATTTCATCCACTTCCAACCACGGTGCTGGACCTATCTTCCCTTAACCTCAATAGAATAGCCAGAGGGTTTTACACTCTGTCAGGCAGGGCCTACTACCCCTAGCCAGTAGGGAGCAGCTACAGAAGAATGACTGTTGTCCTTCAGCTTCCCCTTAAGAATAAGGGTGTAAACTCTCTGAGGGAGAGAGTTGAGGCAGGTTAGTATAGGAAATGATGGAAGATGTCCTGCCACAGCTGGGACCTGGCAGAGAACATGGCTGGCAGAGAACATGACCATGAGACTCCACCCAGAAACCCCCTTCTACTAAGAACAAAGCCACAAAGACCCCACCTAGACTCTGGCCACAAGATCCCACGTGGAACTCTTTTTGGGGTCAAGGGGAAGCCCCAGATACCTCCAAACAACAGGTCTCCCCATTGGCCCCCTGAAAGCTAACAGGTGGGCAATCAATTAGAACAGCAAACAGCAGGGGCCCCTCCCTAAAGTTAGGAAAGGGGAGGAGGAATGAGACCCCACGTGCGCATCTCATTCTGTAGCATGCCCTAAACCCATGTTTTGGGTTGTGTACTTATCTCTTTTTTTTGTTTCTTAATAAACTCTTTACTTCCTTGCCTACCTTGTGGTGTGGCCTTAAATTCTTTTATGTGACATAGCCAAGAACCTAGAAGCCCAGAACCCAGAGCATTTTGCTAACACCTGGGACCTTGGCATGGTTGGCTATTATTGCCTGAAGACCTAGGGAAGGGGGTCTTAGGTTTGAGAATAAGGGAAACCCTTCCTTGGGGGGGGGCACAAAATGGGTTCTTGCATGGCATAGGAAAAGCTATCCAGAAAAACAGAGCTGTTTGTAGACAAAAGATCTATCTTGGGCCAAATTTCAAGATTGGTCACCTATAGCTATGGAACAAAGTAACCTGAAGCATTGTGGCTTAAAATAACAACAATTTTCTTATCTCTTACAAAGTTGTGGGTTGACTGAGCTCAGTTGGGTGGTTCTGCTCCATATGATGTCATCTGGAGTCACAGTCATTGCAGGGCTCAACAGAGCTTGGAAAATCCAAGATGGTCTTGGATCCTCCATGGGGCTGTCAACCAGGGCACTTTGGTTCTCCTCCACATAGTCTTTCTATGTGGCTAAGCTTTCTTAAAGTGTGGCAGCAGTGTTCTAAGTGGGAGAATTCCAAGTGCAAGTGTTCCAAGATGAAGGACATGGAATCTGCCAGTCCTATTAAGGCCTGTGCTTGGAAGTCCCAGAATTTCATATCCACCACATTCCATTTGTCATAGCACTCCTATGGCTGGCCCAGGTATAAGCAGAGGGGAAACAAGACCCACCTTTTGATGTGAGGGGTGACATGTGCATACAGGTGTGGGAGGCTTGTTGGGGCCAATCTTGGAGCCTGGCTACCACAGTATGTGGAGGTCCTTTCTATCTTCACCCCTTCTGTTCATCCCTGTCCTCCATCTTCCTTCCACCCCACTGCTTCTTCAAATCTCATCTTCTCATTTTTTTATTCCTGTTGGACTTCAGGTTTTCACCACCAAGATTCTCTCCTCTGCCTCAGTCTCTCATTCTCTCTGTCTGCCTCTCTTTTACTGTTTTGTTTTTCATGGACAGCAAAGTTAATGAAGTATTTTAAACTTGGCCATTACACAGAGATGTCTCATTTGTTTGGCACTCAGGGAATGGCATATTCTAAAGACTGTGGTGTGTGAAGCAGAAAGAACATCAGCCTAGGGAACAGGCCACCAGAGCTGCAAGTCTTATCTGGTGACTCCACCTCTCAGGCCCTGAGCTTCCCTCCCTCTGTATCAGATTGAGCATTCCAGATCTCTACTCCAGGTTTGAAATGGAAAAGACTAGAGGGGCCAAAGTTTCCCTTTTTCCTCTGAGGCACCATATGAACTCTGCAGCAGTGGCCACCAGGAAACAATTTTTTTTTTTTAATTTTGTATTAAAAAGGAGAAATTTTTGAGTTATCAAAGGAGAGAGTAGTACCTTGTCCAGGCAATGGGAAAAGATGTATTTTTGGTAGGTGAAACTTGGGGGGTGCTTGTCAGAGATTTGTGGGTAAACACCTACTTCCTCTGTTTATGTGGGAGAGTAGACTACCTTCTGAGCTAGGTGGAAAACACCTCACAAGACTTGCTTTTTATACCTTTTACACAGCCTGGCTGTTGGACGAATACAAAGCAAGTGTATCCATTTTGATATCTCTAAAAGCTTTCCAAAAATGTGTACATTTTGCTGCAGGAAGATCACTTTGTTTGATTTTTTCTTCCTGGGAATGATTATTAAAGCACACACACGTACTTCAATGGGTTGCTGAAGAGAAAGAACACTTTGAACTAACAGCCAATGGAACAGTAAACATTATCTCAGGTATATGAGAGAAAGATAACATGTAGTGAGACCCAGAGTTAGAGAAACTGTGTTCAAAACACACATGGGAATCCAAGAAAAAGTGCTAGAAAGACAACTGCCTAATAGCAGCATGGTTAACATTGGAGGTGGTGTAGGATTGGCAATGGTAAAGAAGGTTGTCACATTTTATTCTACATATTTCTTTGTTGTTTTAATACTTTATACCAAGTATTAAAAGATACAACTTTTAAAAATTATGAAATAGAATGTAAAACAAAATCGTGTCTTCTATTATTATTATTTTTTAGGAGGTACTGGGGCTTGAACCCAGGACCTCATACCTGGGAAGCAGGCGCTCAACCACTGAGCTACATCCACTCCCCAATGAGAGTTGGTTTTATCATTTGTTTATTGGTTTTTGTTTTTAGGAGGTACTGGGGATCAAACCCGGGACCTTGTACGTGGGAAGCAGGCACTCAACCGCTTGAGCTACATCTGCTCCCTTCTATTAATTTTTTTTCTTTCAGTTTTTCATTGTGCCTTTATTCACCTTAGTTCATTAAAAACATCCTTATTTTTAAGATCCTATAATTAGACAACCCACTAACGTGGGAGAGACGTTAGCCCTCTCAGCATGGTATTTTTTGTTTTTTTTAAAAAGCAGGATTTCTTATAGGAATCTTATTGATCACACAGTACTTTACAAGTGTCAGATATAGTGACATACACAGTCTAAACAAGACAGGCTGGTTGAGAATTTACGTAATGTAAAAATACACATATTCAGAGTCAGCAACGTGGACAGAGGCATGCGGCAGGAGATGGTGAGGCGGCTGCGGGTCAGATCCCTCCCAGGCTGGGCACGAGCACCCACGGGAGCAAGGCTGTTCCCCCTGGACACAGGCAGTGCACACATCCCCATGCAGATGCTGACCTGCTGCAGTCTAAACTGACGTAGCTGACTGATGTGCGACACTCCCATGTAACAGTGAATGGTAAACCCCATGCAAGTAGCAGAAAGCATCAACTCACTTCTTCTGGGTAGAATTTGGAAAAGGTTTAATTCAAAGAGCTATGTCTCCTTTTCTACATTTTCTTCACAATTGACATGCATTGAAGAGGGGGAATTTTGGTGGTAGTTTCACCTCACGGTGATAAGTTCTCTTAAAAATGAGAAATACTTAACATTTTAGTTGCCCACTTGACAGATAACATGAATCACCTATAGCTTTAAGCCAGAAAGTAGAAGAGAGTCCATCTGAATTTTAATACTTGAGTCTTAGTTTCTAGCACTGTCCTAATGAAATTAATGCAACTGCTTGTTCATTTACCAAATCAGGTATTAGTTTGAGTTCTCAGAGAAAATCCAAAATAAAAAATGCCACTCCATTTTTCTCTTGGGCCTTTTTAGCAGACAGACCAAAATTCTAAATTACTCAAGATTCCTACAAGGCTGTGGTGTTTTACTGCAAACCAAAGCAGCCGCTTGGCGTTTATAAACTTCCTAACGCTGCCGGAGCCCTGGCTTGGCATCCGACCTCCTGGGAATCAGGACCACAGAACAGCGGCAGCTCAGGGTCAGGCCTGTTCTTCTACACCCCCATGAACCCTGCTCTGCGCTAGCTGTTATGGCAACTGGTTTTCTGGAGGGCTAAGCTTGACAAGACAAGCTTCAAGATGCTCCAGGAGATCTCTCCAGCTGAGTGGAAACCCTGCTCTGAAAAGTTGGCAGGTTCCGTGACCCTCTCTTAATGTTTCTATTGGGGAAAAGAGTACATTAAAATAACTTGAAGGTCTCTTTTATTGGCAACTTAAAATGAAAAGTCTTTTATTTTAAAACTTCTAAAATTTGAAAACAAGATGCTCTAGGTTAAATAATATAGTTTTCCAAAGCTGAATGTGCTCGTCTGGAGCTCAGTTTTTTTGCTTGAGATACAAAAACAACTCCTAGGTGGGAGCACTACTCTTTGATGACCTTGTGATTAGATGATGATCAAGCTCAGCTGCAACAGCCCACTTCTTCTTCTTTTTTATTTTGCCTGGGTGTAAGGCTTTAACAATTCTCAATTAGGTGCTTCTGCAGCCTTACACCAGCAACTTCATTCCAAAGGTCTCCTGAGAGGCGTACACCATGTACAGGAACCCATCTTCATCCTTCTCACTTTCATACACTTCAGAAATGGGTGTGGAAACGCTCACTATGCTGTGTCCATTTACCAGCAGGAAGAAGCTTGGTTAGCGTTGAGCTGCAAGCACCTTCTAATTATTTTGATTAGTTCACTCATGTTGACATGATCTGGTACAAGGAACTTGGTTTTATCCAGTACAGGAAGCTGCTTCTCACTCTTGTATCTTTCTATTATCACTGGGATTTGGGTAGGATGCTGCTCGCGGATGAGCTGGACGTCTTCTACTCTTTGTTCAAAGGTGCGGCGCTGCTTGAAGGTCTTCTCGGTGGGCATGGCGGGGCGAGGGGCGCGCGGCAGCGACGCTGAGGGGCCCAGCTCTGGAGGAGGCGGTGGCGAAAGACCCCTTCTTTTAATTTTTAATAGCAATACAACTAGAAAAAGACCTTGACCAAAAGTGGGGAAGGTAAAGACAAAAGAGTTTATATGGCTAAGAGACTTCAAAGTGAGTGGAGAGGTTATTACAGAAGTTACACTTATGTACATCTCAACAGGATCTCATTGACTGCCAAAGTAAATGTTGCCTCAAATAGCAGGGCTTCAGAGGGCTCTGGAGACATCCAGACACTATAGTCAGGGCAGACAGTTCAGGAATTTGGTGCCCTCCCAGTGGGCCCTACTTTGGAATTTATGTTCCCCAGTGTGACAGAGTTGACTCAGTTGTGGTTTCCCTACACGTGGCTCTTCTGTGCCTTCTATTTGAACCTATAGTTAGTACTAGAGTTGAAAGGTGTATGTCCAAGAGACTTAAATCTTTGGGCTGTCCATGTGCCAGATGGGCTCTGAACCTCAACAGAGTTGCAATACCTACTCCCCAGTTCATTGGACTCACCCAGGACAACTAACAAGGATGATGGACAACAACCATCCCAAGGAATAGAGAGTCTGCAACTGCAAGCAAGATAGTCCCATCCATCTGTCCCATGGGATCTAAGCTCCCTCTCAATTAGAAGTGGAGTGGATATCACCATCCCAGAATCCTAAGGAATGAATGATGGACTAAAGTAGAATTACTGCTATTCTAGTATAGATTTATTGTGATTCTAGCAATGGAAGAGCTTTTATCATTGATATGGAGGCAGTGGCCACTGGAGGTTCTGAGGGGAGGGAGAGTGAAAAATAGTTGTAATATGGGGACATTTTCAGGACTGGGGATTAGTCCTGAATGACATTGCAATGACAGATACAGGCAATTATATATTTGTCATAACTTACAAAATTGTGTGGAAGAGAGTGTAAACTACAATGTAAACTATAATCCACACTCAGTGGCAATGCTCCAAAATGTGTTCATCAATTGTGACAAATGTACCACACTAATGAAGGATGGTGTTAATGTGGGAAAATGTGGGAGGGGTAGGGAGCAGGGCATATGAGAATCCCCTATATTTTTTATGTAATATTTATGTAATCTAAGTATCTTTAAAAAAATTAAAATGTGTATATACAAAAAGAACTTAATGGAGAAACAGACACCTCTATAATAATAGTTGGAGACTTCAATACATCATTCTCATTAATAGATAGGGCATCTAGACAGAAGATCAATAAGGAAACAGAGAACTTGAAGAGTATGATAAATGAAGTAGACCCTAACAGAAATATACTGAATATTGCACCCCAAAACAGTAGGACATACATTCTTCTCAAGTGGTCATAGATCATTCTCTAGGATAGACCATATGTGTGTCACAAAACAAGTATCAAGAAATTTAGAAAGTTTGAAATTATACAAAGCAACTTCTCTGACAAAAATGGAACAAAACTGAAATCATTAACAGGTGCAGAACCAGAAAAGCTACAAATATATGGAAATTAAATAACACTCTCTTAAACAATCAGTGGGCAAAAGAAGAATTGCAAGGGAAATCAGTAAATATCTTGAGATGAAGGCAGTTTGGTAGTTCCTCAGAAAGTTAAGAATAAAATTACCATATGACCTGACAATCCTTCTACTAGGTATATACCCCAAAGAATTGAAAGCAGGGACTTGAACAGATATGTCCACACCAATGTTTGTAGTGGCACTATTCACAATTGCCAAAAAATGGAGGCAGGCCCAGTGCCCATCAACTGATGAATGGATAAACAAAATGTGGTATATATGTGCAGTGGAACATTATTCAGCATTAAAAAGCTATGAAGTTCCAGTTCATGCAATAACATGGATGAACATTGATGACATTATGTTGAGAGAAATAAGCCAGACACAAAAGAGCAAACATTGTATGAACTCACTGATATGAAATATTTAGAATAAGCAAACTCATAGAGTTAGAATCAGGAATATAGATTACCAGGGGCTGGGTTGGGGCTAAGGAATGGAAAGGTATGCTTATTTTGTTCAGAATTTCTATTTGGGTTGATTATTCTAAAGTTTTGGAAATGGATGGTGTGTTGGTAGCACAACATTGTGAGTGTAATTAACAGCACTGAATTATATATATGAATGTGGTTAAAAGGAGAAACTTTAGGTAGTATATATGTTACTAGAATAAATATGGAAAGTTAAAACATAGGATTGTACAACACAGTGAACTCTGTTGTAAATGATGGACTGTAATAAATAGTACAATTATAAAAATGTTCTTTCTAGAGTTAAAACAAACATACATATAACGCATAATGTAAACTATGGACTACAGCTAACAGTACAATTAAAAACATTCTTTCATTAATTGCAACAAAAGTACCACAGTAATGCAAAGTGTTTATAACAGGGGGTGGAGTATATGAGAACAACTTCTCTAATTTAAAAAAACAAATAAAAAATGTAAAAAAAAATTTTTTTTTGCATGAGTTGAGGTTGGCACTCTGCTGAATATAAGCTCCAGTAGGACCATGCACCAGTCTTTATTGTCTGTAAGCTTCAGATCTGCGTCTGTAAAACGGGGCCCAGAATACTTGCCTTAACTACCCTATGGAGCTGTGATAAATGTCAAATGATATAATGCATACAAAGGAGCTTTATACTATATGAAATATGTAAGTTCATGATTTTGGACCAGGGGAGAACAGCTGCTCAGAAATTCATGATTGAAGAGTAACATGCCCAATGTCTAGAAGCTTGCACAATCGTAGTGAGGAGACTAGCAGCCTTTGTGGTCAAGAGATGACAGATGTCACATCTAGTTTCCCTCAAAACTAAGCTGCCATCATTAGTTGAACCAGTGGTAAAGGATATCAGACATAAAGTGTGGGTATTTCAAGGTTTTAGTGAGGGCATAGAATACCTTGTTCACTTGAATAGATCTTTAATTTCTCTCTGAGCTTCAAAGCGTGGTCAAAGGGAAGCACAAACATCAAGGGGACATAGATTTGAGAACTTTGCTTAGAACAATCGTTCTTTTTTTTTTTTTATTTTAAATTTTATTTTATTTATTTATTTTTTAATATTTTTAAAATTTATTTTTAAAAGATACTTAGGTTACATAAAATGCTACATAAAAAAATATAAGGGATTCCCATATGCCCCACACCCCACACCTCCCACTTTTCCCTACATTAACAACTTCTTTCTTTAGTGTGCTACATTCATTGCAATTGATGAACACATTTTGGAGCATTGCCACTAAGCAGGGATTATAGTTTACATTGTAGTTTACACTCTTTCCCACTCAATTCTGTAGGTTATGGCAGGATATATAATGGCCTGTATCTGTCATTGCAATGTCATTCGGGACAATTCCAAGTCCTGAAAATGCCCCCATATTATACCTCTTTTTCCTTCTTCCTGCCTTTAGCACCTCCAGTGGCCACTGTCTCCACATCCATGATATAATTTCTTCCATTGCTAGAATCAAAATAAGTCTAAAGTAGAATACCAGTAAGTCCACTCTAGTCCATATATTATTCCCTATAGAACAATTGTTCTTAACCTTATCTGGGTCATGAACTGCTTGGAGAATCTAATAAAAAACAAAAAACAAACGCATAGATGATTATCTGCAAAAAAGGCACCTACACAATTTTGCATATAATTTCAGGGAGTTCATGTACCTTAGGTTCAGAATCTTTGATTTGAATAAAAGTTCTTAAGACAGTAGAGGACACTTGACTATCTAAAGAAGACTTTAAGAAGTGAAATACCTTAGAAGGAGCCAGATTCTTTATGGCTCAATAAAATTATATATATTCTCATTCCCAGTAAAATAGGATGAATTATAAATACTTTCTATACACCACATCATTGTATGAACTCATGGTGTCCTGGAGGAGACACTGACCTTTGTGGCCTTGAGCTGAGATGATCTGAGAAGCTGCCATGCCAGATGACCTTCATCTATCTCTCTCTTACATGTACTGATGGCAGGAATTGTGACACTGTCAGTTTGGCCACTGAATGCTCATTGCCTCAAGGAAGAGGTACCCATCAGTGCAAAAGTTACCTTTTTGAATTTCAAAAGTTTAGGCCCTGCAGCCCTGAGAGAATATATGATTTATAAGAGCCTGGCCTCCTTTGAGTGAACCTGGAGAACACCATTGGAGGGAAAGAAGGGAAAACTTAGAAGTTGGAGATCCCTGAGGTAGGGAGACTTGGGTCCCTGCTTCTCTCCCTACAGGGGTGGGGAATTAAATCCATGAGATAGGTTTGAGTGAGTAGATGACAGGGGAGACCAGTGGCCTTATTCTAAGGTGTGTCTACTTTAACAGTTGGGTCCTTGCACCCTGTGCCTCAATGTAATGCAGATATGGTGGAATATTTTCTATTCACCAAAGAGTGAAGAGTCCTAGGCAGACCCACAGAAGAAGTAAATGATCCCTGCAAGCCTGTGAGGACATAGAAGGGGCTCAGGGAGAGCTAGGCTTAGAAAAATCTTGTGGTTGGGAATGAAGGACAACTCTGCTCAACCCACATGAACTAATGACCAAATATCAGAAGGAAACTCTCTAAGGCAGAAAGTAGGATGACCACAGTGGCACTTTGGCAATTATCTTAGTTTGCCAGGCTGTTATGACAAATACCACACAATGGGTTGGCTTAAACAACAGGAATTTATTAACTTATGGTTTTGAGGCTAGGAGAAGTAAAAAATCTAGGTGTCAACAAGGTGATGCTTTCCCCCAAAGTCTGTAACATTCTGGTGCTGGCTGTTGGTGATCCTTGGGGTTCCTTGGCTTGTCCCCTGTCTCATGTCACATGGCAATGTCCTCTCCTTTCTCTTCCAGGTTCTGTTGACTTTCGAATTCCATTTGCCCTTGTGGCTTTTTCTTACCATGCCTGCATTTCTTCCATTTATAAAGGACTCCAGTAATATGGATTAAGAACCACCCTCATTCAGTTGGGCCATGCCTTAACTAAAATAACATCATAAGAGATCCTATCTACAATGGGCTCACATCCACACTTCACTTAATGAAGATTAAGAACATATCTAGACTCACCCTGAGGGAGGCAAGATGGCGTCGGTTTAGGAGGGTACTCATTGACTAGCTCTCTGAGGATGGCCGATTGTGGACAGGGTCCTGCCCGAGGGTCTGTGCTGTGGGCGCATGGAGCAAGAAGCTTGGGTCATCTAGCAGCAGGTAGATCGACGGTGTGGAGTGATCAGTAGAGATTCGTGAGTTTTAAGCCTGCCTGTGGTGGTTAACACAGACAGCTGAGCCCCACCTGCAGGACAAACAGCTGGTTTGAGCCGCGAATCCTGCACCCAGGACTCCCGCTCCCGGTGTGAGGGAGCATTCTCTGAGGGAGGGAGGGCTCTGACAGAAGGTGGAGAGGGGTTTAACTTCTGTGGATTTGGCTGCCTGTACCCCCTCATAGCTTTGGGGAGCAGATAAGCCAGCTTGAAACAGCGCCAGGCTGAGGGGAGAGGCAAATCTGCTGAGGAAACCTGATTTACCCAGCAGTCCGCTGACACTGAGGCTTGGCCCCAGAGGGGGTGGAGTCAGCCAATTTTATCACTCTGCACTGACAAGCATCAGAGCTTCAGCTCCCCTGGGGAGGCCAGGAACTGGGAAGGGCTTGATTAGTTTCCACGAGCCTATTTAGGGTCCCCCCGGTGAAGGGGGCGATCTAGCAGAGGATTTCTTTTGGGTCCCTTATATCCCCTCCCCCCCAAAAAAAGAAGACAGTCACTTTAAAAAATGAATTCCTCTTTTTAATTTAGTTTAATACCGAAAATCTGCCTCAAAACCTGCAGAAAGAACCCTGAAGGAAAATTGATAAACGCAAGCAGGCTGAGAGGATCCGCAAGGACCCTGGAAGGTACACTTCCTCCTTAGCTTTGTTTGACTGCTTGCTGGTGTGGTTGCTTGGTTTTTCTCTGTTTATTTGTTGTCTCTTGCTTTTCTTTTTTTTTTTTTTTTTTTTTTTTTTTTATTATGGGTAAAAATCAAAATTCTCACAATACATACAAACATTTGTAAAATGATATATAAATATATATGCATATATGTGTATTTGCTTACAAAAATGTTATTTTTTATATATATATATACATATATTTTAAGAGGTGCTTAGATTACCTAAAATATTATACGGAACCCACTCGGATTCCCATGTTGCCCACCTCCCACACCTCCCACCACATCCAACACAAACATCTCCCATAGTGTGGCCCACCAACCTCAATGAACTTACACCTCCTGGAGCCTTGCCACCAACCATAGACCACAGTTCACACTGTAGACCACACTCTCTCCCACTCAGTTCTGAGTGGTGTGTGCTGATTTAAAATGGCCTACATCCATTGCCACAACAGTACTCAGGACAACCTCCAACTCCCAAAGAAGCCCCTGTATTTCAACTGCTCATCCCCTCCCTACCCAAAAAACTGTCAAGTGGCCACTGGCTCCACCTCATTGTTATAATTTCTTGCATTGCAAGAATCACCATATGTGAGCAAGAGAATACCATCAAGTCCACTCTAGTCCATAGTTCTTCCCCCAATC
>JAKSZT010053769.1:12050088-12093628 GCA_026826555.1 Tolypeutes matacus | reverse complement strand
CTGGGAGCTTGCAGTGTGCGCCCTCCTACACCAACGCCATCTTGCCCCTCCCATCTCTTGCTTTTCTTTCCTCTTTCCTCCCCCCTTTCTGTTTTCCTTCATTTTTTAAAAAATTAGGTGCTGCTAGCTTACCTCTTCTTTGCTGTGCTTCTTCTTCAGTGATTTCCCATTCTCTGTCTATATTGGTATTGTACCCCAAGCTATCTCTTATCCTTCCTTCATCTCTCTGCCTTCTGCTTTCTGTTGTGGTTCTTAGACACCATGTTTTTTCATTAGCCCACAACTTAAGGGTGTCAATTTCTATTCTATCTATTTTGTTTTCTTCTTTTTTAAATTAATATTAGCTTTTTCCTTTTAGCCCTTTCTTTACTCTTTCCCTCCTCATCATTCTAGCCTTCTAAATCATTATATATATATTTCTCTATTTGATTTCCCAGTCCATTGTAGGCACTCCACTTTTTTTCCTATTATTCTACATTGCCTACACAAGTTAAATATTCATTTCACTAAGTCCTATTTGGCCCCTCTTCTAACTTTTATCAATATTATTATTATCCTTCTTCCTTTCTCGCCTCTTTTGATTCCTCTGGCACTAATCTTTTGCCTTCAAGGTAACATAGAAGGAAGCAAGGAAACAAAAGAAGAAGAAAAAGTGTCAAAGAGAAAACTTAACACACACACAGAACCACCAGCTAAATAAAACCCTAGAGGAGAGAGAGAAGCTAATCAACTGAATAAACTCAGCAAGATAAAATGATGACTAGAGGGCAACAAAAAATTACAAACCACACTGAGAAACAGGAAGACATGGACCACGCCAATGAACAAACTAAAAACCAGGAATATATGCAGAACACCAAACAACTAATCAAAGATTCCCAAACAAATATCATGAACCAACTTAATGAAGTGAAGGAAGAGATTAAGGATATAAAGAAGACACTGGGAGAACATACCGAAGAAATTGTAAACATACACAAAAAGATAATGAATATGATGGTGATCAATGGCACAATCCAAGAAATCAAAGAGACGCTGGATTCACATAATAGCAGATTTGAACAGGCAGAAGAAAGAATTACTGATGTGGAAGACAATACAGCTGAAATCAAACAGATAGTAGAACAGATAGACAAAAAAAAAAAAAAAAAAGAAAAAATCCAGCAGGGACTCAGGGATTTAACTGACAACACAAAACACACAGACATACACATTATGGGCATCCCAGAAGGAGAAGAGAAGGGAAAGGGAACAGAAGGAGTGTTGAAGGAAATAATGGCTGAAAACTTCCCAACTGTATTGAGAGAGATGGATGTGCAAATACAGGAAGCAAAGCACACATCAAACAGTATAAATCCCAACAGGCCAACTCCAAGACACACTTGTCAAAAAGCCCAATGCTCAAGACAAAGAGAAAATACTCAAGGCAGCAAGAGAAAAGAGAACCATCACATACAAGGGAAGCACAATAAGATTAAGTGCTGATTTCTCATCTGAAACTATGGAGAAAAGAAGACAGTGGTATGACATAGTCAAAGTACTAAAAAAAAAAAAACCTTCCAGCCACGAATTCTCAATCCAGCAAAACTGGCATTCAAAAATGATGGAGAGTTCAAAATATTCACAGATAAACAGAAATTAAGAGAGTACGTCAAGAAGAAACCAGCACTTCAAGAAATACTAAAGGAAGTTCAACAAGTTGAAAGGAAAAATCAAGGGAGAGAGAGTTGGAGGAGAGTTTAAAAACAACTAAAAAGACAAAAACAGAAACAAAACAACAAATGACATGCATTAATCCAAAGAAAATATGGCTGAAGTAAGAAATTCATTGCGAGTAATAACACTGAATGTTAATGGATTAAATTCACCACTCAATAGACACAGATTGGCAGAATGGATAAAGAAATATGATCCATCTATATGCTGTCTACAAGAAACCCACCTTCGACCCAGGGATTCAAGGAGGCTGAAAGTAAATGGCTGGAAAACAATTTTACAAGCTAACAATAGCCAAAAAAGGGCAGGAGTAACTATTCTAATATCAGACAAAATAGACTTTAAATGCAAAACTATTGTAAGAGATAAAGATGGACACTATATATTAGTAAAAGGGGTAATCTCTCAAGAAGAGAGAACAATCATAAACATTTACGCACCCAATCGAGGTGCTTCAAAATACATGAGGCAAACTCTGGAAAAGCTAAGTGGAGAAATAAATGCCTCTAAAATTATAGCGGGGGACTTTAATACACCGTTATCATCATTAGACAGAACATCTAGACAGAGAATCAATAAAGAAACAAAGATTCTCAACAATACATTAGAGGACCTGGACCTAATACACATATACAGACCACTACACCCAAATACAGCAGGATTTACATTCTTCTCAAGTGCACATGGATCATACTCCAAGATAGACCACATGCTAGGCCACAGAACAACTCTCAATGAATTTAGAAAGATTGAGATTATACAAAGTAATTTCTCTGATCACAATGGAATGAAATTGGAAATCACTAAGGGCCAGAGAAACAAGTTAGGCACAAGAATATGGAAGTTAAACAAAAAACCCTTAGACAAACAGTGGGTCAAGGAGGAAATATCAAAAGAAATCAGTAACTACCTTGAAACTAATGAAAACGACAACACAACATATCAAAACCTATGGGATGCAGCCAAAGCTGTCCTGAGAGGGAAGTTCATAGGCATAAATACATATATTAAAAAAGAAGAAAGAGCTAAAATTGAAGACCTAACTGCACACTTGGAGGAGTTGGAAAAACAACAACAAACTAAACCTAAAGGAAGTAGAAAGAAGGAAATAACAAAGATTAGAGCAGAACTAAATGAAATAGAGAATAAGAAAGCACTAGAAAAAATAAACAAAAACGAAAGCTGGTTCTTCGAGAATATCAATAAAATTGACAAACCCTTAGCTAGACTAACAAAGAAAAAGAGAGAACAGATGCAAATACACAAAATAAGGAATGAGCAAGGGGATATCACTACTGACCCCACAGAAATAAAGAGTATCATAAGAGGATACTTTGAAAAATGATATGCCAACATGAGTGATAATTTAGAGGAAATGGACAAGTTTCTAGAAATGCACAAACAGCCTACATTGATGAAAGGAGAAATTGATGAACTCAACAGTCCAATTACAAGTAAAGAGATAGACTCAGTCATCAAAAACCTCCCAACTAGGAAGAGCCCAGGACCAGATGGCTTCACAGCTGAATTCTACCAAACATTCCAGAAAGAGCTAGCACCAATTCTGCTTAAGCTCTTCCAAAAAATAGAAGTAGAAGGAATATTGCCTAACTCATTCTACGATGCCAACATTACCCTAATACCAAAACCAAACAAAGATACCACTAGAAAGGAAAACTACAGACCAATTTCTCTAATGAACCTAGATGCTAAAATCCTCAACAAAATACTTGCTAATCGCATTCAACAACATATCAAAAGGATTATACATCATGACCAAATGGGTTTCATCCCGGGTATGCAAGGATGGTTCAATATAAGAAAATCAATTAATGTAATACACCACATAAACAAACTGAAAGAAAAAAATCACATGATCATCTCTATAGATGCAGAAAAAGCATTCAACAAAATACAGCACTCTTTCCTGATAAAAACACTGCAAAAGATAGGAATAGAAGGAAACTTTCTGTATATGATAAAGGGTATATATGAAAAACCCAAAGCTAACATCATCTTCCATGGTGAAATCCTAAAAGCCTTCCCTCTGAGATCGGGAACAAGACAAGGATGCCCATTATCACCACTCCTATTTAACATTGTCTTAGAAGTACTTGCTTGAGCCCTGAGGCAAGAAAAGGATATAAAAGGCATTCAGATTGGAAAAGAAGAAGTGAAAATTTCATTATTTGCAGACGACATGATCCTATACATAGAAAGCCCAGAGAAATCTACAACAAAGCTTCTAGAACTTATAAAGGAGTTCAGTAATGTTGCAGGCTATAAGATCAATGCTCAAAAATCAGTAGCATTTCTGTACACCAATAATGAGCAATTGGAGTAGAAAATCAAGAAAAAAATGCCATTTACAATAGTAACTAAAAGAATCAAATACCTAGGAATAAATTTAACTAAAGATGTAAAGGACTTATATACAGAAAACTACACAACACTGTTAAAGGAAATCAAAGTAGACTTAAATAAATGGAAAATATTCCCTGTTCATGGATAGGAAGACTAAACATCATCAAGATGTCTATCCTATCCAAACTAAACTACAGATTTAATGCAATCCCAGTAAAAATCAACACTATATTTTTTAAGGAACTGGAAAAACTAACCACAAAATATATTTGGAAAGGTAAGGGGCCCCGAATTGCCAAAGACATATTGAAAAAGAAAAATGAAGTTGGAAGTATAACATTACCGGACTTTAAAACATAATACAAAGCTATAGTGATCAAAACTGCATGGTATTGGCACAAGGATAGACCCACTGACCAATGGAATCGAATTGAGAGTTCTGATATAGATCCTTGCATATTCAGTCATCTGATATTCAACACGGCTACCAAGCCCACTCAGTTGGGAGAGAATGGCCTCTTTAACAAGTGGTGCTTGGAGAACTGGATATCCATATCCAAAAGAATGAGAGAGGAATACCATCTCACACCGTATACAAAAATCAACTCAAGGTGGACCAAAGATCTAAATATAAAAGCCAAAACCATAAAGACCTTGGAAGATAATGTAGGAAAGCATCTACAGGACCTTGTAATAGGAAATGGTTTCATGAACTTCACAGCCAAAGCACGAGCAGCAAGAGAAAAAATAGATAAATGGGATCTCCTCAAAATTAAAAACTTCTGCACCTCAAGGGACATTATTAAGAAAATAAAAAGGCAGCCTACCCAATGGGAGAAAATATTTGGCAACCATATATCTGATAAGAGCCTAATATCCTGCATATATAAAGAAATCCTACACCTTGAAAATAAAAAGACAAACAACCCATTTAAAAAATGGGCAAGTGACCTGAAAAGACACTTCTCCAAGGAAGAAATAGAAATGGCTAGAAAGCACATGAAAAAAATGCTCGACATCGCTTGCTATCAGGGAAATGTAAATCAAAACTACAATGAGATACCATCTTACACCCATCAGAATGGCAGCTATTAAAAAAACAGCAGACTCAAGTGTTGGAGAGGATGTGGAGGAATAGGAACCCTCATCCACTGTTGGTGGGATTGTGGAATGGTCCAGCCACTGTGGAGGACAGTTTGGCGTTTCCTCAGAAAACTAACAATAGATCTTCCGTATGATCCAGCAATTCCACTGCTGGGTATATACCCAGAAGAACTGAAATCAAAGACATGAACAGATATATGCACACCAATGTTCATAGCGGCATTGTTCACCATTGCCAAAAGTTGGAATCAACCCTGGTGCCCATCAACAGATGAATGGATAAGCAAAATATGGTACATACATACAATGGAATATTACTCAGCTGTAAGAAGGAATAAAGTGCTAACACACGGAATAACGTGGATGAATCTTGAAGACCTTATGTTGAGTGAAGCAAGCCAGGCACTGAAGGATGAACAGTATATGACCTCACTGATTTGAACTGAGGAAAGTGAGCAGTCTCTGAAAACTATTGTCTGAAAGATAGGTTAACAAGGGAGAGAAAAAGAAGAGTAGGCTTTGAGCCATCACCCATATGGACATAATCTATGGTAAAGGGATAAATTATAGTTGCATATTGAAGGATAGGACAGATGGGTAGTGATATTACTGGGTTTGGTGGTGCAGGGTTGATAGGTGGGTAGATTAGGAAGGGCAGGTTGGAATACCCAGGGCATGTAACTATGAATCTTGTCATTCCATGAATCAAGACAGGGGAGTGTCATATGCCCCAGGGGGATGGGGAGGAAGGAACAGTTAAGATCAAATGGGGTATTTAGTGGTCATGGGAAAGGTTTTTCATTACCTTACAGTAATGGACACAGGACATGGTAAATATCATAAAAAATTATTAAAGTGTACCGTCTAAATTGTAAGCTATACTGTAAAAAAAAAAAAAAGAAGAACATATCTAAATTGGGGTACCGAATTCAATCAACCACCTTTTCTCTCTCACTCTCTAATTCTCAGCTCAGCTACCACTCCGCATATACAGAATGACTACAATGAATAAGAACTGTAAACAGAAATTAAATTTAGTTATAGATGTGTAAAAGTTTGATTTCTTGCCCCCCAAAGATTGTGGCACTCTGAGCCACCACATTTTCTTGTAAACAGCAAAGGAAAAATTCTTATTACGTGGACCTGGGACATCTCACAGTTCTTTCCTTAGAAATTTGTGTAAATTAACCTCAGTTATACACATTACTAAGATGTCAGCTGCCTGGGTTTTCTCATTCTTCCAGAATTATGGAGTTGCCCTTTTCTGTACTATTGAACTAAAATGGCTTGAGCCACTAGCCTAAGGAAAGTGAGAAATCCAGAGTCCCTTCAGATCTCTGGGACTCCTCCAAGGGTTTATGTCTTTCTATTTCATACTGACTCTGACTGGCCCCTTTCACACAGGCTCCTCTGTGTGAGCCTGTGTTCCCACTGCTGTGTGTGTGTGGGGAGGGGCTTCAATTCCATACCCCATCACCTCATGTCACATATCACTCTTTTCCTGTCCTTCCCCAAAGCACCACTGATTGACACAGGTTGTATTTGTAGCAGATTTTTACTGAAGGGTTTGGCAGGGGCATCAGAGAGGGGTTACAGCACAGAAAGCAATTTAAATAGAGTGTTAAATATCCCCAAACATCCTGTTCCCAGGACCACCTTGTGGGCCATTGCCTTCTCTTTCTTTGCCTGGCCCTCCTGCCTTGATATTGGGTTCCCTTGGGTGGTGTAGCAGTTTGGCATTATCTATGAATTCCAAAAATAGATACTGGATTATGCTTGTAAACTGGTCTTTTCCTCTGGGCGTGATGAAATTATGATAAGGCTTTGGTTGGGCCATGTCAGTAGGATGTTGAGTCCCCACCCCTTTGTGGGCAGGGACTCAGAGATAAAACTACATGGTAGAGCAGAGGAGTTAGTTGGAGTTTTGAGTTGGAGTTCTGATGCTGGAGTCTTGAGCTGGAGCCCTGGGAAATAAGCACACATAGGAGCTTGGTCGTGAGGAAAGAGAGAAGGCCCCGGGAAAAGAGACAGAGCCATTTGCCTGATAGTCTACAGCTGGCTTTGTGGAGCGATGCAAAGCCTAGAGAGCCTCATAGTCTATAGCTGACCTTGTGGAGATAGCAGAGGAGCTGAGCCTGGAGACAAGCAAGCTCCAGGAAGAGAGGAACCCAGAAAACTGGAACCCTGGTATACGTCAGCAGCCATCTTGCTCTAACATGTGGCCATAGATATTGGTGAGGTAAGTAACTTACTCTTTATGGCCTGGTAACTGTAAGCTTCTGCTCCAAATAAATACCCTTTATAAAAACTAACCAGTTATTGGTATTTTGCATCAGCACCTCTTTGGCTAATACGGGTGGCTTTCTCATCTTTGTCTCTTCTCTCTGCAGAGCAACGAAGCTCTTTCTTTGTTCTGCTTTCTTCTTAGGTATTTTGCTCTGAGCCTCATTTTTCATATATAAATGGGCAATCAACAAGAGCAAAAATCCCTCCAGGACAGGGATTCCATCAATAGCATTTGAAATAACAATTGTTTTTCTCTGTTAAATACAGTACTCTGGTGAGAATAAAGGCATACCTCATTTTATTGTGTGTTATTTTATTGCGCTTCGCAGATATTGTGCTTTTTAAAAATTGTAGTTTTGTAGCAACCCTGTGTTGAACAAGTCTATTGATGCCATTTTTCAACAGCATGTGCTCACTTCATGTCTCTGTGTTACATTTTGGTAATTCTTGCACTATTTCAACTTTTTCATTATTATTATATCTGTTACAGTGACCTGTGATCTTTGATGCTACTATTGTAATTGTTTTGGGGTGCCATGAACCATGTCCATATAAGATGACAAACTTAACTGATAAATGTGTGTAATCTGACTGCTCCATCAACCGGCTGTTCCCCCTTCTCTCTCCCTCTCCTTGGGCCTCTCTATTTCCTGAGACATAACGATATTGAAATTAGGCCTTTAACTGTTCAAGTGTCTCACTTTAAATCAAAAGCTAGAAATGACTAAGCTTAGTGAAGAAGGCATTTCTAAAGCCAAGACAGGCCAAGAGCTAGATCTCTTGCACCAGACAATTAGCCAGGTTGTGACTGCAAAGGGAAAGTTCTTGAAGGAAATGAAAAGTGCTACTTCGGTGAGCACACTAATGATAAGAAAATGAAACAGTCTTTTTTTCTGATATGGAGAAAGTTTTAGTGGTCTGGATAGAGGATCAAACTAGCAACAATATTTCCTCAAGCCAATGCCTAATCCAGATTAAGGTCCTAACTATCTTCAATTCTTTGAAGGCTGGGACAGGAGGAAGCTGCAGAAGAAAAGTGTGAAACAAGCAGAGGTTGGTTTATGAGGTTTAGGGAAAGAAGCCATCTCTATAACATGGAAGTGCAAGGTGAAGCAGCAAGTGCTGGTGGAGAAGCTGCAGCCAGTTATCCAGAAAATCTAGCTAAAATAATTGATGAATGTGGCTATACTAAACAGCAGATTTTCAATGTAGATGAAATAGCCTTATATTGGAAGAAGATTCCATCTAGGGCTTTCATAGCTAAGGAGAAGTCAATGCCTGGCTTCAAAGCATCAAAGGACAGGCTGACTCTCTTGTTAGGGACTAATGCAGCTGGTGACTTTAAGTTGAAGCCAATGCTTATTTACTATTCCAAAAATCCTTAGGCCCTTAAGAATTATGCTAAATCTACTCCAGCCGTGCTCTACAAATGGAACCCAAAGCCTGCATGATAGCGCATCTGTTTATAAAATCTGTTTACTGAATATTTTAAATCCACTATTGAGACCTGCTGCTCAGAAAAAAAAAGATTCCTTTCAGAATATGACTTCTCATTGACAATGCACCTGTTTACCCAAGAGGTCTGATGGAGATGGACAATGAGATTTGTGTTGTTTTCATGCCTAACACAATATCCATACTTCAGCCCATGGATCAAGGAGTCCTTTCAACTTTCAAGTCTTATTATTGAAAAAATACATTTAGTAAGGCTATAGCTTCAATAGATAGTGATTCCTCTGATGGATCTGGGCAAAGTAAACTGAAAATCTTCTGGAAAGGATTCACCATTCTACATGCCATTCAGAACATTTGTGATCCTTGGGAGGAGGTCAAAATATCTACATTAACAGGAATTTGGAAGAAGTTGATTCCAACCCTCCTGGATAACTTTGAGGGATTAAAGATTTCAGTGGAGGCGGAAACTCTAGATATGGTAGAAATAGTAAGAGAACTAGAGTTAGAAGTGGAGCTTGAAGATGTGACTGAATTTCTGCTATCTTAGGATAAAACTTTAACAAATGAGGAGCAAAGAAAGTGGTTTGTTGAGATGGAAACTACTCCTGGTGAAGATGCTGTGGACATCAATGAAATGACAACAAAGGATTTAGATTATTATATAAACTTAGTTGATAAAGCAGCAGCAAGATTTGATGGGGTTGACTCCAATTTTGAAAGAAGCTCTGCTGTAGGTAAAATGCTATCAAAGAGCATCACATGCTACAGAGAAGTCTTCTGTGAAAGGAAGAATCAATTGATACATCAAACTTCATTGTCTTATTTTAAGAAATTGCCAACCCTTAGCAACCATCTCCCTGATCAGTCAGCAGCCATCGACATTGAGGCGGGACCCTCCACCGGCAAAAAGATTATAAGAAGGCTCAGATGATGGTTAGCATTTTTTAGCAAGGAAGTATTTTCAAACTAAGGTATATACATTGTTTTTGTTCTTTAAAAAAAAAAAAAAAATATATATATATATATTTAAAACATACTTAGATTACATAAATTTACATAAAAAGTATAGGGGATTCCCATATGCCCTGCTCCCTCCCACTCCCACATTTTCCCACATTAACAACCTCCTTCATTAGTGTGGTACATTTGTTACAATCAATGAACACATTTTGGAGCATTGCCACTAAGCATGGATTATAGTTAACATTGTAGTTTACACTCTCTCCAGCACAATTTTAAGTAATGGCAAGATATATAATGGCCTGTGTCTGTCATTGCAATTGTACATTGTTTTTTAAAGGCACAATGCTATTGAACACTTAATATTCTACGGTATAGTATAGTGTAAACATAACTTTTATATACATTGGGAAGCCAAAAAAATCCTGTGGCTTGCTTTATTGTGATATTTGCTTTATCGTAGTAGTCTGGAGCTGAACCTGCAATCTCTCTGAGGTATGCCTGTAAACGGGCAAGAGGCCCGCCTTGATTTTGGGCAGAGGTATTCACGGCAGTTTAAAACCTTGGAAGTGGCCTCTTGACCTAGCCGTTATCTCCTTTCTGGCCACTTCTGAATAGGGTGGGCGACCAGCAATACAGCACCACCAATTTGTTCATTTGGGTCATTTCTCTTATTGATCTAGAGGCTGCAGATAAATCAGTTTTGTAGCAATCCATAATCTTCATTAAGACAACCCAAATAACAGGCAGCCAGCACAATCTGGTCTTTTCACATATACAAATACAGCCCACATCTTAATGCAAGGAAGAATTACTTACCTGCACTCCTCAACTGTGGAAATGAAGAAAAAATAAAAAAGAAGTTGTTAGGAAAAATCCCAGATAAAAGATGGCTGAAAATAGCAGTCACACAGAAGCAGTGGAGCTGCCTAGAATACTAAGAGCACAGAACAAGTCAGCAATAATTACTAACATAAAAATGCTAGCTTTATTCTCTTCTCAGGTAATGCATCTTACATGCTATACACAAGCATTTTGGCTGGAAGGAATTTACTTGTGGAAAATCTAATAATATGCTATTACTATAAAATGATCTGATTTAATTTTAAGAATGCTTTTAGATAAGGAAGAAGACAATGTTAAGAGAATATTGATAGGTTTCTTATTACACTCTGAAACAACTAGGGTAGAATAGACCAGAAGGCACCCCACGCCTACCCTCCCACCAGCCTCCATTTGCAGGCAGAGTGCCTGACGCCCCTGAAGGTGTACGAGAGACCTGCCTCAAAGAATTCCTTCATTAGCAGCCTACAGAGCACACAACAGTCACCTTGGGAATCAATTCCACTCAACTGGAGTGAACTGAGTGCCTGCTATGTCTTCATCGTGGGGAGAGACATTTTTAAGAATATGAAAGACAAAGAGACACAGTCCCTGCCCCAAGATGTTTCAC
This sequence comes from Tolypeutes matacus, assembly GCA_026826555.1. Lineage (NCBI taxonomy): Eukaryota > Metazoa > Chordata > Mammalia > Cingulata > Chlamyphoridae > Tolypeutes > Tolypeutes matacus. The sequence goes on along the minus strand of JAKSZT010053769.1, from coordinate 12,082,290 downwards.
TTGTTACTTCCTTTGGAAGTTGACCCCAAAAGACTATTTTACTTTCTACAGAGATACATAAACACATTTCTATCCTTTGAACACACTGGCATGACTGATTTATCAGATTACCCAGGTGAAAAAGAAGGCAAAATTTGATGTAGAGATAGGGGAGGAGGAAGGGTTTACTCACACATAGATGCTTAAAATGGTCTTTCAGATAAGGCATATCCATACAGGAGAGTACTATCCAGTTGTAAAAAATAAGGAGGACACTTTTAATCTGTTGGTATGGAAAGATCTCCAGGACTTGCTGAATAAAAAAAAGCATTGCAGCATAATTTATATAGTATGCCACCATTTATGAGAAAAGGGGTGAAAATAAGAGTATATAAATTATATATGATACATTTCTATGTTATTTTATCTGCATAAGAAAGTGCTGGAAGAAAATACCAAAAAAACTAACAAAAATGGTAATCTATAGGGGATGGGGTGGAGTGTGATGGAGTAGGGAATAGAATAGATGGAGATGGGGATGGAAGTGAGATTTCTTAATACCTATCTTTTTATATTATTTTTCACGTATGTTATTTATTAGAGAAGTAGTAGATCTACAGAAAAATCATGCTTAAAATACAGAGTTCTCATATACCCTCCTGTCACATGCACAGTTTTCCCTATTATTAATTTTTTTGCATTAATGTACCTTTGTTAAAATTGATGAAAAAATATTATTATAACCATACTATTTACTATAGACCATAGTTTACATCAGGATTCACTCTTTGTGTTGTATAATCCTACAGGTTTTTTTTAAACTTCTTATTCTAGTAACATATATACAATCTAAAATTTCCCTTTTAATCACAGTCATATATACAATTATTTGGTGCCAATAACAATCACAAGGTTATGCTACCATCACCTCTGTATTAGTCAGCCAAAGGGATGCTGATACAAAATACCAGAAATCTGTTGGTCTTTATAAAGGGTATTTATTTGGAGTAGAAGCTTACAGTTGCCAGGCCATAAATCATAAGTTTCTTCCTTCACCAAAGTTTGTTGCCATGTGTTGGAGCAAGACAGCTGCCAACGTTTGTCAGGGTTCAGGCTTCTTGGGTTCCTCTCTTCCCGGGGCTCTGTTTCTCTCCGGGCTCAGCTCCTCTGTTTCCTCCACAAGGTCAGCTGTAGACTATGAGGCTCTCTAGGCTTTGCCTCTCTCCACAAGGCCAGCTGTGAACTGTCAGGTGAATGGCTCGTCTCTTTTCCTGGGGCTTTCTCTCCTTCCTCATCAGAATTCCAACATCAAAACTACTCCAACTCTGTCCTTTACCATGCCTTTTATCTTTGAGACCCCACCCACCAAGGGGCGGGGCTCAACGCCCCACTGACGTGGCTCAGTCAACGCCCTGATCATAACTTAATCATGCCCAGATTAACAGACCAGTTTACAAGCATAATCCAATATCTATTTTTGGAATTCATAACTATATCAAACTGCCAAACTGCTACAACCTCAAACAGAAACTCTGTGCAAATAAACATTAACTCCCTATTCCGTACCCCCACCTTGGCCCCTGGTAACCTATATTATAGTTTATGATTCTATGAATTTGCTGATTCTAATTATTTCATATCAGTGGTATCATAAAATATTTATCCTTTTATGTTTGGCTTATTACACTAAATTTCAAGGTTCATCTATGTTGTAGCATGAATCAGAACTCCATTCCTTTTTACAGCTGAATAGTACTCCATGGTATGTATATATAACATTTTGTTTATACATTTATCTGTTGATGTACACTTGGGTTACTTCTAATTTTGGACAATTGTGAATAATGACACCATGAACATTACAAATTTAATGCAGAAACAATGAAAATTCCAACAGCATTCTTTGCAGGAATAAAAACGTTAATCATGAATTTATAGGGATGTTAAAGAGCCCAAATAGCCAAACCATCATGAAAAAGAACAAAGTTGGAGTACTAATACCTCCTAATTTAAAACTTATTATGGATGTCTGGGAAGATGGTGGACTAGAAAGAGATGGGACTCTCTTCTTTCCCAGAAAAATAGCTAGAGGATAGGCAGAAGTGGCCTGGAAAAAAAATCTTCTAGGGTTTAGGACACCAGGGAAAGGCTGGACACTGCCCAGAAGAGAGGACAAAGGAAAAGAATCTCGATGGCAGAATTGTGAGTTAAAAGTGGCAGCTGCACCTGCCGGCACCCTCCCCCACACTATAGAGGCCTTAGGCCAACAGCTATAGACAAAGGGGGGCCCGAGGGATCCACCTTCCCAGGAAAGGGGAGCGAAAGGGACACAGCCTAAGGCTGACACAGATTTTGACCCACAAATATGGTCTGCTGTGTCCCATGAGCCCTTCCAGGCTGGGTGGGGCTGTGCCAATGTTTGCCTTGGGAGCCAGCTAGGACTAAAGAGATCCGACCCTCTCATTCTCCTTCGTTAATGACCGGGACTGGTTGTTGAGGATGTAGAGGGGATTGGAATTATTTCCTACCTAGGAAAAGGGAGGGGGCTCCCAGCAAAGGTTGAAGAACTGCCTCGGAGAAAGTTTGAATTATGATGCTCTTAGCTTCCAAGTAGGATCCTCTATCATATTGATCAGGTCTGTCTTGCAGCAAACACACTCGGACCAGCATTGAAATAAGTGGGCTGCCAATGAGCGCCACCTTCTGGCAGATCCAGGAAGTGCAGGTGAAGAAATTTAAAGTAAATAAGAGAGGTTGTTTTTCCAGCCTTTATAGTCTCCCTCACCAAGGCCCTAGGAAGAAGGTCTATAACCCGTTACTGGGTCCAGAGCCCAGTTTTTTTTTTTTCTTTATTTTTTAATTTTTAAAAAGTTTTCAAAAGATATTTAGATTACATAAATGTTACATAAAAAATATAGGGATTCCCATATGCCCTGCTCCCCATACCTCCCACATTTCCCCACATAAACAACATCCTTCATTAGTGTGGTACATTTATTGCAATTGACAAATGCATTTTGGGGCATTGCCACTGAGCATGGATTATAGTTTACATTATAGTTTACACTCTCTCCCACAAAATTCTGTCATTGCAATGCCATTCAGGAAGATTCCCAAGTCCCCAAAATGTCCCCACATTATACTTGTTTTTCCCTCTTCTTCCCCTCAGAGCCTCCAGTGGCTACTGCCTCCACATCAATGTAGTAATTTCTTCCATTGCTAGAATCACAATAAGTCTATGTAGAATACCAGTAAGTTCACTCTAGTCCACAGTTCATTCCCCAATCCTGAGGATTCTGGGATGGTGATGTCCACTCCACCTCTAACTGAGAGAGGGCTTCGATCCATATAGCTGATGGATGGGACTCTCTTGCTTGCAGTTGTAAGCTCTCTTGTTTCCTTGGTATGGTGGTTGTCCATTCTCACCTCCTTGTGAGGTGTCCTGAATGAGTCCAATGAACTGGAGAGTAGGTATTGAAACTACACTGAGGCTCAGGGCCCAGCTGGTACATGGACAGCCCAAAGATTTAAGTCTCTTGGACAAACACTCCAGCACCAACTATAGGTTCAAATAAAAGGGACAGATGAGCCATGTGTAGGGAAGCCATAACTGAGTCCAACTCTGTCACTCTCAGGAGCACAAACTCCAAAGTAGGGCCCGCTGGCAAAGCACCGAACCCCAGAGCTATCTGCCCTGACCATAGGACCTGGGTGTCTCCAGAGCCCTCAGGAGCCTCACTATTTGGGGTAGTAGCTACTTTGGCAGTCTATGAGATCCTGCTGAGATGTGCATAAGCGTTACCTCTGGATTGACCTCCCAACTCACTTTGAAGTCTCTTAGCCATATAAATTCATTCGCTTTTACCTTTTCCCCCTTTTATTTGAGGTCTTTTTCCAGTTGCATTGCTAGTTAGCTATTGGTAGTAATCCCTCACTGCCAGGGAGGCTCATCCCCAGGAGTCATGTCCCACAGTGGGGGGAACTTAATGCATTTATATGCTGAGTTTGGCTTAGAGAGAGGCAGGACCCAGTTTTGAGCAACTAACAGGGACAATCCTAAAGACTCAGAACAGGTTGAATCAAGAATAAAAGAATGACAGTAATACACAGCCTCCCACCACTAAATCCCCATGAAAGAAGAGAAATTGAGCATCTGAGTAAACTTACCATCATACTCGGATGCCTATACATCAGCAAACTATTACAAGCTATACTAAGAAAATGGAAGAACTAGCCCAAGGAAAGGAATATATCAAAGCTGCAGAAGAGACACAAGATTTGAGACAACTAATCGAAGAGTTGTACACAAATTTCCAAAATCAAATTAATGAGTTAAAAGACAATATAGCTAATGGGATAAATGACATCAGGAAGATATTGAGTGAGCACAAAGAAAATTTTGAAAACCTGAATAGAAAAGTAACAGAGCTCATGGGAACGAAAGACATGATAAGTGAGATCAAAATCACATTAAAGGCACACATCAGCAGACTTGAAATGACAGAAGAAAAAATAAGTGATACCAAAGACAGAATGGCTAAAATTGAAGAGAGAGAAGAACAGAAAGTGAAAAGAATGGAAAAAGTTTAGCAGGGTCTCAGGGAGTTGAATGATAACATGAAATGCAACAACATAGATGTCAAAGGAGTTCCAGAAGGAGAAGACTGGGGAATAGGGGCAAAGAGTATTTGAGGAAATAATAGCAAAAAATTTCCCAATTCTCATGAAGGAAATGAATTTCCATGTCCAAGAAGTTCAGGATACCCAATCAGAATAAGTATGAACAGACCTACTCAAGACACATACTACTCAGAATGTCAAACATCGAAGATAAAGAGAAAATTCTCAGAGCAGCCAGGGAGAAACAAACTTTCACATAAAAGGAATGCCTAATAAGACTTATTGTGGATTTCATATATGAAATCATGAAGGCAAGAAGACAGTGGTATGATACAATTAGGATACTGAAAGAGCAAAACTGCCAGCCAAGAATTCATTATCCAGCAAAACTGTCCTTCAGATGTGACAGTGAGTTTAAAATATTCATAAATGAACAGAAACTAAGAGAGTTTGTAAAGAATAATCCACCTTTGCAGGAATTATTAAAGGGAGGCTTATAGACTGAAAGAAAAATATGGGAGAAGGAGGCTTGGAGGAGAGAAAAGAAGAAAGAATAGCATAAAAGATAACCAAAAGACTAAAACAACAGATAAAATTAAGACATGACATACAAAAACCAAAGAATAAAATGGTGTAAGTAAATAATGCATTTATAGTAATATTGTTGAATGTGAATGGATTAAACTCTCTGTAGCAGTTTGGCAGTTTGATATAGTTATGAATTCCAAAAATAAATATTGGATTATGCTTGTAAGCTGATCTGTTAATCTGGGCATGATTAAGTTATGATTAGGGATTTGATTGGGCCACATCAGTAGGGCGTTGAACCCTGCCCCTCGGTGGGTGGGGTCTCAAAGATAAAAGACATGACAAAGGACAGAGTTGGAGTTTTCGAGTTGGAGTTTTGATGCTGGAGTTCTGATGCTGAGTTTTGATGCTGGAGTTCTGATGCTGAGTGTTAATGCTGGAGCCCAGGGGAGTAAGCACATGGAGGACCTTGGTCCTGAGGAAGGAGAGATGGCTCCCAGAAAAGAGATGAGCTGTTCACCTGACGGTTCACAGATGGCCTTGTGGAGAGAGGCAAAGCCTAGAGAGCCTCTTAGTCTACAGGTGACCTTGTGGAGGAAGCAGAGGAGCTGAGCCCAGAGAGAAACAGAGTCCCGGGAAGAGAGGAACCCAAGAAACCTGAACCCTGGCAAATGTCAGCAGCTGTCTTGCTCCAACACATGGCAACAGACTTTGGTGAAGGAAGAAACTTATGATTTATGGCCTGGCAACTGTAAGCTTCTACCCCAAATAAATGCCCTTTATAAAGACCAACCGATTTCTGGTATTTTACATCAGCACCCCTTTGATTGACTAATACACTCTCCAATCAAGTTACAAGCTAAAAAAAAAAAAAAAAAAAAAGATATAAACTGAAAGAATGTATAAAAAAATATGAGCCTACAAGAGACTCCCCTTAGACCCAGGGATACAAACCAACTGAAAGTGAAAGGTTGGAAAAAGATATTCCACACAAACAGTAACCAAAAAAGAGTAGGAGTAGCTACATGAATATCTGACAAAACAGACTTTAAACGCAAAAATTTAAATATAGCAACTAAACATTGTCAATGGTTTACAGTATAATTTACAATTTAGACAGTACAGTTTAATAATTTTTTATGGTATTTACCATGTCCTGTGTCCATTACTGTAAGGTAATGAAAAACCTTTCCCATGACCTCTAAATGTTTAGTTGCTATATTTTACTATCTGTATAACAGTTATAACAATGCTAACATCCATAAAATTAAAAAAAAAAAGGTTTTAATATGGGGTGGGGAAGGGGGAGGGAGGTTGGGTATGTGGGAGTCTCTAGTATTCCATGTGTGACTTTGCTGTGACCTAAAACTTCTTTGAAAATTAAATGAAAATTTGGGAGACACTGGGGAATGAGAGGGGGAAGGTGTCATGGTACACTGGACATCCAATAATACAGTGATAAAAGGAAAAAAATGCAAAAATTTAAAAGAGATACAGAATGCCATAATGTATTAATAAAAGGGACAACCCACCAGGAAAAAATAACAGTCACAAACATCTATGCACCTAACCAGGGTGTGCCAAAATACATGAGACAAATGGAAAAACTGAAGGGAGAAATAGACATCTCTACAATAATCATTGGAGACTTCAATACACCAATCACATCATTAGATAGAACAACTAGGCAGAAGATCGAAGAGGAAACAGAGAACTTGAACAATATCATAAATGAGTTAAACCTAACAGATATATACAGAATGTTGCACCCAAACTCAGTAGGTTATTCTTCTCAAGTGCTCATAGATCTTTCTCCAAGATAGACCACAAGTTAGGTCACAATGCAAGTCTCAATAAATATAAAAAGACTGAAATTATACAAAGCACCTTCTCAGATCATAATGGAATGAAACTGGAAATCAATAATAGACAGGAAGAAGTAAATTTATAAATGTGTGGAGGTTGAACAACACACTCCTAAATAATCAGTGGGCCAAAGAAGAAATTGTAAGTGAAATTACTAAATACATTGAGACAAATGAAAAGGGGAACACACAGCTTACCAAAACTTATGGGATACAATGAAGGCAGTCCTGAGAGGGAAAATTATAACGCTAAATGCCTATATTAAAAAAGAAGAAAGAGCTACAATCAAAGATCTAACTGAAAAAAACTGGGGAAACTAGAAAAAGAACAGCAAATCACTCCCAAAGCAAGCAGAAGGAAAGAATATAAATATTATAACAGAAATAAATGAATTTGAGACAAAAAAAAAAAAAAAAAAAAAAAGTAGAGAAAATCTACAAAACCAAAAGCTGGTTGTTTGAGAAGACTAATAAAATTGACAACCCCTTAGCTAGACTAACAAAGAAAAAAAGAGAGAAGATGCAAATAAATAAAATCAGAAATGAAAGAGGTGAAATTATGACTGACACCACAGAAATAAAAAGGATCATAAGAGGATATGATGAGAAATGGTATGCCAACAAACTAGACAACCTAGATGAAATGGACAAATTCCTAGACATGCGCAACCAACCCACACTGATGCTACAAGAAATACAAGAACTTAACAAATCAATCACATTTAAAGAGATTGAATCCATCATCAAAATTTTTCCAATGAATAAAAGTCCAGGTCTGGATGGTTTCACAGGTGAATTCTACCAAGCATTTCAAGAAAAATTAACACCAATCCTGTTTAAACTGTTCCATAATATTGAAGAGGATGGAAAATTACACAACACATTTTATGATGCCAAAATCATCCTAATACCAAAACCAGATTAATTCACTACAAGAAAAGAAAATCACAGACCAATCTCTCTAATGAACACAGATGCAAAAATTCTCAACAAAATACTTGCAAATAAAATCCAACACTATATCAAAAGACTTATATATCACAACCAAGTGGGATTTATTCCTGGTTTGCAAGACTGGTTCAATATAAGAAAATCAATTAATATAATACACCACATTAACAAATAGAAGGGAAAAACCCTGATCATTTCAATCGATGCAGAAAAGGCATTCAACAAAATCTAGCATACTTTCTTGATAAAAATCCTTTGAAAGATAGGAATAGAAGGAAAATTCCTCAGTATGATAAAAGGAATATATGATAAACCCACAGCTAACATCATACTCAATGGGGAGTATGAGATTAGGAATAAGAAAAGAATGCCCACTGTCACAACTGTTATTGTACTAGAAGTTCTAGCTACAGCAATTAGACAAGGAAAAAAAGGCATCCAAATAGGAAAAGAAGAAGTAAATCTCTCACTATTTGTGGATGACATGGTCCTATATTTAGAAAATTCTGAAATGTCAACAACATAGCTGCCTGAGCTAATAAACAAGTTTAGCAAAGTGACAATATACAAGATCAACATACAAAAACCAGTAATGTTTCTGTACACTAGTATTGAACAATCAGAGGAGAAAATCCATTTAAAATAGCAACGAAAAGACTCAAATACCTAGGAATCAATTTAACCAAAGAAGTACAGAACCTATATGCAGAAAACTACCAAACAATGCTAAAAGAAAGCAATGAGGCTAGAGGACAGGCTGAAACAGCCTAGAAAAAGATCTTCTAGGGTTTAGGACACCAGGCAAAGGTGACACTGCCCAGAGGAGAGAACGACAAAGGAGGGAAATTGCAATGACAGAACTGTGAATTGGAACCAGCAGCTTCTGCTGCTGGCACCATCCCCCACACTAAAGACACTTCAGAATTCTCAGGCCTCTGGGCCTGACACTATAGACAAAGGGGGCTCCAGGGATCTACCACCCAGGAAAGGGGAGAGAGAGGGACACAGCCTAAGGCTGACTCAGCTTCTGACCCACAAATTTGGTCTGCTGTGTCCCAGGAGCCCTTCCCGGCCAGGTGGGGCTGCACCATTGTTTGCTTTGGGAGCCAGCAAGAGGCTAAAGATATATGACCCTCCCAATCTTCTTCTCTACTAATCAGTACTGATTGTTGAAGACTCAGAGGAAAAGGGAGGGGGCTGCCAGAGAAGGCTGGAGAACTGTCTCAGAGAAAGTTTGAATTACAAGGCTCCAAACCTGCAGACAGGAAGCTGTATCATATTGATCCAGTCTGTTGCAACAAATACACTCTGACCATGCATTGAACTGAGAGCTGCCAAAGATCACCATTTGCTGGCAGACCAAGGAAGTGCATGTGAGAAAATTAAAAATAAGTAGGAGAGGCTTTTTCTGGCCTGTGTAGCCTCCCTCCCCTAGGTCCTAGGAAATGAGTCTACAACCAATTACTGGGTCCAGTGCCCAGTTCTGAGCAACCAGCAGGACAATCTTAATAATCCCAGGTCAAGTCAAGAATCAGAGAGCAGTGGTAGCACACAGATTCCTGCCACTAAATCCCTACAAAAGAGAAAGAAATTGAGCATCTGAGTAAACTACATCCTAATCAGATGTCTAGACATCAGCAAAAAATTACAAGCCATACTAAGAAAATAGAAGACATGGCCCCCGAAAAAGGAATATAGCAAAGCCCCAGAAGGGCCCAGTAGAGGCACAGAATTTGAGAGAGCTAATCAGCTAGTTACACGCAAATTTCCAAAATCAAATTAATGAGTTGAAAGATAATATTTCTAAAGAGATAAATGACATCAAAAAGACATCGAGGGGGGCGCATGTGGCTCAAATGGTTGGGTGTCCATCTCCCATATGGAGGGACCTGGGTTCGATCCCCGGGACCTCCCGGTAAAAAAAAAAAAAAAAGACATCAAGTGAGTGCAAAGAAGAATTTGAAATCCAGAACATAAAAGTAACAGAGTTCATGGGACTGAAAGAAACAATAAGTGAGATAAAAAACACACTAGAGGCACACAAAAGAGGGACCTGGGTTTGATCCCCGGGACCTCCTGGTAAAAATAAAGAAAAATATAGATGACGCATAGGCTGCCAGGCCCTGTGAGCAGGTGTGCCATCAGGCCCTGTGAGTGTGTGCACCGTCAGGCCCCACTAAGCCACGCAGCAATATGATGACGTAACAAGACAGTGACACAAGGGAAAGCCAAGATGAGATGTGCTGAAAAAAACAAGGAACTGATGTGGCACAGGTAGTGAGATGCCTCTCTCTCACATTGGAGGTTCCCAGGATCGAATCCCAGTGAAGACAGGAGGAGAAGGATGAGAAGAGAGGACAGGAAACAGATGCAGAGAATTGCCTAGCAAATGGACCCAAATACAGCAGAAATGGGGATGGGGGAGGTAGTAAAAATGGATAAAAGTTAAATAAATAAATAAATCTTAAAAAATAAAAACACACTAGAGGAATACAAAAGCAGACTTGAAATGATAGAAGAAAGAATAAGTGATACCAAAGACAGAACAGCTAAAATTGAAGAGGATATAGAACAGAGAGAGAAAAAAATGGAAAAAATTCATCAGGGGTTCAGAGTTGAATGAAAACACAAAATACAACAACATATGTGTCATGGGAGTTCCAGAAGGAGAAGAGAAAAGAAAGGGGGCAGAAAGAGTATTTGAGGAAATAATAGCTGAAAACTTTTCAACTCTCACAAAAGAAGTGAACTTACACATCCAAGAAGCACACCATACCCCAATCAGAATAAGTCTGAATAGACCTACTACAAGACACATACTACTCAGAATGTCAAATGTCAAAGATAAAGAGAAAATTCTCAGAGCAGCAAGGGAGAAGGAAACCATCACATACAAGGGATGTCTAATAAGACTCAGCACAGCTTTCTCTTCAGAAACCATGGAGGTGAGAAGAAGATAGTGGTATGATATAATTAGGATACTTAAAGAGAAACACTGCCAGCCAAGAATTCTTTATCCAGCAAAATTGTCCTTCAAATATGAAGGTGAATATAAATCATTCACAAACAAACAGAAACTAAGAGAGTTTGCAAAAAAGAATCTACCTTTGCAGGAAATATTAAAGGAAGCCTTAGAACCTGAAAGAAAAAGACAGGAGAGACAGGCTTGGAGGAGAGTATAAAAGAAAGAATAGTAAAAAAGAAGAACAAAAAGAGTAAAAAGACAGATAAAAATATGATATTACATATGAAAACCAAAGAATAAAATGGTGGAAGTAAATACTGCATTTACAGTAATATCATCGAATGTGAATGGATTAAATTCCCCAATCAAAAGATACAGGCTGACAGAATGGATAAAAAAACACGAGCCATCCATATGCTGCTTAGAAGAAACTCATCTTAGACCTAGGGATACAAATCAACTGAAAATGAAAGGTTGGAAAAAGATACTCCACATGAATAGTAACCAAAAAAGAGCAGGGGTAGCTATACTAATATCAGCCAAAACAGACTTTAAATGCAAAAAATTATAAGAGCTATAGAAGACCATGATATATTAATAAAAGGGACAATCCACCAGGAAAATATGAAAGTAATAAATATCTATGCACCTAACCATGGTGCCCCAAAATATAGGAGACAAACTCTGGCAAAACTGAAGGGAGAAATAGACATCTCTACAATAATCATTGGACACTTCAACATACCAATCACATCATTAGATAGAACAGCTAGACAGAAGATCAACAAGGAAACAGAGAACTTGAACTATATGATAAATGAGTTAGACCTAACAGACATATACAGAACATTGCCTCCAAATTCAGTGGGTTAAACATTCTTCTCAAGTGCCCATGGATCTGTCTCCAGGATAGACCACATGCTAGGGTACAATGCAGCTCTCAATAAATATAAAAAGATTGAAATTATACAAAGCACCTTCTCAGATCATAATGTAATGAAACTGGAAATCAATAATAGATGAAAAAAGTAAATTCACAAATGTATGGAGGTTGAACAACACTCTCCTAAATAATCAGTGGGTCAAAGAAATTGCAAATGAAATCAGTAAATATACTGAGAGAAATGAAAACAAGAACACAACTTATCAAAACTTATGGGATACAGTGAAGGCAGTTTTGAGAGGGAAATTTATAGCACTAAATACCCATATTCAAACAGAAGAAAGAGCTAAACTCAAAGATTTAACTGAAAAACTAAAGAAACTAGAAATGAACAGCAAACTAATCCCAAAGCAAGCAGGAGGAAAGAAATACTAAAGATTAGAGCAGAAATAAATGAAATTGAGAACAACAACAACAACAAATAGAGAAAATCAACAAAACCAAAAGCTGGTTCTTTGAGAAGATCAATAAAATCGACAAAACCCTAACTAGACTAACAAAGAAAAAAAAAGAGAGAAGATGCAAATAAATACAAACAGAAATGAAAGAGAGGAAGTTAAAGCTTACCCCACAGAAATAAAGAGTCAGAAGAGGATATTATGAGAAAATGTATGCCAACAAACTAGATAACCTAGATGAACTGGACAAATTCCTAGAAATGCACAACCAGTCTACACTGATGCTAAAAGAAATACAAGAACTTAACAAACCAATCACATTTAAAGAGATTGAGTCCGTCATCAAAAATCTCCCAGCAAAGCAAAGTCCGGGACCAGATGACTTCACAGGTGAATTCTACGAAACATTTCAAAAAGAATTAACACCAATCCTGTTTAAACTATTCCAAAAAATTGAAGAGGAAGGAAAATTACCCAACACACTTTATGAAGCCAACATCACCCTAATACCAAAGACAGGTAAAGATACTACAAGAAAAGAAAATTACAGACCAATCTCTCTCATGAACATAGATGCAAAAATTCTCAACAAAATACTTGCAAATCGAATCCAACAGCATATCAAAAGACTTATACATCACGACCAAGTGGGATTTATTCCTGGTATGCAAGGCTGGTTCAACATAAGAAAATCAATCAATGTAATACACCACATTAACAAGTTGAAGGAAAAAAACCAAATGATCATCTCAATAGATGCAGAAAAGGCATTCGACAAAATCCAGCATCCTTTTTTGATAAAAACACTTCAAAAGATAGGAATAGAAGGAAAAATCCTCAATATGATAAAAAGGCATATATGAAAAACCCAACATCATACTCAATGGGGAAAGGTTGAAAGCTTTCCTTCTAAGACCAGGAACAAGACAAGGATGCCCACTATCACCATTGCTATTCAGTATTGTGCTAGAAGTTCTAGCTAGGGCAATTAGAGGAGAGAAAAATTAAAGGCATCCAAATGGGAAAAGAGGAAGTAAAACTCTCACTGTTTGTGGATAACATGTTCCTCTACTTAGAAAATTCTGAAGTATCCACAACAAAGCTGCTTGAGCTAATAAATGAGTTCAGCAAAGTGGCAGGATACAAGATCAACACACAAAAATAAGTAATGTTTTTGTACTCTAGTACCGAACAATCTGAGGAGGAAATCAGGGGGAAAATTCCACTTTCAATAGTAAGAAAAAGACTCAAATACCTAGGAATTAATTTAATCAAAGAAGTAAAGGACCTATATGCAGAAAACTACAAAACAATGCTAAAAGAAATTTGAAAAGACCTAAACAAATGGAAAGACATTCCGTATGGATTGGAAGAATAAATATCATGAAGATGTCAATCTTACCCAAACTGATTTATAGATTCAATGAAATACCAATCAAAATCCCAACCGCTTACTTTACAGAATTAGAAAAGACATTTAGCAAATTCATTTGGAAGGGTAAGTGCACCCAAATAGCCAAAAGCATTCTAAAAAAGAAGAGTGACGTGGGAGGAATTGCAAAGCCTTACCTTGAAATATATTACAAAGCCACAGAGGTCAAAACAGCATGGTACTGGCATAAAGATAGACACATTGATGAGTGATAGAATTGAAAATCCAGAAATAAACCCTCGCCTATACAGTCAACTGTTTTTTGACAAACTTATCAAGTTAATGTTTACAGGACAAAACAGTCTTTTCAACAAATGGTGCTGGGACAACTGGATATCTATAACCAAAAGAATGAAAGAGGGCCCCTATCTCATTCCCTATACAAGATTCAACTCCATATGGATCAAAGGCCTAAATGTAAAAGCCAGGACCATAAAACTACTAGAAGAAAATGTAAGGAAATGTGCTTCATGACCTTGTAGTAGGTAGTGGTTTCTTGGACCTTACACCCAAAGCACAAACAACCACAAAAGAAAAAATAGTTAAGTGGGACCTCCCCAAAATTAAACACTTTTGCACCTCACAGGACTTTGTCAAAACGGTGAAAAGGCAGCCAACTCAATGGTAGAAAATATTTGGTAGTCACATATCCGATAAGGGTTTAATATGCAGGATATATAAAGAGATGTTACAACTCAACAATAAAAAGACAATCGACCCAATTAAAAAATGGGCAAAAGACTTGAATAGACATTTGTCCAAAGAAGAAATACAAATGGGGAAAAAACACATGAAGAAATGCTCAACATCACTAATGATTAGGGAAATGCAAATCAAAACTACAATGTGGTATCATTTCACACTTATTAGAATGGCCACTATTAAAAAGAGAGAGAACTACCAGTGTTGGAGGAGATATGGAGAGATAGGAACACTTATTCACTCTTGGTGGGAATGCAGAATGGTACAGCCACTGTGGAGGACTGTTTGGCAGTTCCTAAAGAAGCTGAATATAGACTTGCCACGTGACCCTGCAATACCACTATTGGGTATATACCCAGAAGAACTGAGAGCAGTGACACAAACAGACACCAATGTTCATAGTGGCATTATTCATGATTTCCAAAAGTTGGAAACAACCCCAGTGTTCATCAACCGATGAATGGGTAAACAAACTGTGGTCAATTCACATGATGGAATATTATGCAACTGTAAGAAGAAATGAAGTCATAAAGCATATGACAAAATGGATGAGCCTGGAGGACATTTTGTTGAGTGAAGCAAGCCAGACACAAAAGGACAAATACTGTATGATTGCATACTATGAACCAAATATATTGTGTAACATATTGTACGATTAAAAAAAAATTATATGTATCTAGCACATTTAATTGAGAAATGCATGTTTTTATTCAACTGTGTTTTCTTTTTAGTTTTTAATTATTTATATTTTCATTTATTAAATGTACAAAAGAAAGTTAATTAAAAAAAAGAAATCAATGAAGACCTAAATAAATGGAAAGACATTCCAAGTTCATGGATTGCAAGACTAAATATCATGAAGATGTCAAGCCTACTCATTTGATTTATAGATTCAGTGAAATACCAATCAAAATTCCAACAGTCTACTTTAAGAAATAGAAAAGGCAATTATCAAATTCATTTGGAAGGGAAAGTGCACCTGAATAGCCAAAAGCATTCTAAAAAAGAAGAGCAATGTGGAAGGAATTTCACTGCCTTATCTTGAAACATATTACAAAGGTACAGCGGTCAAAACAGCATGGTATTGGCATAAAGATAGACACATTGGCCAGTGCAATAGAAACGAAAATCCCAAAATAAACCCTCACCTCTGTGGCCAACTGGTTTTCAACAAATCTACCAAAGCCATTTTAATGGGACAAAATAATCTCTTCAACAAATGGTAGTGGGAGACCTGGATATCCATAACCAAAAGAATGAAAGAGGACCCCTATCTCACTCCCTATAAAAGAATCAACTCAAAATGAATCAAAGACCTAAATGTAAAAGCCAGGACCATAGAACTACTAGAAGAAAACATAGGAATACATCTTAGAGACCTTGTGGTAGCTGGTGGTTTCTTGGACCTTACACCCAAAGCACGAGCAAGAACAGAAAAAAATAGATAAATGGGACCTCCTCAAAATTAAACAATTTTGCATCTCAAAGGGCTTTGTCAAAAGGGTGAAAAGGCAGCCAAC
Source organism: Tolypeutes matacus (assembly GCA_026826555.1). Classification (NCBI taxonomy): domain Eukaryota; kingdom Metazoa; phylum Chordata; class Mammalia; order Cingulata; family Chlamyphoridae; genus Tolypeutes; species Tolypeutes matacus. The sequence continues at coordinate 12,066,387 of JAKSZT010053769.1, read as the reverse complement.
TCAATGGGAAAAAAATCTTTGGAAATCACATATCTGATAAGGGTTTAATATCCAGGATATATAAAGAGATGTTACAATAAAAAGACAAATGACCCAATTTAAAAATGGGCAAAAGACTTGAATAGATATTTGTCCAAAGAAGAAATATGAATGGTGAAAAAACACATGAAAAAAAGTTCAATGTCACTAGCGATTAGGGAAATGCAAATCAAAACTACACCTATTAGAATGGCCATTATTAAAAAGACAGAGAGCTACAAGTGCTGGAGAGGTTGTGGAGAGATAGGAACACTTCTTCACTGTTGGTGGCAATTAGAATAGTACAGCCACTGTGGAGGACTGTCTGGCAGTTCCTAAGGAAGTTGAATATAGATTTGCCATGTGACCTGGCAGTAACACTACTAGGTACATACCCAGAAGAACAGAGAGCAGTGATACAAACAGACATCTGCACACTGATGTTCATAGCAGCATTATTCACGATTGCCAAAAGTTGGAAACAACCCATGTGACCACCAGCTGATGAATGGATAAACAAACTGTGGTGCATTCACATGATGGAGTATTATGCAACTATAAGAAGAAATGAAGTTGTAAAGCTTATGACAACATGGATGAACCTGGAGGACATTATGTTGAGTGAAGCAAGTCAGACACAAAAGAAAAAATACTGTATGATAGTGCTACTATGAACTAAATATATTGTGTAATCTCATGGAGTTACTAACTTGAATATGGGTCACCAGAAAATAGAATGAGGTTAGAGAATGGAAAGCTGAGGCTTAATTTGTGCAGAATTGGTAACGATATGTGTATTAATCTTTGAAAACAAATAAAAAAGGTGAAAGCCCAACATAATGTTTGTAACTAACAGTGCTATTATGTGGGTATTAAAAGGATTTAAAGGGGAAGTCTAAGGACATGTATATTACTGAAAGGAAAGCTAAAAATGTAACATGGAACTGTATAGCATAGTAAAACTGCATGTGAAATATGAATAGGGGTAAAATTGCATATGTAAGACTGTTTTTCTTTGAAATTAAACAAATGTATGCTAATACTACAAGATGTTAATATTAGACAAAAAAAAAACAACAACCAAAACCTATTATACTAAGTGAAAGAAACCAGTACTACATAATGTATGATTCCATTTATATAAATTGTAATATAAAACAATTTATAAAGATGAAGTTAGATTAGTGGTTATGTAGGGCTGGGGAAGGACTGCTAAGGGCTGTGGAGTTTTCTTTTTGGAGTAATGAAATTATTCTAAATTTTTTTGTGGTGATGAATGTGTACCATTGTAATTATAATAAAAGCCTTTGATTATACACTTTGGATAGATTGTATAGTATATGAATATATCTCAATAAAATTGCTTAATAAATAAATAAATAAATATTCAAGGTAGCCAGAAATAGCAGCTATGTACAGCAGCGGAAGCATAGAGAGATCAAGAGGTGAAGAATTTTCTTGTTCGTTTTGTTTTGGTTTATTATTATTATTATTATTATTGGAATAATGAAAATGTTCTAATGATGATTGAGGTGATGAATGCACAACTATGTGATTATACAGAATACCATTGATTGTACACTTTGGATGAATTGTATGCTTTATTAATATGTATCAATAAAATGTTTTCTTAAAAAAAACTTATTACAAAGCTACAATAATCAAAACAGCCTACTCCTGACACAAGGACATATTGAGGACATATTTTTCTTTTTAGTAAATGATTTGAGTTGCCACATTTGAAAAACAGAGACTTGGGTTTGAAATTAATCAAGTTAAGAATCTATTCAGGATCTGAGGAGAAAATCAAGAAAAAAATACCATTACAATAGTAACTAAAAAAAATCAAATACTTAGGAATACTTAACTAAAAATGTAAATGACTTATACACAGAAAACTACACAGCACTGTTAAAGGAAATCAAAGAAGACTTAAATGGAAGAATATTTCCTGTTCATGGATAGGAAGACTAAACATCATTAAGATGTCTATCCTACTCAAACTAATATGCAGATTTAATGCAATCCCAATAAAAATCAACACAGCATTTTTTACTGAATTGGAGAAACTAACTATGAAATTTATTTGGAAGGGCAAGAGGCCCCGAATAGCCAAAGACATATTGAAAAAGAAAAATGAAATTGGAGGAATCACTACCTGACTTTAAAGCATGCTACAAAGCTACAGTGGTCAAGACTGCATGGTATTGGCACAAGGATAGAGATACCAACTAATGGAACCAAATTGAAAGTTGTAATATAGATCCTTGTATATACAGTCATCTGATATTCAACAAGGCCACCAAGCCCACTCAACTGGGAGACAAGGGCCTCTTCAACAAATGGTGCTAGGAGAACTGGATATACATTTCCAAAAGAATGAGAGAGGAACACCATCTCACATCTTAAACAAAAATCAACTCAAAATGTATCAAAGATCTAAATATAAAGACCTTGGAAGATAATGTAGGGAAGCATCTACAGGACCTTGTAATAGGAAATGGCTTCATGAACTTCACACCCAAAGTATGAGCAGTGAAAGAAAAAAATAGATAAATGTGACCTCCTCAAAATTAAAACATTTTGCACCTCAAAGGAGTTTGTCAAGAAAGTGAAAAGATAGCCTACCCAATGGGAGAAAATATTTGGTAACCATATATCTGATAGGAGCCTAATATTCAGCATATATAAAGAAATTCTATATCTTGAAAATAAAAAGACAAACAACCCATTTAAAAAATGGGCAAGCAACCTGAAAAGACACTTCTCAAAAGAAGAAATACAAATGGCTAAAAAGCACGTGAAAAGATACTCAACATCACTAGCTATTAGGGAAATGCAAATCAAAACTACAATTAGATACCATCTTACACCCATTAGACTGGTGGCCATTAAAAAAACAGAGACTACAAGTGTTGGAGAGGATGTGGAGGAATGGGAACCCTCATCCACTGCTGGTGGGAATGTAGAATGGTCCCACCATTGTGGAGGACAGTTTGGCAGTTCCTCGAAAAACTAAATATAGATCTGCCATATGACCCAACAATTCCACTGCTGGGTATATACCCAGAAGAACTGAAAGCAAGGACACAAACAGATATATGCACACCAATGTTCATAGTGGCATTATTCACCACTGCCAAAAGCTGGAATCAACCCAAATGCCCATCAACAGATGAATGGATAAACAAAATGTGATATATACATACAATGGAATATTATTCAGCTGCAAAAAGGAATACAGTATTAACACAAGGGATACCATGGATGAATCTTGAGGACATTATGTTGAGTGAAGCAAGCTAGGCATTGAAGGACAAATATTACATGACCTCTCTGACATGAATTAAGCAAATCGAGCTGACTCAGACAGCTAGAGTCTGGAAGACAGGTTTATAGGAAATAGGAATGGAGAAGAAGGTTGTGATCCAATGCCCATACAGGCGAAATCTATGATAAGGTGGAAGTGAGTAGTTGTGCAGTGAAGAGATATGACAGGGGTGTAGGGATACTATTGGGTTGGCAGGTGCAAGCTTGACAGGGGGGGTAGGGTGGGGAGTATGGGTTGGATGGTCCAAGAAACTGGGAGGAGGGTTGGGGGAGGGAATAGGTGAACACTGAGGATAGGTGGGTATGTGGGTGAAACTACAATGTTGAGAAAACTCTATTGGCAATATGACAAGTGTTACTGGTTTAGGGTGTTGAACGGGGATGGGGGGGAACATTTGGGAGAGGGCGCACCTGGGACAGTCTTCTAGAGAATGTGCGAGTGATCATTTTGTCATAGTGTGCTGTATCAGTTGGGGCAGACCCACATAATGAGTGGGAAGGAGTTGGACTCCCATGCTGAGGAGGCCTGAAATGTTCTCAGAGGGGGAAGTGTCTCTCGAGAGCATGGGCAGTTCCTAATAGAGGAGGACAGACTAATGTGTCAGTGTTGTTGCAAGTATCTAAGAATCTTGTCCTTCAAGGAGTGAAGCCTGGTAGTTTCCATGGGCCCCAAGGGGAGGGAGAGGGAGGAATAGAAGAGATTGAAGAGTGGGTATTTGGGGACAATGGAAGTGTTCTGCATGATCATGCAATGATGGATACAGGCCATGTTAAATTTCATTAAAAAATTATAAGTGTATAGTCTAAAATGTAAACCTTAATGTAAACCATGGTTGGTAGCTATGTTTCAATATTGATACACCATTTGTAACAAATGTACCATCCACATGTAAAAAGATTATTAATAGGGAAGGGGGAAAAGGGGGAGAATGTTGGGTATGTGGGGGTCCCCTATATTCTGTATATAACCTTACTGTGACCTAAAACTTCTTTGAAGACAATATTAAAAAAAAAAAAAGTAAGGCACTGGGGAAGAAATGGAAGAAAATGCCACTGTACATACAGGAAAACTGATATTACAGTGATGAAAGGAAAAACACCAAAAAAATTTTTATTTTATTTTATTTTTTTAATGTTTTTCATTTTTTAATACCCCAATCTTTTTTTACTTTATTTTAGTTTTAGTTTCTCTAAATTATTAAGTATTTTATTTCTTATGTTTAAACCTATCATTATTATTTCATTTTCCTATTAATTGAATTTGGCAATATTCTTGGCTTCATTTTTGAAAAGGTTTTGGATCACAGAAGGGTTATAACTAGCGCAGGGGAGGATCAAGCGGTGGGGTGTTACGATGGGAGATACATGGGAGGAAGTTCACCTGTGCATTCAAATGTTCATGGAGCTTTGCCACTGTGGGTGGAGATTCACACAACAACTGAACGATTATTAAATTCCCATCCTGGGGAGCTCTGCCACATTTTCTAATGGAACAGCAACAATCCCCCAAGTGCAGGGGCAATGCCTAGTGTAGAAGGATAGTCCATTGATGGGCCCTTGATGTTGATGACTATGCTTGCGAGCCTTTTGCTCTTGAATTTGCAACTTAGCCTAGTGTTGGAGAGTGCCTAAGAGTTGCCTCCTGAGAGCCTCCTTGTCACTCAGATGTGGCCTCTCTCTAAGCCAAACTCAGCATATAAATGCATGACTCCCGGGTATGAGCCTCTGGCACCGAGGGAATACTACCAAGCACTGGCTGGTGATACAACTGGAAAAAGACCTTGAATAAAAGGAGGAAAAGGTAAAGACAAATGAGTGTGTATGGCTAAGAGACTTCAAAGTCAGTTGGGAGGTCATCAGAGAGGTAACGCTTATGCATGTCTCATCAGGATCTCATAGAGGCCAAGGTAGATACTACCCCAAATAGTGGGGATCCTGAGGGCTCTGGAGACACCCAGGATCCATGGACATGGCAGATAGCTCTGGGTTTGGTGCCTTGCCAGTGGCCCTACTTTGGAGTTTGTGTCCCAAGTGCGACAGAGTTGGACTCAGATGTGACTTCTCCACACATGCCTCTCCTGTCTCTTTTATTGGAATCTATAGTTGGTGCTGGAGTTGGTAGGTGTATGTCCAAGAGACTTTAATCTCTGGGCTGTCCATGTGCCATCTGGGCCCTGAGATTCAATGGAGTTGCAATTCCTACTCTCCAGTCATTGGAGTCACCCAGGAAAACTAACAAGGAGATGATGATGGACGACAATCCCAAGGAACCGAGAAAGTCTACAACTGCAAGCAAGAGAGTCTCATCCATCTGCCCCATGGGATCAAAGTCTCCTCTCAATTTGAGGTGGAGTGGGCAACACCATCCCAGAATCCTCAGGATTGGGGAATGAACTATGGACTAAAGTAAACTTACTGGTATTCTACTATAGACTTATTGTGATTCCAGCAATGGAAGAAACTATATCATTCATGTGGAGGTAGTGGCCACTAGAGGTTCTGAGGGCAGGGAGAAGGAAATACAGGTGAAATATGGAGGCATTTTGGGGATTTGGGAATTTTCCTGAATGACATTACAATGACAGATACGGGCCATTACATATCTTGCCATAACCTACAAAATTGTGCAGGAGAGAGTATAAACTACAATGTAAACCATAATCCATGCTTAGTGGCAATGCTCTCTCTCTACTTGCGTGTCTTCTTCAGTGAGTGTTTGTTTATATCAGTCCACCAAGGGGGCAGGGACTCAACCCTGAGCCATGCCCTCTTGATGTGGTTGAATCAAGCCCCAATCTTAACAGATAATTTAATCAAAGACATCTCAGATGAATCTAATACCATCAAAGGAGATCACACCCAGAGGAACAGACCAGCTTACAAACATAATCCTTCCTTTTTGGAATTCATAAATAATATCAAACTGCTACCGAAGTCTTATTGGATATAAAATTCTTGGTTAACAATAGTTTGTTTTCAGTGCTTTAAATATTTCTTCCCACTTCATTCTTGCTTCCATGGTTTCAGATTGGAAATTGGCACTTAATCTAATTTGGGACCCCCTTGTACATAACACCTTGCTTTTCTCTTGCACCTTTCAGAACTCTCTCCTTGTCCTTGGCATTTGCCAGTTTGACTCCTTTATGTCTGGGAGAGTTTCTCTTAAAGCTTTTCCTATTTGAAGTTTGTTGGGCTTCTTGAAGTCATTTAATTTGGGAAGTTTTCTGCCATTATTTCTTTGAATATTCCTTCTCTTCCTTTATCTCTTTCTCTTCCTTCTGGAACTCCCATATGCATATATTGGTAAGCTTGATGGTGTCCAAGAGTTCTCTTAAGCTTTTTTTTTTTTCCCACTCTTTGTTCTTTCTGCTCTTCAGCCTGAATCATTTCAATTGTCTTGTCTTCAAGTTCACTGATACTTTCTTCTGCCAGCTCCAAACTGCTGTTGAAACCCTCTAGGGAACTTTTCATTTTGGCTACTGTGGTCTTCAACTCCAATATTTCTGCTTGGTTCCTTTTTAAAATTTCTGTCTCTTTTTTGTGGTTTTCATATTGCTCATTCACCATTTTTCTGATATCATTTAGTTCTTTCTCCAGGTATTCCTTTATCCCCTTGAACATACTGAGGGTCATTTTTTAAAAAGTCTTTGTCTGGTATGTCCAAAATCTGTTTTTTGTTTGTTTGTTTGTTTTGTACTGTGTAATTCCTTTATCTTCTGCATATTAGTGCTTTACCAATGTTACAACCATAAAGAACACAATTCCAAGTACTGTGCTTTTTAATTTGGGGAGATCACAGTCTATAGACTCATATACTTATATTAGCAAGACTAACCTCATTCAAAACTTACTGCAGTTTATAACTTGGCATAAATACAGAAGTTGATGTAATTAAATGAAAATTTCAAGATCTTATTTTTAAAGTCTTAAATTTAAATTTTTAGATTATCCCATGACCACCACTGTTTATGATTGATTCAGTTTAATTACATCCAATATCAATCCTTTTTATACTTAAGGAAAATGTAAGTGAAAATAACAATTTCTTACCAAAAGGTTTAGGGTTTTCCAAATTTCAAATTTTTGCTCTCTTCCTTTTCAGCCAGACATTTCAAATAAACTAAAAATAACCACATCCCACCTGCAACAGTCAAAAACAATCACTTGATATTAAAATTTAAACTATATCTCCAGTTATTTTAAGACAAAAAAATGACTGCCTACCAATCTGTCACATGTTAGAAATTCTACATTTAAGAATTAACATGAAGGTTTCAAGTTTCCTCCAGTTTAAGCATTTATACCTTTGTGCTTGTCTTGTTTCAGGATGTTATTATAGCATTGATATTTGTATCACCCAGGTCTATGTATCTTAAACTATAATCAGTTAAAACACTTAAGAATTAAATTTAAGGTGGAGCTCTGGGAATAAAAGTCTGGTTTTTTTTGTTGTTGATGGTTTCTGGAGTTTTATTTTTTTCCTTTGGATGGGCCATTGTTTCCTGTTTTTTTTCATTTGTCTTATCTTTTGTTGCACACTGTACATTTTAATTTTTTAATGAGTAACTCTAGAAATTTAGTTCCCGAACTGTCTGTTCCTTAAGTTTGTATCCAGTTAGTGTTATACAGATATTTCCTTGAGTGCCAGAACTAATAAAAATAAACAATTCAATGCAAAACCAAAACCAAAACTAAAACCTTTCACAGTTTTTGCAAATTAGTTCTACATTGGCTGGTGCTCTTCTTGAGAGATTAACCTTCTTATGATGAAGATCAGCCCAAGGCAATAGTGAAGTGTAGGTTCCTCTCTGTCTTTTCTGAGCCAGTGTCTTGCCCTCCTGGGTTTGTCCTGAACTTCTGCTTGCTTATGGCTTTAGGAATTCCCTCATTTACAGAAATATCAATGCCCTCTCTACTCCCTATTAAAAAGTCTTTCTCCCCCCTATAGGGTGCTCTATTGCATGTCTTAAAACAGGTAAACCTTTGCCCCAGGCTACCTTGACTTAATTGTTTCTTATACTGCTTTAGCTTTCTGCAAGGTGCTTCTGCCTGCAGGACACATTCTTTAAGGGTAAGCTAGAGACAAGTTTCCTACTTCAGTCTTTCATGCTGCCACCAAATAGATTGTCACAGACATACAGGAACTCCAGTATGTGCATCGGGGTTTCTCAGCTCCCTACTAAATGGGGCCAGGGACCCATAATGGGAGGGGCTGGAGGAAAAGCCAGTAAGGATATCACAAGCTTCTTCTACCATTTTATAAAGTTGTGTTTTCTTGATTTGGCACTGTCCCAGTTCCTGCCATCTGTTTTCCAGAGTTCTGAGGAAGGTAGTTCTGTCAGTTTTTGCTACTTGTTCAAAGATTGCATGGGGAAATTGTACCCTGGAACACCTTATGCTGCCCTCTTGTTGACTAGAAGCCCCTATGTATGTTTTGAGGCTAAGAGAAGTTCAAAATCAAGGTGCCATCAAAATAATGCTTTCTCCCCAAAGTCTGTAACATTCTGATGCTGGCTGCCAGCCATCCTTGGGCATCCTTGGCTTTCCCATCACTTAGCAATGTTCTGTCCTTTCTCTCTCATTATATTGTTTTGATTTTTGAAGTATGTGTATATATTTAGCTATTTAGATACATAATTATTTTAAATAAATTAAAGATAATTTTAAAATAAACTTTTCCTCTTCTTCTTCTATTGACCTCCCACTCTTTTTGTCCTCTAAGGTACAACTCAAAAGTCACCACATTGATTTATTCATTAATAAACATGAAAAGCTACTGAGTGCTAAGCACTATGCCAGATGCACTGAGTGTTAAACACTGTGCTAGATGCCTGCCAGGCCCTGAGAAGTCCTGGTGAGCCCTCAGGTTGTTTATGGCTTGTCTGGGAGGCAGGCTGACTACTTGCTATGGAAAAGGAAGAACTTGGTGAGTTTCCTTGGGTCTTGTGTCCTTGGCTTCTCTCATCCCCATAACAGTGTCCTATGTGCTCCCCAAATACTGTGGCTCCCTTCTCTAAGATTACCATGTATTCCTTAGGTCTGTCTCTCCTGGTCTGCATAACACAGGATCACTTACACACACACATCTTCAGGTCTTACAGCCCAGTTCTTGAAGCACAGTGGGAACACAATTAATGCTCTTTGAATCTAAAAGAATTGATGAGATGCCTCTCAGAGTGGCAGCCTAGGAGGCAGCAAGAGAAGAATGAGTGCCTGGGAAGGAGGAAGAAAGGTGATGGAAAGTGACTGCTAAAGGTTCTATAGGAGTAGGAGGGAATCACAAATTTCAAAACTTGTTCTATCTTAATTAGATCTACACCAGAATTGATTACCCTAGTCAACTTCTGCCCAGAGGCTGGGTCTTTCCATGAAATCCAAATAAACACATCGATCCAGACTAGATCAGATTTTGTTAGACCACAGGTACCTAGAATACCAGGCATATGGATTCCAGGCAAAGCTACCTGTGTATCTCCCAGCTCAGCAGGTTCTCCTATGTTGCCCTTGTTCACTGTCTTGAGACCTTAAATCCATTAAACACAGCAAATACAACTGAACTCAAGTTCACGTTGTATGGTGAAATACCATGAAATTGAGATTCAGACCAGAAGAAAGTATCATTATTTGTCTTAGAGATTTACCTACTGCACTCTGCCTGAATAGGTTCTTAACTTGATCAATTTCAAACCCAAGCCTCTGTTTTTCAAATGTGGAAACAAATCATTCACTGAAAAGAATAATATTTCCTCAAGCTTTGTGTCTTTCTCAGTTATGTATCACCCTCTGGGGTCAATTTTGAAAGCAATTTGCGATGATATAGCCTCTGGATTCCTTTTCACAGCAGCTAGTGTCAGGTGGGTAAGTCTAAGGCAAATCCTACCCTTACAAAGTGGTCCCTGCATTGAACATATTTATTTATGTGATTTTGCTTGTCATGGCAATTCAGAGAGAGGCTAGCCAATGAAGATAATCTCCCCTCCAGCACTGAATTACTATAGCCCCATGGATGAATGACAGTCCCTGGAGAATGGATGCAAAGGGCGAGGGTCACAAAGGGAAGGTTGCCTGAGCTGCCAACTTCATCTTTGGACCTGAGAAGCCACAGGACCAGTTGAAAAGAGAGTCACTGAGTTTGGTCAGCAGATCAGGGGCCACTAGCATCAGCATAAACTAATGAGACAGAGACAAATTAAAACTGCTCTCAGAATCAACAGCTGTCCTTGGGTCTCTTACTCAAAACTGGCTTTATGTTTTCTTGGGGCTGCTGCAGGTGCAGAAGGAGGAAGAAAATGGGGTGTGACCAAGAGAAGGCACCCCAATAGGATAGGTGTCTTTAGAAACTGTGTTTCCCTTCACGAATTCTATGTGAGACAAGGGAGACATGCAGAGTCAATACAACAGGAGGGAAAATGGATGCAAAATAGAAAACAATAAATCAGGAAACTGGGAAACGCAGCTGCACAATGATCAGAAAACTAGGGATAAGATACCAAAGAAAACTGATGTGATAGAAATAAAGTAAAGCAAGGGGTAGGTAAAAGGCTGTAAATGAAACAGGAAGTTTAGAATGGATGAAGCAATATGGAATTGGACAAAAAAGTCATATTAAAAAAAGGCATTTTAAGCTGGAAATGAGACAGGGATTATATATATATATATTCATATATATAAAGTAAGTAATAGGTACTCATCATGAAAAGAACAAATGTATCACATGGAAAGTTAAAACCCTCTACAATTTCCACCTACACACCTCACTCCAAAATAACTACTGTCAACAGTGTGGTGAATATACTGCCAGGTTATTTTCTTTTCTGTACATATATAAGTGTAAATGTTATTATGTGGAGGGGAGATTAAGGGAAGTGAGCCTGGAGGGAGAACTGTGGGAAGTGATTTTGGTGGGAAGATGTAGGAGACCCTGTTAGCATCCTCTGGAGGTGCCTAATGACTCTTCTGGTAGAAGCCAACAGCTCTGGCATCTTGGCCTGAGGGCGCTCTCTAGCTGTGAGAATGCAATTGGCTACTCACAGGACAGGATGGAAGTGCTGGAACATTAATGATCCCAGGAGCAACCATCAGCCAATGAGAAATGGCAGCTGGTGGATAACTATCCAGCTCTCCTGCCCCTCAGTGGGACAACTCTGAGGCGTGTTCCACATGGTTGCTCAAAGGACTCGCAGTGGGCTCCAGCTCTAATTGACTCTAACGGTAATCAACACACCCACAAGGATAATACCAAATTTAGTTCCATGGCACACATCCTTGGAAAAGCTGCAACAGATTTCAATTCTTCATAACTGACTTGCAAAGAATTTCGGTTACTTATGTGGTTAGGCCAATAGAAGAATGAGCCACTTTATTACCAATTCCCGTCAGATTTCAATCTGCATTGTTGGTCTCTACTGTTGTGGCAGAGAAAAATATCCCCTCTTGTGACATCTATGCATTAGGGGAACATCACTTGAGAATATCAGGGTCTACTTGTGTAAGTCTGGAGTTCAGACAAGAGGTCTAGGTTGAAGGTAAAGATTAGGAAACCATTAGGTTAATAAAGGAAAAATAAATAATCAAGTGAAAAATCTAATACTTGGTTAATGGAAGCTGTAGAATTAATAGGTGCTAGGAAAAAGAAATTGACATCTCTCTTCATTTTCTTTTTTTTTTTTTTTTTTTTTTTTAAATTTTTTTTTTTTTTTTTATTCATTTATCCCCCCCTTGCTGCCCGTGCTCGCTAGGTCAGCCAACCACGCCATGCAGGCAGGCCCGCCCTCACCAGGAGGCCCCGGGAACCGAACCCGGGGCCCCCCACATGGCAAACGGGAGCCCTACTGATTGAGCCACAGCCGCCTCCCTCTCTTCATTTTCTTATTTCTACATTTACTCTCTGAATTTTCTTATGTGTTTTTAAATTCACAGATTTCCCCCCCTTTCCAATTTACACACTAGAAAACAACACCAATTAATTTACATCAAAGACCGAAAACAATAAGGAAGTAAGAAAAACAAATTTAAGTTTTGGGTAAAAGTAATAAGACTGATTGATTTTGTAACAAGCATTAGAAAGAAAGGAACATTTATTAAGCACCTATTGTGTTGCTTTTTGTGTACACTAACCAAAAGGTGCTGTACTTTTCAGAGCAGTCATCTTAGTATGCTGTATTTTTATTTCAATCATGTTATCAGTGCTCAGATATTTTTGTTAGTCTTTTTTCCCCCAAATTTCCTTCATATGCATCATTTTGATATTCCTTTAGGGTAGCTCATTGTCAACATTTGAGGATAGACATGAATGTTTAGAGATATTCTACAGTGATTTAAAGATAATTTTTGCATATATCTGGATTATCAAACTGACCAATATTATTTGTGATTTTCAAATGAGGGCGTCCAAATAACTTAACCAATGTGTGGGAATGAGGATTTAGCCTTAGCTTTTAAGGTGTCTGTTTTGAAAGAAAATACTTTTTTTGGACAAATAAATTTTGACTTTTTTTTAAAAGTAATTTTTGATGCTACTTTATAGTTATACTCCAGATGATGTGAGTGAAAAACTAAGAGAATGGAAATAGAATGCAAAAGGTATGCATAGAAGGAACTGGTTAGGCTGAAGATTATGGGGAGTGAGAGCATAAAATGAGAAAATGGCAGAAAGCACATGAGTATTAATTGTAGGGATAAGAAAATTAGAGAACAACGACATAGAATGAATGAGATAATGGGTAAAATGAGATGAAGAATGTACAAGGAGTGAGGAAATATAACAAAAGAGATGGGGAATAAAGTAGTGAATGAGAGAAAAGATTACACAATAAATTAGAGATGTTCATTTTATGAGCAAGGAAACGAGGCAATGGAAAAGAATATTAATAAAGTTAAACATGGAAATCAAAGCTGTGGGAAAATGGATAATGAATGAATAAATGAGCAGAATGAATGGATGTGGAATGAGAAAAAGAAAAAAAAGAAGACCCCAAATGACTGAGTGATTGAGACCGTGAAAATAGAGGGGTAGGGGAAAAGAGGCAGCTCCAAAGAAGAAAATAAATTTAAACTAAGAAATAAAGAAAGACCCAATGAGAAATAAGCAGAATGGGAAAAAAAGATCTGGAGCAGAGAAATGAAAAGATGGAATAAATGCTTTCCAAACTTTAATTAAAACCTTGTATAAAATTCTGAAATTTTCTGAGCTTCCTGCTCCTTCACCAGCACACTTCAGCCAAGAGGAGCCTTGATCACTGACTGAGTCCATTTTCTGCTTCTCCCAACATCCCTATTAGGAGGTTGATGCATTGAAATGATCCTATCCTGGAACAGAGTGGTGGAAAGAGGGACAATAGCATCGTTATGTCCACCCATGCAAGCTGTGCTCTGTACTACTCCAGGAGGCACTGCTTATATAGATTGCAAACTGAATCGGGTCCCTTGGAAGATGAGCAAGATGGTGGCCCAGTTGGGTGCTCTTTCCTTAGTTGTTCATTTAACACCAGGTACAACACCTTCTGCTTTAAGAGACTGGCGTAATAAGGGTTGTTTGAAGCTCAGGTGGGTAGTGGGAAGAGCAAATACTACAAACCCAGGACTAGTCTAGGAATTTCAGCCATAGGAATACAGTTCTTGGGAGATTTTATACTGAAAATAATGCAGATGTTTAAATGTTTCTACTAAAAAAATGTGAGAGAGAGTCTTTGATCTGAAGGATTCGGAAAGCAGGACAGGACCGCTTGTTTAGTTCACCTTTTATAATATTAGCATCTTGGAGAGGTGAAAGAGAGGTAACAGAGTTTGAGACAGATTGCTGTAGCACTCTCTCCCTCCATCTCCTTTGACTTGTGCCTTAATCCCTCCATCATTCTTCTTTTAACAGGTCATCTTTCTCTGCTTATTCAAGGTTTCTGCTCTACCATAATTTAAACTTGCCCCAGCCCCAGTCTTTCCCATATTTTGATACCAATGTCTGGAGAGGAATTTAATTAGCCTGTATTGGGTCTAATGTGTCCCTGGTCCATTAGCTGTGGCCACAGGACTGGGTCACACAATACAGCACGACTTCCAGATCCAACATATTAGTGGGGGCTATGAGTAGGATTGGTTCCAAGAAAAGAGAGTTTTAAGCACATGACCACCCCAAAATCTATCTTCTAAAGCTAAATGTGCAAAGGAAATATATTTGTGATTAAATAAGAAACCAAGTTGGCCTACTCAGAGGAACAGGTCAAGCAGAGAGACAAAGTGGTGGGCTGCCATGATTATAGGTAGGATCATGGAGCCTATCAGAGACCATGACAATGCTCAGAAAAAGAACAAGGAGAACACAATACTTACATGGTGAAAGGAAGTAAAGGGTCCCCTTAAAGAGACTAAAGCTTATGATATCAAATGTTCCAGAGAGGTAAAAAAGAAAGGACTCATAACTCTCCTGTGAATCTGACAATTACAACATCCGATAATTTAATGGGAGCAATTAAGGAGAAAACAGACCCAACATAGACTGCAGTGGTTTGATCAGAACATCATGGAAAGTGAGGAAGTAGAGACCGTGAGTGTAACTACTCTTGATGCTTAGCTTTGAAGGAAAAGAGAATAAAGAGAATTATAGGGCAGTAGATAGAAGGAAAGTGGTACAGACAGAAATTTATTAAAATTGTAGTTTTAGAATACAGCATGTTTTATAAGTTTAGGAGAAAATCAGTAGAAAACAATTGGGTGAAGATAAAAGAGAGGTTAATTGATGGAGATAGTACCAGAGTAGAGGGTTATTGATTTTGGACAGGAAGAGGGTTATATCTTTTTTTTTTTTTCCAGTTCCTCTTGAATCACTTTTATACAAAAGACTAATAGTAAAATAAATATCACAATGTTCAACAAAAGGCTTCACAAAGATTCAGAGCATGTAGCTTTACAAAGTAAAAAAGCTACCCTTATTTGATGATCCACAAAGGAACTTTTGGAATGCATTATAATTCTTAAGGTTTGTACATTTTCCTTCCCTAGATAGCTTTTATTTAGAAGGGCTGAAATTAAATGCCAAACATATGTCCACTACTGACAAAATTAGTTCAAAAATGCAAAAAGCAAAGAAGTTATTCAATTCCTATAAGAAAACAAGGAACCAGAGATCAAGCAGGTATTATAAATCTTATAATACAGGAATACTGCAAAGAATTACACTACATCTAGTTTTCAATGAGCCCCAGGCATATCAAAATTCTGCAGTTGAATAACACTGCTGCCAGTGTCATCTTCTTCCTTTGGCTTAACAATGCAGGTAATAGTTTGGAAACAAAGAAAGGAGAGCTATCACTGGGCAGCAAGACATCTAAACCAAACCTCCGGCAGAGGCACAAGCACGGATATGATGTAGAACTGTAAACACACATAAAGACAATTTATTAGTTTCCTCTACAAGAGACAATGACACCAAGCTTATTAACAGAAATGTCAGGTCATTTGAGAGGCTGAACAGATGCAAAGAAGGAAGATGAAAATTAAATATATTAAATTAATCAAAAGGCACTCACTACCCCACCACCTAAGATCTATAACCATGGTGGTAGCGGGCTAAGGAAGATTAAGCTACAGCAAAATCATCTAGTGTAAATGTTAGAGATTACACAGCTTTCCATAGGTACACTGATCATTTGGCCCCAAGAGGATATCTGGCTGGGAGAAGGTCAAGATGGCTGAAGGTAAAGCCAAATGGAAAGGAACAGGTACAAAGGAGAATTCGAGATACGTAGTCCCAGTGGTGATGGTGATCAGTCTTCCTCCTCCCAAGAAGCATTTGTGCTCTATGCTGCCTCCCCTCATGACTCCACCCAAACTCTGCTCAGGCTGACAGCTGCCTGCCCCCACCTTATGGGAAGCTCTGCAATCAGAACTAGGTTTGGGGTTTTCTAGGACTCTAGCAGTAACTTAGCAAAGACCTTGGAGAACTTGTGACACTTTGGA
>JAKSZT010053769.1:11945165-12045088 GCA_026826555.1 Tolypeutes matacus | reverse complement strand
CACGACTGGGATGGTTTGTTTGCTAATTGTTCTGAACAAAGAAAACCCTGAAGCATTCACATGCAAAGTCGTCTAACTTCCCCAGGCACATTCAGACATCCCTACAGGACACCCTCAAAAGTCTGAAATCTTGCTGTAGCTGAGCTGTAGTTAAAGCTGCAAGGCTCACAAGATCAAAGAAGTCAGAATGAACCGACACAGGTTGGAAATTCCAGCGATTAATCTCAGTGTGTTTCATCAATTTAAGAGAAGCTCTAATATACCTGATGTAGGATGGAGCAAGCTGGGTCTTCTGCTGAACTTTTTATCAACTACCGAGGGAAAACAGGGATAGGGGTGATTTTATTTTTAAAAAGCCTCAGAAGTTATTCTATTATAAAGGGACATGGCTGAACAGATAGGAAACAGATTTCCCCATTGTGAATTCTCCTGATGGCTTCTGCAAGGCACATGGAGATGTAGGCCACCTGGACTTTGGAGCAATGCTTCATTTTATCCTCTTGAAGTATGCTATTGGTGACCACTACTGCTTCAAAACACTCATTGTTGATGTGAGAAATGTCTGGGCCAGAAAAGATTCCATGAGTCAAGATGGCATAAACTCTGGGGGCTCCATCTAAGGGAAGTTGTCAGTTGCGTGACAGATGGTACCACAAGTATCAGTTATGTCATCTACAAGGATAGCCACTCCATCCTTCACATCTCCCACCAGCACCATGCGGCCCACTTCACTGGCTTTCTTCCATTCTTTGCATCAAGGCAAAGTCCACATTCAACCAGTCTGCAGTGGAGGTCACTCTCTTAGCTCCACCAGCAACCCAGAAGACAGTGGTGCAGTTTCTCCACTCAGAGATATTCTCCCTTATCCACTTCAGGACAGCTGGCCCTGCATATACATTGTCCACTGGGATATCAAAAAAGCCCTGAATTTGAGAAGCATGTAGATCCATGGTGATGATATGATCTGTGCCTGCTACAGATAACATATTTGTGACAAGCTTGGCCGAGATTGGGGCTCCACTCTTATCCTTCTTATCTTCTTATCTGCCGGGCATAAGGGAAGCATGGAATGGCTGCAGTGACCCGGCTGGCTGAAGCAATCTTGCAAGCATTAAGCATAGCCAAAAGCTACATGAGATTGTCCTTAATTTTGCCATGACCACTCTGAACAATGTAGACATCCTCTCCACGTACACTCTCCAGTTTCCACAGGGCTCTCCCGGTTGCTGAATTTCTTGGTCACCACCTTGCCTAGCTCTAGGCCAATGTGGTTTGCAATTTTCTGGGGTAAGTCCTGCAGCTGAAGATTTTGATGTTTGGCATCTTGGTCAGCTACCCTGGGAACTCTTTGCTCAGCAAATGCTGCTGCTGCTGCAGAGGCCGGAACGAAGTTGTACCAGAGACTCAGTACTAACCGCTTCACGTTGCTATTCTGCCATCTTGAGAGTTACATCTTTTTTCAATTGCCTGACAAGCTTTACAGAATTGATTGAAGTCAAACTAATGTGGAAAGGTGCTGAAGGAGTCCCAAATATTGAAGTTATAGTTGTTTTTAAATTCTATTTTAAATCAGAGCAATACAAGCACATAGTTGGAGAAAAAAAGAATATAGATGGACTTTGAATGAAAACCAATAGTCCCCTGCTCCATCTTTCAAAATCCCCATCCCACATGCAAAGGCAGTCACTGTTAATGATTTTAATTTTTCTTGTTTTAGGTTATTTTTGTATTTACCTACATCTTTCTGAATTATAGACCTATATCAGTGTCCTACTTTATAAAATATAGATACTGCTTATTGACTTTCTGCTGAGATAGATGAGGCTTTAGATGACTTGAAACATCTTCATCTCTCACAGCCACTCCTACTAAAATTCTTTCACTATATTTATTTCCTCTGTCGGTTACCTTGATAAATTTAACAGTATTCTCAAAAATTTCATTCATTCATTCATTCACCATTTCACAAATATCTATTGAGTGCCTACTGTGTGCCATGTGCTCTTTTAGAGCCTGGGAAGATAGCAGCGAACAAGTTAGACAAGGCCCCTGCTCTCCTGGAGCTTGCATTAGAGTTGTGGGCAGACAGACAGTGAGCATGGAAACCAGGTAGAGACGGTGTCTCTCCACTGCCTATTTTGTACGTTGAGGCTACCAGCATGCCTCCTGTTTTCCTCAACTCTTCTACCCAACTTTTCATTTCTCAACTTTGTCACTTGTACTTCCATTTTACACTGTCAGAACATTGTTTTGAAAACATAATGACTTTTGTGAGTTTTGTTTATAGTTGTTACTAAAGGATGAAATTCAGTAACAGTGTTTTCATTGTTGTATTTAAGTAAACATTATTCACAGCCCAACAAGGTAGGGCACGGTGATGCCGTTTCTCATCTCAAGAGGAGTATTTCATAGCATTCATGTGCTAGAGCCAGAGAGCCTGCATTTGATCCTGGCTCTGTCACTTACTAACTGTGGATCTTGAGCAAAATTTTTGTGTCTTTGCTGTGCTTCAGTTCCATCATCTATAAAATGGGAATAATAATAGTACTTATCATGAATTGTTATGAGGATTAGCAAATTAGTAAATATAAAGTGCTTAGAATAGTGCCGGTTTATAGTAAGCGCTCCATAAATGTTATCTATTATTAATGCACAGTGTTAACTTTTCCTGGTCTGTCTTATTCTCCTCTCTTCCTCTGTTTTTCAGGGTGTCTTCTTTGTCATCTTTGTAAGTACTTCCTCATTGCTAAGGATAGTATAAAATACCTTGGGGAACAGATGTGTCTCAAGAAGTTGAGTGCCTGTCCCCCCACATGGGAGGTCCGAGGTTCAGTTCCTGGTGCCTCCTAAAAATAAAAAGGAACAACAAGCAAACAAATGAAAAAAAAACAACTCAAGCGAGCTGATGTGGCTCAGTGGTTGAGCACCGGCCTCCCACATATGAGGTGCTGTGTTCAATCCCTGGTCCCGGTACCTCAAAACAACAACAACAAACAATAACAAAAAAACAAACCTTGGATACTCATTTTCCCCAAGTGCGCTCTCTCCTGGAGGTCTTCATCCTCCTGCTACAAACTGGACTGCTTGTTCTTGAAATCTGCTATACATTTGTCTTATTGGAATCCCTTGTCACCGGATCCACTGGGTTTGAGCCACTCTTGTCTGAATCCCATGTGAGCTAGACCAGACCGCAAAGACCAGGCCTGGCTCAAGGAATGAAAGATGACAACCTGGAATTAGGCAACATTACTTTGACTTCAGTTTAGCATCCTTTCACAGCATGCCCATGAGATTAAGGGTATATGATGGTGTAAGTGAACTCAACCTTCCCCCCCTCCCAGCTTCCCTTTTTTTCTCATAAAAATTCAAAGTTCAGTGGTCCCAGCACCCAGGAGAAAAAGAATCTGCCTGTTCAGAGGACCCTAGAACTGCAGCTCTTCTGTCTTTCAGTTCTTTATAGCAGGGGATCAGAGAATGCCAACCTTTGAAATCTGGATTTAATGTTTGGAGGTAGGTTCAAAATATCTTGCTATGTCATAGTTACAAATCCTCATGCCTGTGTTTTCTTTCTTGCTGCACCATTTAACATACTAAAGGTTTTAGAATAATCATCTCCTTCTTAGTAACCCTTTTTTATTTTTGTTCTGGAGCACATCCTCAAATAAGTTCCTAATATAAGTAGTATGGGATATAAATTTCCAAACCATTGTGTCTAAAATATCTTTAGACTATCCTCCCACTTGATCGATAGTTTGGCTGGAAATATAATTACAGATGAGACTTATTTTCTGTAATTTTGAGACATTTCTTCATTTCCTTTAACTTGAGACATTATGGGACCATTATGATTATCATTTCTTTTGTACATGGCCTTTAACTTTAAACTTAATATTCTGATATTTCACACTTTGCTGTGAATATTTTTATTTAATTGGGCTGGACACTTAAAATCCTCTGAATGAGAATACCTCTATCCTTTCAATCTTGGAAATTCTCTTAAATCTTTCATTTGATCATTTCTTCCTATCTGTTTTAAAATTTTTTTTCTCCTTTTCTCTTTTTGGTCTCCTAGATTTTATCTACTTTCTTATATTTTCCATATCTTTTTTAAAAAAATATTTCTTTCTGAGAGGAAATCTAATTATATTTTTTAGCCCTTTTACTGAACTGTATTTCAGCAATTAAACTTTTTTTTTTTTTTACATCTAAGAGCTCTTTATTTCTCTCCATTCCTTTTTAGCATTCTGTTTTATTTTATTGGTGGAATATCTTCTTACATACCTCTGAGGATTAAAATTAAATTAGTTTCCTTTAAGTTCTCGTTTGTTTCTTGTATAATATGTGTCCTTTGGTGCTCCTTTTTCCTTTTGTTTTTCTTGATTTATTCCTTTCATGTTGAGGACTTTCCTTAGATGGCTCACAATTCTTGATTATTCTTCATTTTTAAGGGTGAGGCCTTAAAATATTAAGACCTTGATATATAAAGCAGGTTATTGATTGGCAGGCTTTCCTTGAGGGTGATCAGGTATGGAGCTGGTACTTATATTGGGGGATTCCTAAATGCCGGAACTCAGAAAGCTTTGCCCTGTGGCCATTTATTTCTGTAGAGAACAATTCTCTAATTAGCTTGAGGTGGAGAAGATTAGGTAGAAGAGCTGTAGTACTGAATTCAAACTGGAAGTATTAGTATGGACTCTTCTATCTTCTATCTAATTCCTTTTAAAAATACACAGAGTCCAGATTCTCAAGAACAGAGGGGGATATTAGAATCTATATGTGCACTACAGCCCAGTTTCCACATTGTAGCCAGAGTGCTCTGTTGTTTTTTTGTTGTTCTTTTTTTTTTTAATAAACGAAACTTTAGAACAGGTTTAGATTTTCAGAAAAATGGCAAAGGTAGTTCCCATACCCCTATACCCAATTTCCCCTATTATTAACATCTTAAATTAGTAGGGTACATTTGTCACAATTAATGAACCAATATTGATACATCGTTATTAACTGAAGTCTGTACTTTACTCAGGTTTCTTCAGTTTCTCTCTAATGTCCTTTTTCTGTCCCAGGATCCCATCCAGGATCCCACATTACATTTAGTTACCACATTTCCTTAGGGTCCTCTTGGCTGTGAGTTTCTCAGACTTTTCTCGTTTTGATGACCTTGGAGTATTTGGCTGGGATTTTGTAGAATGTCCTCAATAGAGAGTTACCTGATGCTTTTCTCATTATACTGGTTTGTGGGTTTTTGGAAGGAACATCACAGAGGCGAAGGGTATTTTCACCCCATCATATGAAAAACACATTCCGTCAACATGACATCACCATTGACGGTCCCCCTGAGCATCTGGGTGAGGTCATGTATGTTAGGTTTCTCCAAAGTAAAGTTACTATTTGTTTCCTCCTTTCCCCTACTGTGCTCTTTGGAAGGAAGTTACTATGTGCAGCCCACACTTAAGAAGTGGGCAGTTATCCTCTTCCTCTGGGAGGACATAAATTATTTGGAATTCTGTACAGAGTGTTCTTCTAAAAGCTCAAATCAGATGACATCAACCCCTTGCTTAAAATGCTGCAATGACTTCCTAGCCCTCTTAGAATAAAATCCAAACTGCTCACCAGGGACCCTGGCTCTATGCAATCTGGTGCCCACTTTCTGTGGGCTCCATGGGCCATGGTCCTGGCCATCTGCCCCTACTGCTTACTCTGAGCCCAGCCTGATGTGCCCCACTCTTCCTCCCTGACCATAGCCCATTCCATTCTCCTCTCTCACTCTACTCAGGCCCACTGGCCTGCTATCTATTCCTATAAAATGTCAATCACATTCTCACCTGAATGCGTTCTCCCTAGCTGTTTCCTTCTAAAAAGATAGAGGGACTGCTTCATTTTGGTCATTCAGGTCTTAATTTAAATGTCCCTGACCATATGACCTAAACCAGCTACTAATTTACCATCAAACCATCCTGTTTCATTTTCATCATATTATTTATTACTCTTTTAATGATTTCATGTTCATTGTTTTGTCTATCTCTGCTCATCGAGAATGTTTAAGTATTATGAGAACAGTCTTTAGCTGTCTTGACCGTTGCTGTCATACCTATACCCAGAACTGTGCCTGATACATAGTAGGTGCTCAATAAATTTGGTAAATAAATGAATAAATTCATTTACCATCATCTGGAGGCAGATGGAGGGAAAGGATATAAAAATACGAAGTATTTTTTACCCTCTTTTAAGACTTATAAGTCTCTGTGACAGGTCAAACAGAGTAGGTCAAAAAGTTAAAAATGATGATTAACTGAGAAAGCAATAAATAAAGGCAACATAGAGTGTACTTTTTAAAAGGAAATTCATTATTTGGCATTTGGTCAGAAAAGCACCTAGCTCGTCAATGCCTGGCTTCCAGTTTACTTTAGATTAAGTGAACCATAACTAAGTTGGGAACTTCATGATGTTTACATATTTAAAAGCACTGCCACCTCCAATGGTGTGTTTTAAATAAGAAGCAGGCATCTAAGAATTAAAATCTACAATGATATATTACATGGTTTGGAATTAAGTTGGGCTGGAAGTGAATCAAACCTTCTCCTCAGTCACTCACAGCAGAAAGATTTTCACTGACCACAACCAAACTTTGCAGCCATGAATTGTTCTTTTCGTCCTGGCCCTCTATTGACTAGAATGAGTGGACTCTCTCTTCTCTTTCAAGAATGTAGCCAGATGGAATAATGGAAGAAAGGAAGCTCTACCACTCACAGTAAGTAGACGTATAGACAGATTATATTTAGCTAGCAAACAGAGAGAGTAAAGAATGGTTTCAAGCTTGTTCCTTAAATATATGGCATAGATTTGGTAAAACCTCAATTTAATTTTCATATAGCAGTTACATATTTGGAAGGGCTAATATTTGTGGTCTGCACACAGTGTCAAGCACGGTGCTTTAATCTTTGCCTGCCCATCTGATGGAACCTGGGGACCCGGGTCTCAATATTCTCCTCACCACCAGCTCCTCAGCCCCAAGGAGTGACTACCTGTACCATAAATAACTGATTCCGTGTGCAGAGCTCAGGGAGCCTTTGCATCTAGAAATTCTACTACCTTGAAATCCCCTGATTTTTCCATCACCACCTGGAGATAGGAATTCTTTTATTGCTGTTTATTGTGTATTATTTCATTTTATTCGTTTGTTACATTACTGCTATCTTGTGGTTTATTTTATTGTTGCTGCATAATTTGGTCCTGCACAGTGTGATCCTGCAACGGCACCTTTGCATCACCAGGGAGATGGGAAGAAATGCAGGCCCCAACTACAGAGTCAGAACCTGCATTTCACCAAGACCCCCCCATGATCCACCTGCACATTAAAGTCTGAGAAGCTCTGCTCTGCCCCATACTGAGCGAATGGCGCCACAGAGCCACAGGCCTCACTTGTTTTTCTTCCTATGGCCTCACAGCTCATACCTGCCATCCGGAGCTACTTTCCCAGCTTTGGCCTTTTCTTCCCTTGTTAAACAGGATGGGGTTCCTTCCTCTGCTTCCACCACCGAGATGAACAGGGCCAGATGGGAGCAAGCGCCAGCAGAGTCTCCCAGAGCACATTTCCTTATGAGGAACAGAAACGTTTAAAAAGTGTCTCAGGTAAAAAGTATTTTATTAGACTGTGAACACTTTGCTGTAATCCAAAAGAAAAGTTGTGCCACCAGGAGTCAGGAATCAGGGTTGTCCCAGAGCCCTAGAATGGCAGCAAGGGATAGGTGTTTACATGGCGCTCCTTCCTCAGTGTGCTTCAGCCGCCATCAAACTCAGCGGCTGTGTCTCTCAGATTAGATGGAGTGAGAGAGAATTTGTGTCCAGTTCGACCTGTGCAGAGTTTCACAGTGCATCAGGAGTGAGCTCCAGACTACATAGCCTGCTGCCGTCCAGGGTGAGCTTACAAGGGACCAATCCTACAGCTGGGTGTGGGAGACAGGTTCTCCTAGATGGGAAAGTGGTTGAGGAGATGAGTAGCTCTAATACAGTAGCTTAAACCACAGTGAGGGAGGGTTGGGGTGACCCTCTTTTCGCCATGTCAGCAGACCCATAGAATATATTCTTACTGACCTCTAGGCTCACTATAATGTGATGATTAGCTTAGCATGGACTCAGATCTCTTTATGGTTGTCTTGTGAATTTGTAAAATGGATTTTATCTTCAGTCATACTGGGTATATCATTTTTTCAGACAGAGTCTGGCTATATATAACCAAATAATCTATAAAGGATCCATAGGAGAGGTTCACACACATTTAAGTATTAGTTCAGTTCAGGTTTATCTCAGAAGATATTGATATTCTTGTTCAAAAGTTTTCAGTGAGTGCAATTCTGGTCCATTCCATTTCAGTAGGTATTTTATTTAAAAATTTTGGTTTAGTTAAGAACTATAAATGGGTTTGGTTCAGAGCTCTGTAAATAACTGGTTTATTTTTGCTTTTATACACAGGCCATTCAATCCAAGTTCTTGATATGTATACAGTAACACAAACAGGACTTTATTATAATTCTATAAAAGGAAGGGGAGAAAACTTAAAGCCCTTCTTGTTCTCCTTGTTGCCACCTTGGTTAACAACTAAACCATGGTGATTAATGGGTTTTTGTGATATTTCAAAACCCTAGAAATGGAGATGCCAAACTGTCCTCAGTTAGTCCATTGTAGTATGCTTTTCCCATGAAATGTTCTTCAGTATAATTACCTGCAGTTCCTCATATGGCAATTTATGTTCTTAGCCTTGTTTTCAATGGCGTGGGAGAATAGCTGGTTACTGTCTTCTAACTGTCCACTGAGTAGATGAACAAAGTGAAACTTCTCACATCTAAGATAAATAACTGCAGTTTGAGTATAGGCATCTAAGTGACAACAAAAGGTGTGATTAACTTGTCCCCAGTTTGGCACACAGGTGGCCCTGGAAACCGCAGGTATAAGGTTTAAATTAGCCTGGTAGCAACACCATAATATAATATTGGGTAGGCTCAAGGAGACATTTATTGAGCTGAAGACATGAAGCCTTCATCTTGATTGAAAGGATATCGCTCTGGCCTGAATGAGTTCCAGAGGAAATGGTGACAATGGAGAATGACAGATCTAAGGTGATCTAGATCTTCATTAGCAATAGCATGCTGTTTTCCACATGGTGTTAAGTGGATTGGAGGATAAGTGCATTTATAAAATGGGGGAGAAAAGACTTAGTGAAATAGGACTGTACCGACTTACAATTCATAAGAATTTGGACAGAGAGGATTACATTTATCTTTGATTATTTCTGAGAAAAGGGGAGACATTTTAAATCAAATTCAAGTGACAACACAAAGGATTTTAGGGAACTTGTTTAACCTGCTGAAGAAAACAAAGCAGCCCTGGTTCTTCATCTTTAGTATGCAAATCTTAAATGTTCCTTCTTTATTTCTTAAAGCAACTTTGCCAGGAATTTTATATGGGAAAACATTGTTAATGAGGTATAATAATTCTGTGTTCAAAGTTATAAAATATTCTAATTCAGATGCATTACTAATTTAATGTAGCCTTTTCCAATTGCTTCATTTACTTAGGCTGTGACGTATTGCTGTTCCAGAAAGAAATGTTGGAGACAACAGTGAAATGAAAAAATATTTTAGAAAAAATAGTCTCATTAATATGGAATATCTGGCAAGCTGGCAATGTTTGACATAGAGCCAAGACATTTTCCATGGTTATTTATCATTTATATATGGTCATCACACTTTGGTAAAGGGACAATGTCTTATTTCTGAAAAATGACCTGGGATTTCTTGAGACAGGAGAAAACCAAAGATTATGCCATGAGACAGGCTTATTCAGAAGAACTGATGGAAGCTCCTTCTTCTGTCAAGGCCTTCAGGGACTCCTCCAAGTTCTCCCTCACCTGGCCCTCCTTCCCTTGGGAATGCAGTTGTCCTCCTGGTCTGCGCAGCGGTCCAGGTCTGTCTCAGGCTAGAGCACCAGCTCTATTCTGGCATGAGGGGGGCCCTCTGTGATCGTTCAGCTCATAGTGGAAGAGCTTTGGTGAAAAGATGTCATTAGGAACAACCACAGGCACAATCCTTGCTCTCCAGAGCTGCACGGAACTGCTAAACTCTGACCCCAAGACTTCATCTGTTTAGCCCTTCAGATGCTCTTGCCTGACTAGCAAGATATCAGCCCAGTCTGCCTTGAGGGAGTCTCTTTAAATAGCTATTTATAGTGCATAATCAACATAATCCTATTTGCAAGTATAGTATCATACAAAATGAACCATTTGATTTGCAAATTTCCTAATGCCATTAATCTGACAATTTTTGTGCCAGATCAGACTGCCTGAGAGGCTTGTCTTCACTAGTAAAATCTCAAGGCAGATGCCTCTGTGGCTTATTTCATGCTCAGTGGTGTGGATTATAGGAAGGGGAGGCTCTGGAAAGGTGGATGTTCTCCCTAACCTTGTGTCAGGACTTTTGTCCCAGCTTGTCAAAGTCATCAGATGGTATAGGATTAGACATTTACTAACAGGGTTCGGCCCCGGCTTGTCTGAGAGACACTGGGCCAGTGACTTAGCTTCTGAGGGGTTTGGGGTAATTGGCTATTACATGGTTCTCTCTTCCAGGGAGACCCTCCCTAGACCCCCAAAGTGAGTGCCTCTTGCCATACGCCCAACAGTTCTCTGTGTGATCTGCCCAAAGGCATTACACTGAAGTTATCTATTTACAGTCTATTTCCCTTGTTAGAGTATAAGCTTCCTAAGGACAGGGACTAAGTATTGTTCATCTTCAACCCCTAGCCCCTAGCTAGGCTGGCACACGTCTGCTGATCTGAACTGAGATGAGTCCTCTTCAATTTATAAAAATCCATGATTCAAAATTTGGCATAATTCAAGAATTTCAGAGAGAAGTCAAGTTGGGGAAGTAGTCAGATAATATTTACTAATGAATGCGATCTTAAGTGGCCACCAATAAAATTGAGGATTTATTGACCAATAAAATTCTCTTCCTTGACTGCACATTAGAATCATCTGGGGAACTTAACACAACAAAAAAACAAACAACAAAACAATGCTCCTGACCCCCACCCCAACCCAAGGTTCTGACTTGTTGCTCTTTGTTCCCAATTCTTTCTGTAAGATGAGGTCATAGGTAATTTTTAACCGACTCCCCCTGGTGATTCTGTTCAATCAGGGTTGAGACTCACTGGTTTACTCAGAGTGGTATCAAGCTATTACTATCTACTGGAGTTTTTTTAACTTCTTACATAAAAATCAAACAAGTAATAAATGCTCATTATGTAAAAAACATAAGCAGGAAGAAAATCATATAAATACCTATAATTTTATTATTCAGAGATCATCTCTTTTTACATTTTGCTATATATCTTTCCAAATGTACATCTTTCTAATAATAACACAGATTCTGTTTTGTAACTTGCTTTTTTTCACTCAGAAGCATATTATAAACATCTTTCTATGTCAATAAAAACATTTTTCATGGGCAAACAACTGAGTTCTTTGCAGACTTAGATAAGGCACAATCCTGGATACATTTAGAATTAAGATTTGTTTTGAAAATAGTGTTGTTTTCCTTAACATCTCAAACAATCATTTTCCACAGAATGCACCTAATAAGGAATATTTTCTTGTTTTTGTGGTATCTATTCCACTGTATTGTTTTTGTAGCTTTTTGTATACACTATGAAGATGAAAAGCACAGGCCACACTCTCTGTGGTTGTATTAACTCTAAACAAGCCAACACTTAGACATGCAATTTCCTTAGGAGACTGCTCATAAATGGTTTGATTCCAGTACATAGGATATATGAAATCATGGTACTTGGGGAGCAAATGATAGAAATTTAGAAATTTTTACATGTAGAAATTATTAATTTATATTTGAAAATAAATAATGTTTGACTTAAAATGCAGTCTAGAAGCAAAATACCAACAGAGGTGCAACATAGTCTTTGTAAGGATTTAAAAATGTCATGGTTAATTTTGTATCAACTTGGCTAGACTATCAGTTGTTTGGTCAAACATTGGCCTAGATACTGCTGTGGAGATATTTTGTAGGTGAGATTAGCATCCAGTCAGTTGACCTCAAGTAAAGCAGATGACCCTTGATAATGTGGGTGGGCCTTATCCAATCAGTTGTAGGCCACAGTGCAAAATGGAGGGCTCTGAAAGGAAGAAGGGACTCTGCCCCTCTACTCCTTGCCTAAGGAATTCACATACAAGATTTTAACATTACTCACTGGAATTTCCAGCCTCTGGCCTGCCCTATGGAATTCAGACTTGTCAGCTCCCACAACTGTATGAGCCAATTCCTTATAATAAATCTCTGATTGTGTGCATGTATACATATACATATATGTATACACACACATACATGTCCATATTTACATATTTATACACACACAAACACACATATACTTATATCCTGTTGGTTCTGTTTCTCTGGAAAGCCCTGACTGATTAAACAAATAATAAAATAATATTTAGTAAAGAGTGAAAAGAAAAATAATAAAATAATTTTTAAAAGTCACCAGAGATATCTGTGGGGATTTTAGATTATTTAAGTACCTCCTAAAGATTCAGAATTGAGACACCTTACCCTCCCCTATGTAACACCCAACCACAAAAAAACAGAGACTCTGGAAATTACTCTTACTGAGACGAATTGGTTTAATCGAGTCTCTCCCGGAGTCACCACTTGCTCCTCTGGGGAATGTGGGAGAGTCGGTAGATTTATCAGATTTATCCAGCAGTGTTCTGTGCTTTAACATACATTTACCCCTTGCTTCTCATCTTTAATTCGTCCCTGAAAACCCTGCCACTAAGTGAAAAACTGTTAAATGAAAAAGTATCTGCATTAATTTTAATGGGAAAAATTATGAATAATTTCATTCCAATCCAAGACACTTAGACAATTTTCACAGATTAAAAAAAAAAAATTTCAGTTGAACAATAAAGACAAATGTGTACAAATAATATACAACAATTTGAAAATAAGTAAATGTATACTAGTCAGGATTCTCCAGAGAAACAGAACTGACTGGAGATTAGATAGAGAGAAGAGAAAGGGGCGGGGGGGGGGTGGGGGTGGGAGGGAGAGGGAGGTAGGTATGGATCTCAGGCTCTAGTGCCATCCATTTCGGAGCTAGTTGATTCAGCAGGTGAGGTGTTACACACTCTCGAATGGATTATGACTTCCATGGCCACCATCCTGCTCTCTATATCAACCAACAGCTTTTCTAGAGTCTGAAAAGCATAGGTACCATGCGCCTTAACCCAGCATTCCGTTCATACCAGAGCACCAGTCCTGCTTACCGGAAGTGGCCCACTAACATTCCACGCCTGATTCCATGCGAGCGAGCTGGGCTTCTTACCCATTTAAGGTCTCAGGATAGGTTGAGATTAGACCTCTAATCATTCATTTTACCTGTTAAAACTGTGTAGGGGTCGCCTGTGAGAGTGCCAGCTGTCCTGAGGGAAACTTCAGAGGGAACTAGCTACTAGATGGTTTGATTAGTCTTTTGCTCCTATACCCAGGTCGGATGACCAATTTGCACATCAAGACAGCAATGGACCTCCACCATATATATATATATATGTAAATATTAAGAGATTTGTTATTGGAATTGGCAAGTCCAGTAGGGCAGAACACAAATCAGAAACTCAATGAAGGTGAAATTGAATTCCTCAGAAGAGGAGAAGCTGGCTGATTGAAGTAGACATAGAAATTCTTCTGCTGCTGAATCCTAAGTGTTCATCTTTAAGGCCTCCAGTTGATTGGTTGAAGAGATCCTCTCATTGCTGAAGGCAATCTCCTTGATCGTGGGTGTAATCAGCCACTGATGCAATCTCCTGACTAGTGATTTAGATTCATCTATGAACGACCCTCACACTATTGCTTGCTTGACCAAACAACTGGGCACCGTAACCTAGCCAACTTGACACGTGCACTTAACCATCACACAATGTAATTTGTAGATAAAAAGTGATAAAAATGTATTGAACTCACCCATGGAGAAAGAGAAGCCTCCATAGTAGGAGGGGTAGGTGGAGGAGTACAGGGCATAGAAGGTGGGGACGGTCAGGTGAGTAAATCAGAGTGCTCTTGGGTGCACTCAGACTGCACTTAAAAAAGTTATAATCAGTTTAAAAGGTAACCACACGAGGCAGAGCTCGCGTTCTCTGCCTAGAGGAATCCACACCAAATCCTGGCGTGTATTTCTGTCTTTCTCTCCCATTTCTCAGCAAGCTCTGTTCTTTCCCCCATTTCCCAAATTAATTCTTTTTACTGGTCTAACTAAAAAAAAAAAAAAAAAATTATAGTACAGGAAAACCCCTTCACGACAGTTGAAGGTGAGAGTTTGTGGAAACAATGCATGTGCACTACAGCCTGAAAAACCATAGAAGCTGGAGCCTCCCCATCCCTATCACTTGACATATGCTCCAATACAAGATATTTTGGGTTCATACAAATATGGTGCACAATTCAAATGTGTTCCATGTGATATTCACTAACTAGAAACTGAGTGAATTGATGAGTATGTTTTTGGCTGAAACCATAGTTCAAAATAGTAACTTCTCTTGGTACGTTTATTTAGTGTATTTTGAGTGAAAAAATTATTAAACATAACAAGAAAAAAGAAGCTGTTGCCTGAAAACTGCTTTAGTTATGGTGAAATATCATTAACCAAAAGTTTTTCTCTGAGTTAAGTCTGTACAAATCTGCCATAGTCAGGCACATGTTTTTCTCCTTTAGAAGTGAGTAGTGTGGTTCTGGATGATTCCTTCATGTAGGTCATTTCACCCATCTGGATAAAGTTCAGGATTTCTCATAATGAATCTGCTTTTTAATTTTTCTAATTTTAATTTCCATTAAAGAGACAGTTTATCAGTAAGTCATGTGAGTACAAGATGGATTTAAGATAATTGTGGAATGTATAATGAACACACAAAAGGTTATAGAAGAGCACAAGGTAATTATGACATTTTTCAAGAATAGTTGTGTTTTACCATATGGTAGCAATCATTCACTTTTTCAGCTTTTTTTTTTTTCCTTTGCTCTTAATAGCCCAGTCATATTTGCAGCCATTTGCATGTTTCCTGGCGCTAAGCATTCCATTTTGTTAGAGCATAGGAAACTTGACATTAGGAAATAAAAAATGCCTTAAATATGATTCGCTAATTGTTTGACATTAGCTGTGAAATAATTGGAGCGGCATGGTTAGTATGGGAATGATGGATGAAGCTGAATGCTCAAAGAGACAATCTCTCTGATTTTTGGAAGATGAGGCTTCATTTTCTAAGCAAAGAGTAAATCTCTGGTTTTTTCATTTTAAAAATGGGATTACTACATGGTTAGGCAGTTTAATCATTTCAGAAATAGAATCAAGCAGTAAGGAGTAATTTTAACTTTGCCATTCAATATGTGAGAAGTCAGAAATATGTCTCATTTTTTTTTAATGAAAAAAAAAAAAAGATTGGAAAAGGCTCTCAAAGCATTCTTTTTACAGTTCTACAAGCAACCTACTAATCACCTACAAATTCATACAGCTACAAGAGGAAACGAGGCCTCCAATTATTATTACTACTATTATTATTATTTTTGGAGGGGAAAGGGGGGCTAGCACTTGGAGGGCAGAACCTAACAATGGTCTTGTCTTATACTCTGCATTTTTACCTTGAATTTATTAGGTGTATGCTTTTCCTTTCTGTAATACATTATGCACTCCCTCTAGAGTCAGAATCTGAATATGATCTGAAACGCAGCTTGACAAAGTGCTGCTATAAACATTAGAGGAAGGTTCAGACTCCTAATTATGCCATATTTCAAAGATATTAAAGGCCACCTAATAACATGAAGAACAGCCGTGCATGAAGTTGCCCTGGCTCAGAAAAGAATACATATTTTAACCTGGGTTATGAAGAACCCTCTTCCAAGCTTTGTGACCCCCTAAAGTGACCTATAAACAAGCATAGGGCTGAATTAAATCTTTAAATTCCTTTAATAGTCTGAAGTCTTTATTAAATTCTGAATTCATCCCACACCTGGGATGAAAGAAAACCTCAGCGAGAAAGTAAAAGCCTGTGGTACCATCATGAAATGTGTTATTGTCAAGCTTTTTGTGGAAGTTTACTAGTTCTTTCCATGTCTTTTTCAGGAACCCAAAATTAAAATGGCTGTTGCTAGCCTGTTTAAATCACATCCCATAAACTGTGCCTTTGGTGGCCTATCCTGCATACTCCCCTTCCCTGTCTTCTCCCCAGCACAATGGTTAGGTTCCCACGCCTTTCCCACCCAGCACAGGGGACTTGAGGAAAGCTGACACCACCCCCAGCTGCAGTGGCCCTGAGCGACCTGTGGGGAATTTCATCCTCCTTCCCAGTGATGGCTCGGGAAAAGTCATGTGACCCAATTCTGGCCAACAGGATGGCTTCAAGGAAAGTTCTTCTTCAGTCTTCTGGGCGAGCTTCCAGAAGTGACACTTTTTTTTTTGGATGCTGATGTGCTGATGTGAGGCCTTGAACTGCTGCAGCCATTCACTCAGCATGAGGATGAGATGAATGCTGTGGGGGAGATTAAGGCCAAGAAAATGACGCAGCAGGATGCATCGGTTAGGTCAGATCCAAAGTTTACCCTCTCTGAGCTTTCAGGCATGGGAGCCAATGTGTGTATCATTGTTTAAACCAGTTTCATTTGGGATTTTTATTACTTGCAGCCAAAACTATCTCCAAAATATTGTAATATTTAATTGAATGATTGCCTTAAATTGGAATCCCAACTGCATGTAAGCCCAGTTTAACAACCACTCTCATGCCCATTTATGTAGAAAAATATAATACAATACATTATGGAGGCCAGTTAAAGAGGGTTGTATTTGTTATCTATTATTGCATAACAAATTATGCCAAAGCTTAGTGACATAAAATAACAATAAACATTTATTATCTCTCAGTGATTTTATGGGTCAGGAATTTGGGAGCCAGAGTTGCGAAGTTGCAGCCAAGGGATGTCAGCTGGGGCTGAAGTCAGCTGAGTGCTTGACTGGGGTTGGACGATCTCCTTCCAATATGGCTCACTGATAGGGCTGACAAAGTACTGCAGGATGTTGGTGGGAGGCCTCGGCTACTTCCCACATGGACTTTGCCATAGACTGTTTGAGTGTCCCCAGGACATGGTATCTGGCTTCCCCAGAAGGAGTGAGCCATCCAAGGGAATGAGAGACAGGTAGAAGCTATTCTTTTAATGACCTCACCTCAGAAGTCACAGCATCGCTTCCACCACATTCTATTCATTAGAAGCAAATCTCTGAGTTCAACTCAGATTCAAGAGAAGGGCAATAGGCTCTACCTTTTGAAGGGAGGAATGTCATAGACTCTGGAAACATTGAGGATCTTCACTGAGCTAAGTCTTTCTTAGGCCACTAGGAATACAACTGTAATACAGCTAACAAGTTTATTTATTTATTTTTTATCATCTTCCAGGCCCTCCTTAAAAAGCTTTACATATATGAGCCCTTTAAATTTCACATCAATCTTATGGATTATATGCTATTATTATTCCATTTTACAGTTGTGGAAACTGAGGCACAGAGCAGTGACATAACTTGTCCAAGTTCACACAGCTAGCAAGTTTCAGAAACAGGATTTGAACTCTGGCAATCTGGCCCCATAGTCTGTACTCTTAAGCACCTCATAATCTCGTCTTGCTAGTCTGTGCCTGTAGGTATAGTCTAGGCAATCATTGGTAATAACCTATAATTCACTGGTTCTTGCCTCTGCCTTTCCATGCAGACCCCAGACCCTTGCATGGTGCCTCCTAATCATTCCTGGCAGATGCCAAAGCCTGTCTGTCTCTTATGTACTTACGACAGGCTACCATGTAACATCCCATGCCTTTCCTCTCTCCTCTTCTGACTTCCTGCTTCAGGATACTTCCAGGTATCAGCATCACTTCCACCAGCCTCCACTGTCTCCCACCACAGCCTTGGCGCCAGAGCCCTTGACATTCCACAACTGCATGATATTTTGTAATAGAGTGGGGAAGAATGGCTCTCTCTGTCTCTCCTCTCTCTCTCTCTCTCTCTCCCTCTCTCGCCCGCCCCCCCCCATGATCACTGTAGAGAGGCCACCTAAGCTAGGCTATGCTGCTCATCACTAGTCTTTCTCTTTTGGTGTTTGCTTTGATAATCCCCGGCACTCCCTCCACCCCACATATAATATGCCCATCTTTATGCAAAGCCCATTTTACTCATGCCTCTACATAAAACCCACCACCTCCTATTCCCAGGATGCATTCTCTCCTTGGAGGTGCCACAGTCTTTATGTAAGGAGACCTCTGGACTACCTGCCCCACCTGTTCACTAGACATGCCCAGGTGAACTGAGCCCTGACATTGAACAGAGCTTAAGATCAAGCTGGGAATCCCATGACATGAAAAATAACTTGAAAGTAAAAACAAAAAAACAAAAAGTCTACAAGAGAAAATCAAACATCAAGAAAATGGTGTGCTCCTGAACAATTCTCAACTATTAGCAACTTGTTTCCTTACATTTATATAAACTTTTCCGCTGAGAAATTTTTTATTAGTTGTTTTTGAGAGAGGTGAATGGTCACAAATCTTCCACCATCATCACCACCTGTAAAGCATGCTCCTCAGGTTTATTCAGTCATTCTTTCAGAAATACTCATCGAGCAGCTACTGTCTTTCAGCGAATGCCAAGCTCAGGGAAGCCAGCACTGAGCAGGCAGATGCAGCCTCTGCTTCCATGGAGTGTTAACCAAGTGAGGTGTAATGGAATGGGGGCAGGCATTTACAGACCCTCCTCCTTATGTAGGGACTCATGGTCTCTGAACTTGTCAACTTCTGGATCTGACACATTTCCTAGTGGGGACACCAGGAGGCTTGAAAGCAGGTCCACTGAGGTCTTGCCATCATGACTTTAGGGTAAAAGCCCTATATGCTTCACAAAAGCATCAAAACAGAGATTATAGGCAGATTTTTAAAAGACAGACTACAGAGAAACTGAAGAAGGCATCCATTTGCCTTCACCTGAGTAGGGGAGCAGGCTCCAGCCTGCATCAATCTCTCCCTGTCTAATTTATAAAGTTAATGATCTGCCCATACTATTTCGCTCTTGATTACTGCTCACACTCTGGGGAAGCAATTTTAAATTGCATCAAGTCCATCCATGAATTATTTGCCCAACAAGCTAGTTGGGTCCTTGAGGGCAGGAAGTCTGCATTACTCTTCTTATAAGCCTTTTCTGTTATAAAGGCTTGTGTGGCTGAGCTCAGGTTGGCTCTGGCTGCCAGCCAGATGGGGAGGCTTAGGGGATGTGAATGCAAGCTGACTAGCTGACTACCTCAAGAGCCACTGCGTCTCCAGGCTCTCTCAGGTCCCACCCCCCTTCTTTTAAACCCATCCTCCCCCCTCTCACAGCCTGTCTCATTTATGTTCTTTTCTCATTCCCCTTCTTGAACAAGGCCTTCTTTCTACTCATTTACTTAACACACATTTTCTGAGCACCTACTTTGTATCAGGCACTCTGGTAGGTGTTAGGGACACAAAGGCAATTAAAATGTGGCTCCTTGCTCTAGAGAATGTATAGTCTCATGAGGAGAGAGACTCAAGTAAATCAGGGTTTATGCAACCAAATGAAAAACAATAAGACAAAGGTAAGTGCAGGGTGCTGTGAAAGCCCCAGAGAGGGGCAGGTAAGTCAGGTGATTTCCAGGGAGAGACATTTTAACCCAAGAGCTGTATGTGAAAGAGAGATAACAAAAATATTCAAGCTGAGAGAAGCCTAAGTAACCTAACCCAACTACTGTATTTATAGATGAGGAGACAAACCCAGAATAGGGAAGGGCATTGACAAAGGTTTTGTCTCCTGCTGCTGGCTAAGTCAAAATGAGAGCAAAGACTGGAATGTAGTTAGATTTGGTAGGGGGGTTGGGGGTGGTGGTACTACAAAACTGGCCAGAGTGTGGAGTAGAAGCAGCAGCAGGAAACCTGTTAGTGCAATTACCCAGGTAAGAGATGAGAGATGATGGAAACATAGACCGAGGTGGAGCGGGTAAAGGTGGTCAGATTTTACCTACATCAAAATGGAAGAGCTGACATTTGCTCATAGTTGGGATATAGTATCTAAAAGAAGAATACAGGATGGCTCCAAGAATTGGACATGAGCACCTGTAAGCAAGGAGCTTTCAACAACTGAGATGTTGAAGATCATAGGAGTAGGGGGAAATAAGGGCTTGTTTGGGCCATGTTAAATTTGAGGTGCCTATTAAATATCCAAGTATATAGATGTCAAACTGGTATTTGGATATACAGGCCTAGAGTTGCGGGGTGGATAGTGGTCAGGGCTGGGGATATAAAGTTTGGATGCATCAGCATGGAATTGAAAGCCATGAGATGAGATGAGATCACCTAAGGAAAGAGTGAGGAGAAGAGAAGAAAACAAGAGAAGAGAGGACTAAGCCTTAGACATTCCAGTGATGCATCCAAATAATAGCAAAAGATCCTCAGAAGGAGTGGCCCATAGGAGAACCAAAAGAAAATGGGTTCCTGGAAGCTAAGTGAAGAGAGTATTTCTAGGAGAAGGAAAAAATCTACTCTGTCATATAATGCTGACATGTTGAATTAAATGGTTAGTGAGAAATTAGCTTTAAGTTTGGCAAGGTGGAGGTCATTGGAGACCTTGACAAAAACAGTTTTGGTGGAAGGGGACAACAGCTTAGTTGAAATGGGTTCAAGAAATAATGAGATCAGAGGAAGTGGAGACAGAAAGTACGTATAACTCTTTTTTTTTTTTTTTTTTTTTAAAGATTTTATTTATTTATTCATTTATCCCCCCCTTGCTGCTTGTGCTCGCTGGGTCAGCCAACCACGCCGTGCAGGCGGGCGGGTCCACCTTCACCAGGAGTCCCCGGGAACCGAACCCGGGGCCTCCCACATGGCAAATGGGAGCCCTACCAATTGAGCCACAGCCTCCTCCCATGTATAACTCTTTATAAGAGTTGTACTGTAAAGGGGAGCAGAGAAATAAAGCAGTATCTGAAAGGGAATGTAGAATCAAGGGAGTTGTGGGATTTTTTTTTTCTTTCTCAGATGGGAGAATTCAGTCTCTTTGTGTTCTCATAGGAATGATCCAGAAGAGAGGGTGCAATTGTTGATGCAGGAGAGGGAGGCCAAACCTGAAAGGGCTACATTCAGAGTAGCAGAGAGGGTGGGAGGCAGTGTTGGAGCAGAAGGGTCGCCTCAGATAGATGCGTGGGCCACTCGCCATTTAACAGCAGAGAAGGCAGAGAACACGGGCATAGAGACGTAGGCTGGTAGAGCTGCTGGTAATAATTTGTCCCTGGTTGTTTCTATTTTTTCAGCAAAATTAGAATTGAAGCCATCAAAAGAGAGAGAAAGTACAGATTATGTTGTTGGATGTTTGAAAAGAAAGGAAGAGCTGTAAAAGAGTCATCTAGAAGACTGGGACTGTGAATGGATTAGCTCCATATAGGAGCCAAAAAGACCCCATTAGAGTTTTGTGCTCATGCCAATCAGAATCGTTGTTTCTTTTCCTTCAGTTACATTCAGCTGCTTTGGTACTGGGGAGAAGTGAACAGAGTGTTGGATTTAACCAGGAGTGAGGAAGAGAGTATAAAAATAGGCCAAGGAATCTAACCTTGGTGAATGAGGAAATTGAGGACATAAGGGGTGGAAGGACAGTAAAAAGGGAACAGGGTCAATGGATTGGGGGTCTGATGGGGTGGAAGTCCTGTTGGGGCCAGCATATTAGGTGGCAGATAGAAAAAATAGGAAATAGTGATCAATGAGTAGGATGTGGAGGGAGTGCATTTCTTGACAATGACTCCTTCTGAAGTGTGGCCATGGGAATGGATGGCTGACATGGCGGCAGGAGTGAGGAAGATCATTGGGCTTTGGAAAAATCATCCATGTGGATACTAAAATCACCAAGAATTATATCAGAGATAGTGTTTGCTGCAAATATAGTAAGTTTACTTTTCATAGAACAATTATGACAAGGCGTATATGTTTAAGCCATGCTACCACTACCCCCAATCTATCTATGAAAAAATGGATAGGGTTATAAAGAGATTCTAGTTTATTTGATATAAACTTTTCAGGATTTCCTCTTTTTAGGGGAGCAATTTCTTTCTCCCATTTCATCTGCATGGTTTTCATTCCAGTAGATGAAACTGAAGTTTAGGCGGAGGTGTATAACACACACAGACAAATATAACCACTGATTTTTTTTTTTCCCGCTGATATAATTTCATTGTAGCATATGTTTTGTCAAGATGTTGTGACATTGCCTCAGGATAGGCTGACACATTCTCTTGACTCTACAACATAAATGTTTTGACTCAGGGAATGTTTCCTATAGGACAAACATTGAAAGTTGGCAAATCCCTTTTGCTAAAAAGTCTCCTGAATTATATAATATTCATCCCCCAAGGGGAAGCCTGACCACTGAGAACTTGTTTTTGTTTGTTTTAAATCATAGAGCAAAGCTTAGAATTTTATAGTTTCTCCTTTTTTGTGAAAGTCAAGAAATCTTATCTTGTCCTCATTTATTCTCTCCTGAGAAAATAATCTTGACTCTTCTTTTTAAAGCAAACTCCAAAAAAATTTGCTTGGAGATAATGCAATTGGCTCACCCAGGTTCCTCTGAAGTTCAAACATGCCCAGAGCAGCAAATGCCCCAGGGATTTCTGTGCAGATTAGATATGAGCTGGCCAGGCTCACTGTGCAGACGGAGACGGGCATGCAGGAAGGCCACAGACTATTTATTTGTGCTCATGTGGAAGCTTGGATCTGATGTGCACTATTGTTCCTTAATTATGACTCCCTGAGGAAGTTCAAAAACATTCTTTTCTAAATCAGTGTGGGGTTTTTCTCCATTGTTAAGAAACCCAGGCAGTGGACACTCCTTTCAGCTGGCAATAATGAGGTTTGGATGTCAGCTCTAATAGCTGTAGCAGGTTTTTGGGTCGCTGGGTCCCACTGGCACTGTCACCCTTGGTTGGAGTGCTCTTGGTTAGAAAAGGGGCTGGTGGAGGGAGCAAGGGCAGAACAGTATAAATTTAGGCCTGAATCAAGCCGCTTACCCCACTGATCTGGGACAGTCTGTTCTCTTATATGTGGATGGGGCAGTTCCTTCGATTAAATAGGACACTTTTGGTTTTGAACATTCACTCCTTTAGGCTTGTTAAATATATAATAGATGTACTGGGTTGAACAGTGTCCCTGAACAATTCATGTTCACCCGGGACCTCAGAATGTGACCTTATTTGAAAATAGGGTCTTTACAGATGTAAGTAGTTAAGGATCTCAAGATGGTAGCACACTGGACTTAGGGTGGGCCCTAAATCCAATGACTGGTGTCCCTGTAAGAGGAAGAGAGGACACAGGGACAGAGGGGAGACTGCTATGTGAAGATGGAAGCAGCCACAAGTCAAGGAAGCCTGGGGCTGCCTGAAGCTGGATGAAGCAAGCAAAGGTTGTCTCCTAGAGCTTTGGAGGGAGCAAGGCCCTACCGACACCTTGAGTTCAGGCTTCTGGCCTCCAGAACTGGGAAAGAACACATTCCTGTTGTTTTAAGCCACCAAGTTTATGGTAATTTGTATGGCAGCCCCAGGACACCAACAGGCAGGTAGAACATAATACTTGGACAAGCCTTTAAGTCCTGGCTCTGACACTAACAGTGCAATCAGAGGGCAAGTGCCTTAGCTTCTCTGAGTCTCAGTCTTTCTTCTCACTCACAGGACTGTTGTGAGGCTCAAAAGGAAATTTAGATACTAGAGATTTTTTTATGAAGGCCACTGTGTTTACTGTGACAGACACTCAAGGTCCTTGTGGTTTAGCTTATCCTCGCAGACAAATAAATGTTCAGTTGTTCTTATGGGGATGTCTAGATGCAAATCCAGTGCCCAGCCAGTGTAATTCCTGTCACGTAATTCCTGTCATATTTGCTAATTGCTAA
Organism: Tolypeutes matacus; assembly: GCA_026826555.1. Lineage (NCBI taxonomy): Eukaryota > Metazoa > Chordata > Mammalia > Cingulata > Chlamyphoridae > Tolypeutes > Tolypeutes matacus. The sequence continues at coordinate 12,021,076 of JAKSZT010053769.1, read as the reverse complement.
GTGAATGAATAAAGGAACGAGTGTGTAATAGAATAAAATGTGAGATTTTCAGAGACATGAGTGGGTGGGATTAGAATTCCTGTGTCCTCAGAGTAGGAGAGCTGGGTTTTCACTACAGCCACCCACAAAATACTTGTACATCTCTGATTGGTCCAGGAAGGCTTGGAGTAGCCCCAGATGCAGTGATGGGAGTAGAAGACCCCAGCTAGTGGGGTTGTGGCAGACCTAAGACACGGCACTACCAGGAGGGGGACTTGGGCAAGTAAGGAGTGAGTGAGGGATACCAAGAGAGGGGGAGACACTGGCAACTTTTGCTTGCAGTTGGCCCTGATCTTTCTTTCCTAGGATGGCTGCAGCTTTTTCCAGGGTAACCGGTGGGCCTTGGTGTACCAGGGAATGTGTTCAAACGGTTGGCTCAATCAGGAGTCACACAAGCAAGGTGCTCTCTGTAGTTCCCACAGACATGAACCTTTAGATTTCTCTCTCCTCAGAAGGGAGAGGATTTCTTTTCTAATTTTGTACAAGTTCTGCTTTCACCTATGACATAAAGGGCTGAAGAGAGTGCCACTCCCACTCTTACAGGAAAAAGCTCAATAAACAACAAAACCGTAATTCTTCTTGAAACCATCAGAGAGCTGATGCAGGGCAACCAAGAAACCTGAAATCCCAGAAGAGATGGGGCCTTCCCAGAATGTAAGCGCTGGCTCAGCTGTGCAGAGCCTGAGAGGGAGAGAGGAAGAGAAGCCCCAGGCCAGGAGAATGAATAAGAATTCAGGTAAAATTTGAACTGAGTGGCAAAGGTCAAGTGTAGGCTGGAGTGAGAGTATAGAGGCCCTGGGACTGCAGCCAAAGGGGAGCTCACCCCCACATGCAGACTCTTCTGGTGGGACCTCCCTGGGTACTCAATGAGAAAGACGGAGGACAGAGAGGAGTCTGGAGAAAGTCTCCCTCAGGGCTAAGGGCCTGGAGGAAGGGAGCAGCCAGATAATCTAGGCAGAAACTGTCCCCTCTAGGGGTTGGAGCTTAACCCCCCTCCCCTGGAGTGTGGGCTGGACTTAGTGACTCCTTCAAGTGAATAGGGGAAACAGGAACTGCACAGTGGAGATGAGTGGAAGTGATCAAGGTCAACTTCACCAGTGATAAATCCTGTCAATATGTACCTCCTGCAATGCTGCTGTGGGAAGGGCATTTCACCTCTGTGGTATTTATGCCCCTAAACCATAACCTCAGTCTAATCATGAGAAAACCCAAACTGAGAGACATTCTACAAAATACTCTTCAGAACTCTTCAGAAGTGTCAAAGTCATGAAAAAGAAAGAAAGGCTGTGAAACTGTCCCAGATCAGATGAGCCAAAGAAGAGATGACTGCACGCAATGTGGGACCCCAGATGGGAACAAGAACAGGAAAAGGACATCAATGGAAAAACTGTTAAAATCCCAATAAAGTTCATAATTTAGTTAGTAGTGTTTTTATTAATGTTAACTTCTTAGTTTTTATAAATGTACCAACATTCTGGAAGATGGTAATATTAGGGGAAGCTGGATTAAGACTATATCAGAACTTTGACAGAGTTGGACTCAAATAAATCCTCCCCGCACATGGTCCATCAGTCCCTTCTATTCAAACCTATATGTGATGCTGGAGTTTGTAGGTGTCCTTCCAGAGACTGGAGCCTCTGGCCTGCCCATGTGCCAGCTGTGCCTGGAATCTTGGTGGAGCTGCAACTCCTACTCTACAGCTCAATGGACTTACCCAAGTCACCTGGTGAGGAGACGATGATGGACAATGGCCATCCCAGGGAATGGAGAGAGCCTGCAGCCGCAGGCAAGATAATCCCATCCACCGTATCCATGGGATATAAGGCCCCTCTCACTTGGAGGTGGTGTGGACATCACCAACCCAAACTCCTCAGTTTTGGGGGAAGAGCTATGGACTAGAGTGGACTTAATGGTATTCTGTTGTAGACATATTGTGATTCAAGCAATGGAAGAAATTACAACAGTGAGGTGGAGCCAGTGGCCACTGGATGCTTTCGGGGCAGGGAAGGGAAAAGCAGTTGTAATACAGGGGCTTTTTTGGGACTTGGGAATTGTCCTGAGTGACATTACAAAGACAGATATAGGCCATTTTACATCAGCATATAACATGCAGAACTGTGTGAGAGAGAGTGTGGTCTGCAAATGTGAACTATGGTCCATGCTTAGTGGCAAAGCCCCAGGATGTGTATATCCATTGCAGGTGATTTGCCACACTAATGAAGGATGTTTATGTGGGAGGTTATGGGAGGTGTGGGAAGTGGGGAACATGGGAATCCCTGTAATTTTTTTGTAACATTTATGTAATCTAAGTATCTTTTAAAATATATAATAAAAAAATAAATTAAAAAAAAAATTGAAATACGATGTAATATTGATCATACTACTCTCTCATGCCTTTTTTACATAATAATATTTAATACTATCCATGTTAATAAATTAATTGCTATTGCAAATTATTTTATTATATTCTTACAAATAGTCTATTTATGAATATTTTGGTTATTCTTATCCTCCTTAAAATAATCCCTGCCTTTGTGCATGAAACAATAGTTTCCCTAGTAATTCTTGAAAAGTGTAAGCTTCAGCTTTAAGATAACTGCAGCCCCAACTTTTTTCCTCCCATTAAATGTTGATTTGTGTTTTGATTCTTCCAAATACGGTATTGGTAAATATCATTAGGTGGAATAATTATTGTCTATCACATGAGTGGAAAGCAATTTGTTTACTTATGTCCCTTAATGATATTGAGGAAAATATTCTTGCCTTTTTGGATTTCTACTACAATCAATCTGTATATATCTCATGGACATGTTTTCCATTAAATTGTTTAAAATTTTTATTGATTAAAAAAAAAAAAAAGAATATATCAGAACTCTCTGTACCACCTTGGCAAATTTTCTCTAAAACTGAAATTATTCCAAAATAAGAAGGCAAAACAAAAACAATTGATGAATGCCAGGAACTGGAGTTGGGGGAAGGGTAGACTAAAAAGAGGAAAGAGGGAACTTTTTGAGGTGATGGAAATGTTCTATGTGCTCTATGAGTGATCTATATGTTTGTCAAAATGTATTAAATTATACCCTTAAAATGGTGAATTTTACTGTACGTAAATTATACCTCAATAAACCTGACCTTAAAAGCGGTAGTACATCACTGTTGGGGACTTAAATGGATTTGAGGTTTAGTAGAGAATGACAGTGAAAGCCTCACTCTTTAGAAAAATGACCGTGCCCTTGTTCCTATCCTCTTGTCTCACTTTCAACATAGAAAAAAAAGTCATATTTTTCTCAAATTCCTAATTTTTTTCATGAAAACTATGGGGGATGGGCCAAATTATCATCTTCTGTAATACAGTGGGGATATTGGTAGGCATCTGAGCAACTCTGCATTGTGAACTGAGCAGTGAGTCCACATTGCAGCTGAAACACAGTGGGCGAAGCTAGGCGGCTTTCTCCTCTACTTAAGCTGCTTCCTGACGGCAAAACGGCAGCGGCGACGGGAGCAGCGTTCACAGCCTCACGTGGCTCTTTTGAGCAAAGGGAAGGAGGACTTTAAAAATATTTTTAAAAGAACATATGGATATGACATAAAATAAAAATGCAAAATAACGTACAGTTATTAATAAGATTCCCTTCTACCTCTATCCCCTGGTCCCTGCAGGTAAGCAGTTGCTACCCTTTTAGGAATATTCTATGCATATTGGAGCATATGTTTGATTCCTTTGAATGCAAATGGTAGCATATTAAATCCTTCTTTCTTCATTTGGCTTTCTTTTTTTCTTTTCTTTCTTTCTTTTTTTTTTTTTTAATATGCCTGCCTCATTACAAGATGAATTTGAAGGAGTTTATGCAATGCACGTAAAATAATGGTTTAGGAAAGCAAGCTTGAAAAAAAAGAATTGAACTACAGTGTTTCAGTTTGAGTTGGCTTAAACAATGGGAATTCGAGGCTCACAATTCCTGAGGCTGGGCAGAGTCTAAAATCGAGGTGCCAGCAAGGCGAAGCTTTGTCCTCAGAGACTGTGGTGTCCTAGGGCTGGCTGCCGGCATTCCCTGGTGCTTGGCTTTTCTGTCACATGGATGCACCTGGTGATGATCCTTCTCCTTTCTCCTCTGGATTCTGTTGACTTCCAGCTTCTTGTCGTCCATGTGGCCTTTTCTCCATGTCCAGTTTCCTTAGATTATAAGGACTTCAGCCATATTGGATTAAGGCCCGCCCTCATTCAGTTTGGGGCACTATTAACAAATGAGTTCACACCCATAGGACCAGGGGTTGGGACCTGAACATGCCTTTTGTGAGGGACATGATTCACTCCCCAACATATGGGTTAGTTTAGTACACAATAGCCAAGCCCTAAGATGCTGTACATCAAAAGAGGTTGGCTATTAATGTGGCTCTGAGCTTTCCAGCAGCCAATACAAAGAGGAAAATGCCAGCAGCTGCATGACTATAGTGCACATAGCATACAAACCAACAGTTCTGTTACCATGTCCATGTTTTCCACTTATGATAATTGAACTAAAAATAAAGCAAAACAACAAAAATACCAAAAAACCACCAGTTGGTTCTAAGACCTGAGAAAAATGCCTTCCATGGATCCTCATTTTTAAAAAAGTAATGGTGTCAGAAGGGAGCAGGTGTAGCTCAGTGGCTGAGCACCTGCTTCCCATGTGTGAGGTCCCAGGTTCAATCCTCAACACCTCCTAAAAAAAAAAAAAAAAAAAAAAAAAAAAAAGTAATAGTGTGAAAACCTTCAACATCCTCCTTTACTTGCTTTTTCACTTTCTATAGGTAGAAGATCAATCCATATGTCCACATACAGAGCTGACTTGATCGTTAGAACATAGGAGTCTGTGGCTGCCTAGTATGCATTGTATTATGTGAGTGATTTATGATTTATATCCCTAGCTCCTTACTGATGGGCAGTTAGGGTGTTTCTAAGATTTTGCTCTTTGAAACCATGCTCCTATAAATTTCTTCATGCATGCATCACTTCACACATCTACAAGCGCATCTGTAAGATAAATTCATACAAGTCAATCTGCTTGGCTACTGTTTATTTTGACAGCTTTGTGCTACTTTTCTTCATGGACAGTGTTCCAATTTACACTCCCCACCCCCACACACAACTATACCAGCTTCCCCATTCTCCCCCTCCCCCTGTTCAGTGCAAGATCCCACTCTCTGATCTTGAAAAATGACTATTATGAATGATATCGCACATTGTCCTGTATGTCTAAGAGCAGAATTTTTTACTTTCTTCTTTGTGACCTGTCTGTTCATAGCCCTTGTCCATTTATTTTCTTTTGGGTTGTTGGCTTTTGCTTAATGACTTATAGGAACACTCTATATTAAGGAGATTATCCCTTCGTGCTATCTGTTGCAATTTCTCCCTTGTTTGTTATTTATCTTTTGAATCTGTACATGGCATTTTTTTTTTGTCATGGAGGAAACTTTTATTTTTATGTAATAAAATCTATCAATAGTTTCTTTTATAGCTTTTTGGATTTGGGGGCTACATTTTACAAGGTATTCACTATACTAAAATCATCTCCACTGCTTTCTTCTAGTTCTTTTATGTTTGAATTTGGAATTTTAGTATAAAAGAGAATAGGAGGGTTCCAAATTTATCTTCTTCCTGGATGGCAACCCATTTATCCCAATAGTGAATAATCCATCTTTGTCCTCCCTGATTTGAAACGGGGTGGGCAGTTTCTTGTACTATATGAATCCCACAGTAATCAGCAAAATCCTCCCTTGAGGCAGCTGTAACCTCCAAACGCTGCCTTCCTTCATCTTGGTGCATCCATGGGAAGTCTTCATAATGGCCAATTCAGTCCATGCCCTTCCTAACCCATTTGGGCACCCCTGGGTATCCTGCCTTGAATACAAAGACGCTACAGACCTAAGCTCTTGTTTCTCCTTTTTTGAGGGTTTCTCCAGAAAGTGAGATCTTCTCTAGGTGTTCCACTAGAGGGTGCTTCAACTATACATATTTACATATGCATGAACACATAGCCTGTGTTGATTGTGTGGGCGGCACACATACATGCCAGGCAGCTGCCTTTTCATTAAAAATTTATGACATGGAGAGCACAACTGCAGTTTTAGTTCTCCCCCATTTCTTCTGCACGTGACCCAAATGATCTTCCCAAAGATTCACCCTCCTCCTAGAGAACTGCCAGTGCCCAACAGTGTGGAAAATGGAGGTGTGACTAGAACTGAAACTGCTAGCAGTGGTAGGAAAAAGGGCTCATTAGTTGAGCTTCACTCCTTGTTTTCTTTTTCTGGAGAGGCTTTTGGGGAAGATTTGGGCTTTCAGGGATCCCTTTGAAATTCAGAATAGAGGGAGTCATTGTCACAGGCAAGTGTTGAAAGTTATGGAGTTAATATGCCGTGAGATGGGACCAAAAATTGGTGGCCCCCTGAGCAAGCGAGTAGGGATGCTTAGGGACTGTGAAAGGTTTGGTGAAGGGATAAGAGTTGCTAAGTAAATCAAGTCACTTGGTACCTGGTAATCATGGGGAAGCAGTTGAAAGATGGGGATTGATTCAAAAGGGAGAGAGTTGAAGAAGTAGACTAAAAAGATTATTTTTGTCTAAATATTCAAAGCAGAAAGAATGAGAATGCTGGAAGTGGGGAGTTTGGTGAGAAGAGTCTGAAATATTTCAGAAAGATAATGATAGGGGTTCAGTGATAAAGAGGTGCCTATGAGAGATAGTGAGCAGCATTTTTAAACTTTGCTGCATGTTAGAATCACCTGGAAGTCTTTTTAAGACTGGGGTTCTTAATCTTTTCTGTTCCACGGACCCCTCTGCCAGTCAGGTGAAAATCACAGACCCCTTACTAAGTCTACACTATACTGTGCATTATTTAATAAATATGTCACACCACACTAACACGTCTCCACAAGAATAATGCCCTTTTAAATTTAAATTCTAGCTCACTGACCCCTGCTAAGAACCCCTGCTTTAAAAACTCTTGTTTTCTGGGATTGGGATCCAGGCATAACTTTCTTTTTTTTAAATTTTTTTAGGAGGCACCAGGAATCAAACCCAGGACCTCCCATGTGGGAAGCAGGTACTCAACCACTTGAACCACACTCACTCCCATAAACTTGTTTATGTCATTTGCTTGTATTAAAGTTTCCCAGGTAATTCTGATGTGCAGCCAAGTTCGAGGAACAATAGCCTGATAGTGTTTCTCAAACTTGAATGTGCATCAGTATCACCCAGAAGGCTTATTAGAACACAGATTACTGGGCCCCACTCCCAGGATTTATGATTCACTAGGTCCAGGGTGAGTGCTTGAAATGTGGTTGTCTGAAATGAGATGTGCTGTTAAGTATAAAATAAACATTGGCTTTCAAGGAATTTGTACTAAAAAATAATGTAAAATATCTCAATAATACTTTTATATTGATTACATTTTTTAAATGATAACATTTTGGATTTAGTGGATGAAAGAAAATTATATTATTAAATTTAAATTTTGGGAAGTAGATATAGCTCAAGTGTTTGAGTGCCTGCTTCCCATGTACAAAGTCCCAGTTTTGGTCCCCGGTACCTCCTAAAAACAAACAAATGAAAAAACCAACTCTCTTTGGGGAGCAGATATAGCTCAGTGGTTGAGCGTCTGCTTCCCATGTTCAAGGTCCTGGTTTCAATACCTGGTACCTTGTGGCAGTTGATATTGTTTATGAATTCCAAGAATAGATATTGGATTATGGTTGTGAACTGGTTTGTCCCTCTGGGCATATTAGATTATATTGGATTCAGAGGTTTCACTTTTACTTGATGATTAGGCTTTGATTGGGTCACATCAGTAGAACATTGCATCCCTGCCCTAGGTGGGCAATGACTCACAGAGAAACCACACTGTAGAGAAGGGAGGTTGGAGTTTTGAGCTGGAGCCCAGGAAGTAAGCACACAGAGGAGCAGAGAAGCTGAATCCGGAGAGAATCAAACCTGGGGAGAGACAGAGCTGGTCACCTGATAGTCTACAGATGGCCTTGTGGAGACAGCAGGGCAGCTGAGCCTGGAGACAGAGAAGCCCTGGGAAGAGAGGAACCCAGGAAACCTGAACTCTTGGCAGCCATCGGCAGCCATCTTGCTCCAACATGTGGCAACAGGCTTTGGTGAGGGAAGTAACTTATGCTTTACGGCTTGGTAACTGTACGCTTCTATCCCAAATAAATACCCTTTATAAAAGCCAACAGATTTCTGGTATTTTGCATCAGCACCCCTTTGGCTGCCTAATACATACCTCCTAAAAAAAAACATTAAATGTCACCTGTTCTTTTTACTTTTTGAATGTGGTTATTAGAAAAGTTTAAACTATACATGTTCACATTCTATTTCTATTGGACTGTGCTGGTTTGTATTCACATTTCACAATGGATAGTCCTTAAACCACTTGGTTAAGAATCACCTGGAGTGGTTGTTAAAAAGACAGATATCCTGGTCCCAAATCCTGTCCTACTGATTCAGAATCTCAGAGATGGGTACAGGATTGACTATTGAACAGTTCCTTACATGATCCCAGGGTTTATGATTTACTAGGTCCAGGTGGGGCTTCAAAAATTGAATTTTTTTATATTGGAGAATTGCTGATTTAGGTGAGCAAAGAAAAGGATGGGGAAAAGTAAAAAAGTTTTCATTTAGGAATTAATGCAGTCATGACATGGTCACTGCAGATGAGGAATCAAGAAGGAACACATTGAGGATGCTCCATCTTCGTAAACACAGCCTGAGTAAGGGTCCATTTGTCTGGGATTGATTGAATTGTAGAAACAGGAAGTCTCCTTGCTACTCAAAATGAGGGCCTTGGATGAACAGCATCAGCATCACTTAGTTGACTAGAAATGCAAATCTGAGGCCTCATCCCAAACCTACTGACTAAGAATCTTCATTTTAACAAGATCACTAAATGATTCCTTTGCATCTTAACATTTTTTACAACTTTATTAAGATATTTTACACATCATATAATTCATCCATTTCAAGTGTACAATTCAATAATTTTTAGTAAGTTTGCCAAGTTGTACAATTGTCATCATAAATCAGTTTTAGAACATTTCCATCACCCCACTAAGATCCCTCATGCCCAGTTACTGTTAATCTCTGTTCCCATCCACAGTCTCAGGTAACCACTAATCCAGCGTCTCTACAGATTTGCCTCTTTCGTTTCTGGCTTCTTTCACTTAGCATAATGTTTTTGAGGTTCATCCATGTCACAGCATGTTCCAGCAGTTCAATCCTCTTTATTGCTGAACAATATTCCATTGTATAGATGTACCACATTTTGCCTACCCTTTCACTAGCTGATGAACATTTGAGTTATTTCTAATTTGGGTGCTATTATGAATAATATTGTAAGAACATTTGTGTGCAAATCTTTGTGTGGGCATATTTTCTCATTTCTCTTGGGTAGATACCTATGAAAGGAATTGCTGGATCAAATGGTAATGCACATTAAAGTTGAGGAGCATTATTCTGGGGCATTTTCTGTGTGTGTTGTGATGTGATAACCCTGAATATAAGGGAATGTGCCTGAGTTTCTAAGTTTTCAGGGGTGAGAGGATTGTTCTTTTATTCATTGTCCTGGTTTGTCTTTTATAGACTCCAGAAAATTATGTTCTTAAGCAAACCCATACCTGGGCTTGTAAACACAGTGTAGATGGGGCCTTTTGATTAGATTCAGTTAAGGGACCTTTGATTAGATCACTTGATTAGATAGCTTTAGGGCCTTGATTGGACTACATGAGTGAGGCATGACCCAGTTTGGGTCTCTACCCTCTTGCTGGGGTCTTTTATAAAGTGAGAACTGGAAACAGAAACACACACAGAGAAAGAAAGCCACCATTTTGATCCTGCCATGTGAGAGACAAGACTCCAGAGATAGGCTGCCATCTTGCCTCACTAAGTGGCAGGACTCTAGATTTGCTAGCAGCCAATCTTTGGTGCAAAAGCATCTCTGATGAGGCCTTGATTTGGACATCTTCACAGGTGCAGAACTGTAAGCTTTTACCCTGATAAATTCCTTTTATAAAAGCCAACCCCGTTTCTGATATTTTGCACTGGCAGCCTTAGCAAACTAAAACACTGGTCAATTGTGTAATGTTGAGCAAGTAACTTCATTTTGTCTATAACATAGATTTATGATTCCTATTTTACAGGGTTCCCATGAGGATGAATGAGCGTATAGGGGCCAAATACAGACACTGAGCCCAGGCATCTGTGCCAGGGGAGGGTTAACTTTGCTACATTTTTTGTGATCATTTTGTGACCAAACCTCTTGAATCCACAGTTTATTTTTATTATTTATTTATTTATTTATTTATTTATTTGTTTGTTTATTTATTTATTTATTTTTAAAGATTTATTTATTTACTTTATTCATTTTAACTCCCCCCTTCCCCATTTGCTGTTTTGTGTCCATTCGCTGGGCAATTCTCTGTGTCTGCTTCCTGCCATCTCTTCTCATCCTCCTCCTCCAGTCTTCACCAGGATTTGATCCTGGAGACCTCCGATGTAGGAGAGAGGTGTCCTGCCACCTGCACCACCTCGGTTCCTGGGTTTCAGAGCTTTCGGAGCATCTCATCTTGTCTCTCCTCTGGCGTCTCTCTCATCATCTTGCTGCATGGCTCCCGGGGCCTGGCAGCTCACCGCCACACAGAGCCTGGCAGCTCATGCGCCTTCTATATATATATATATATATATATATATATATATATATATATATATTTTTTTTTTTTTTTTTCTTTTTTTTTTTTTTTTAATTTTACCAGGAGATCCTGGGGATCGAACCCAGGTCCCTCCATATGGCAGACGGATGCCCAACCATTTGAGTCACATCTGCCTCCCACAGTTTATTTTTAAATGTGAGATAACCATACACTCCTTTTTAGACCATGGTGAGGCTTAAAGAAAGTAATGTATATAATCATCTTAACACAGTACTCAATAAATGTTGACTACTAGTATATAAATCACTCAGCTCTGGGTGGGTGCTCAGGAAATGTTGGATCACTAAATGATGATTTCCATATCTGTCTTTTCCAGGAAATAACACACATGCACACACCTTTATATTTTATCTTATTTACATGGTAAAATCAGGAATTTCTCATAAGCAAAATCAAACATTCCTCTTTTTTTAAAAAAAGATTTATTTTATTTATTTCTCTCCACCCCTTCATTGTTTGCACTTGCTGTGTCTGTTCATCTTCCTTTTTTCTTTTTAGGAAGCACCAGGAACCCAACCTGGGACCTCCGATGTGGGAAGGAGGTGCCTAATCCCTTGAGCCACCTTCATTCCCTGCTTTGTTGTGTCTCTCATGTTTTTTCTTCTTGTGCCTCTTGTTGCGTCATCATGTTGCGTCAGCTTGTTGTCTTGCTCGTCTTCTTTAGGAGGCACTGGAAACCTCTGCTCCTTGCTTTGTTGTGTCTCTCATTATGTTTTTTTCTTCTTGTGCTTCTTGTTGCATCATCTTGTTGCATCAGCTTGCTGTGTCTGCCCGTCGCACCAGCTTGCTGTCTTCTTTAGAAGGTACAAGGAACTGAACCAGGAACTCCCATATAGTAGGTGGGAGCTCAATCGCTTGAGCCACATCCACTTCTCAAATAAAACATTCTTGACGAGTTCACATGTGATGAATAGATATTTGTCTGCAAATCCAGGAGATCCAGGCGCCTTGTCAAACAGGCCAGTGATGCCGAGGTGTCAGTTCAGGGATATGCAAATGTGCAAGATTTACCTATTGGCTCAGATCAGCACAGGAGTTCATTTAGCATCATGCTTAAAAAAGGATCTACTTAGTGACTCTGGGCTGGATTGATTCCCATTAGCAGAGCAAAGAAACAAGCTGCAGCTGTCAGAGGGCCAGGGGTCAGTGAGCTTGACTGACCATTTTTCAGATAATTCTAGGACCAGCTTTCAAGAGGAAAGTGCATGCTGTCAGCATCTCAGTTAACCCATCACCTAAACATGTACCTATGGTGGTATGCCCTTTCCCCCATTCTAATGTAAAGAGCCCTTGCAAAAGGTCAGAGAGTTACACACAGGCATGGCAACATCTAAAGACGAGAGTCTGTGAACGGCCCCTTCCTTAGATGGGTTCCATGCCCTTGGCCATCCTCCATTCTGTCTGTGCACGTGGCTGGAGGCTAACGTTATTCTCCCCCTCCTTGCAGGCAGAAAACCTTGTCCGTGAAATCATCCTGCACCCCGGCTAGCCAAACTGTGTCCACAGCCTATTCTGGCTGTGAGGAATTTCTCACTGGTGAAGGAGGGAATCTCCACCAGAAGGCCCAAACCAGAAAGTTGCTTTAGAAAGATTCCACTGTTTGGTGAATACAACTCTTTTCCCCTGGCAGTGGGGGTGGGGGAATGTGAAAGCCGGAATGAGAAACACTGGCTACAAAGGCAATGGCATACCTATTTTAGGCTAACTCTAGTGATTTAATGATTATCATTGTAGAAAGGGGGAATAAAAGTTGAGACGTGGATATCATTTCATCTTATGCATAAAAAGGGGGAAAAAGAAAAATCTTTCTGACTCAGGCACCAATTGCCTGCTCTGATTGTCTGTGTGACTTGCCATCACACTGCTGTCGCTCTGCATTTAGCAGAGGCATTAAAGGGTATTAGATCTCTGCTGGGGCTTAATGACAACAGGAATCACCCCAATTCATAAAGCAATTATCTATCTGGGGACCTTTTCCAAAGCGGTGAGCTTTCCTTTGGGATTTTTACAGTGACTGATATTTCCAAAATCTTGGGTTCTCTCCCCTCACCCCAATCAATTGCTGATATTTGAATGTCGTGAAACTAAAAGCTGTGAAATTAAGCCTGCTGTGCAAGCTGTAGAAATGGGGAGGCTGAGATGAGATTGCAGGTCACTCTCACATAATATCAGTGCACCATTATGATACAAATTATGAGAAACATTACCAGACACGAGGCATAATGGACTACTGTGATGATGGGAATACATACTGTTGAACATGGAATGTTTGTGTGGAAGGGTTAATATTGATTTCTTTAATGCACCCCTGCCATTATATCTGAGTCATGCTGGAGGACTCCTTGGTATTTGCTTCCTTAATTTCTGTCCCAATCAGCTGTAACACCATGGACAATTTCCTTGGCAATCTGTAGAGCTCTAAAGCCAAGGTAATGGGTGCCTGGGTCAACCCACCATGACAGGCGGACTTCCAAAGGTGCCTTTATGCATGAGTTTGCAATTCTGCCTTCATTTCTAAATGTGTGTACCTTGGGAGACTGCATTTGTGTCACTGTGATCAGTGATTGTTCTCAGAATCATGGGAAGGGAGGTGGCCATACTCATCCTTGATTTACAAATGAGGGTACCATGGCCAGAGAAATGAGCTGCTTTGCACCAGTACTCATGGCCAGTCTGGGGCAGAATGATTATTACAGCTTCTGTGGGCCCTGTAAATAGAATCATAGTTTCAAGCTGGGGAGAGATGTCAGAGTCATCCTACATTCTACCTTTTTATATGGATGAAGAAACTGGAGCCCAGAGAAGTTAGGTGGCCTGCTCAAGATCCTTGTTTCAGTTTGCTACACTGCTGAAATGCAATATATTAGAAATGGGTTGGCTTTTAACAATAGGGTTTTATTAGTTTACAAGCTTATAGTTCTGAGGCTATGAAAATGTCCAAATCAGGCTTCATCAGACAATGTTCTCTCCCTGAAGACTGGCTGCCAGCAATCCTGGATTCCTCGGTCATATGGCAAGGCACATGGTGGAATCTGCTGGTCTCTCTCTTCTCTTCTGGGTTTCATTGCTTCAGTTTCTGGCTTCCTCTGGCTTTGTCTCTGTCTGAATTCATCCCATTTATAAAGGGCTCCATTAGAGGATTAAGACCCACCCTAATAAGGGTCCATAATCCTTACAGCAAACCTTGATATATGTGCAATGACCTCTGGTAAGTGAAAAAGAATTAGTCATATTGGATTAAATATCTAAAACTTACGCAATATTTCATGCAGTATTTAATTTCTTGATTTGTACATTGGGAACACTATTGCACTATTTAAAACTGTACTACCACTGCTCTTAATTCTGTGATTGTTATTATCCCAGAGTGCTGATGTGATCCTTAATTGCTGAAATAAAATGCTATGCAAACTGAAAAAAAAAAAAAAAAAAAAGACCCACCCTGGGTTACGCTTTACTGAGGTAATCTAATCAAAGGGTCCACACCCACAGAAATGGATTAACTTTAAGAACAATTTTCTGGGGTCCATACAGCTTCAAACCATCACAGTCTCCAAGCATTCATGACTTCATTCTCCTCTGTCCAGTCCCTTGCTAGTCCATCCTGCCCCATCCACTGCTTTCCAACCTTATGACCCACACCTGCAGCTTCTCGCTCTCTGCTGTCCCCCCAACACAAAGGAAAGGGAAGCTTTTCTCATTCTTTTGTCCAGTTTTCTAAATATGAGCTATGACTATCTAACTGGTCCATTTTGGTTTGGACCACAGTGTCAGAGCAAAAGAAAAATGGTTTGTTGAAAGAGATGTTTCATCAAGTCATGCTCAGAAACTCTGTTTTGGAGAAAGGAGGTCTTTAAGATAAATACTCGTTCTGCCAAGAAAGCCTCAATGTTTCCTTTCTCATAAATCCACCCTCAGGACCTCATATCTTTTTCAAATTGTGGCCAAAGGTCTGCACCTTTTCCTTTGGTTCTGTTATACAGCAATAGTAACCAGCACCTAGTGTTTAGAACACTTCTTTTCCTGCCATGGTGAGGATATACTGAATTTTGCAATGAGTACGTTTAGTTCTCAACTGTGATTCAAATTTGCAGTGCCAGCCGCTCTTCCCTACAGGGCTGTATGGTCGGTGAGCAGCTTGCTCAGTGGTTCTCAACCTTCGATGCCTGTAGAATCACCTGGAGACCTTTCAAATATTACCAATACCAATGCCAGAGTCCCACCTCCCCAGAGGTTCAAATTTAATTGATCTGGGGTGAGGCCCAGGAAGTGGAATATTTTTTAATGCTCCTCAGGTGATCCTAATGTACAGCCAGGGATGAGAATCACTGTGCAAGAGGAAGATGAGCTTGAATGACAAAACCAACCAACAGTGACAGAAAAATATGACATCTAAAGTTCAGCTAAGAAGAATGACTCATAGGACTGAGATAGGAAACCACTGGCCAGAAATCCTTCTCGTTTCGCACAAGGACCCCTGGTCCTACCACTCAGACTGAACACAAAAACTAATGACATCACACTCCCTCAAAATCCTTTAATGATTTTCTATGACCTGAGAATAAAGTGAAAAAAAAAAAAAAACCCAAGACGGTAGCATAGCTATTCTGGTCACTATTGCTGTGTAACAAACAACCCCAAACTTTCAACCATTTAATTATACTCAGGATTCCATAAGTCAGGAATTCAGACAGGGCACAATGGGAATAGCTTGTCTGTGCTCCAGTGTTTGGGTGCCAGCTGGGAATACTCAAGACCTGGCTGGGTGCTGGATGCCTCTGGAAGTGTCTTCACTCCCATGTCTGGCAGCTAATACTGGCTGTAGGCTGGAACCTCAGCTGGGGCTATCGACCAGAGCACCTATTGTGGCCTCTCCGTGTAGCCTAGGTTTCCTCACAGTGTGGCAGCCACAGGAGAGTTGGACTTCTTACCTGGTGGCTCAGTGTTCCTTCAGCAAGTGTCCCAGGGGACAAGGCAGAAGCTGCATTGCCTTTTCTGACCTGGTGGCAAATGTTACATAGCATTTCACTTTCACTGTACTCCATTTGTCAAAACAGTCATAGGCCCATCTAGATTCAAGGGGAGGGGATATAAATCCCACCTCTAAATAGGGGTGGGTGGCAGGGTCCCGTTATAGAAGAATAAGTGGGATGGGGGATTTTATTGCAGTTATCTTTGGAAACTACAATCTGCCACAATGTTATACATAGCTCCCTTTGTTATCTCTCTAGCTTCACATTGTCTTACTCTGATACAGGCAGACTTCACTCCAGTCAGGCTGAAGTATTTACAGTTTCCAGAGGGCACATGCTCTTCCATGCCACCTTTTTCCCATGCTTTTCACGCTTTCTCTAGAATGTCTCCCACCCCCACTCAAACCTACCACCCTAATTCTCTTATGCCCTATAGAGCTAGACTCAAGCAGCACCTTCCCAGGGAAGGTTTGGACGACGTGTTGGGTGTATCTTCTCTGAACAGCCAAGCCTCTGCCTGTTTATCTCAGATGTGGCCCTCATGTCGCTGCTGCGTGGTATATGGTGATTCATGTCTCTCTCTCCTTCACTACTCTAAATTTCTTCGGGGCAGGGACTATCTCTTTTTTTATGTCCCCAACACTTAGCAGTGCTTGATATATAGTCAGTGTTTTCAAAGCACACTAGCTTTTATTATGTGGTTATTATTATGGGGAAGACACACCTTATACACACTAAGATTGAAAAGCTATACTGGCTTCCTAGACAAGGCTTGCAATATTTCTCTAATACTTAAGAAGTTAGGAAATTCAGTGGGGACTGGGACTCAGAAGAGGTTATCTTGCTTTGCACCACAGCACAGTCTTATTCCTTAGCCCTAGGCAGCCATTTACATTTCTCTTGGCTTCTCACTCCCATTACAGAAATGCCTCCCTTGAGTGTTAGTGAATAAATTTGTTAATGTTGGGGAAGTGCTTAGAAGATGGAAAGAGCTGCATGTGGGCTAAATATTATTATTAATAATGGTAGTGATGACTGATTAGTCATTTTGATGGCACTTCTCCTATTTGGTCTGTGCAAAACTGAAAATTGGTCGTGTTAAATTGACTTACCTGTTCCATTTGGCTCTGTCAGGAAAATCAATGAGTTACACATGAATATTCTTCTATGTACATAGCCATTTTCAAAGTCAGAAACTCATCAATATTTATTGTAAGCAGTTATGGAGAAAATGGATGAATATTTAACACATGAGAGCATTAAGGTATTATTAAAAGTACTTGGCCAAGCAAATTTTGAAGCTATATTTTGACTTTAACTCACAACAGAAAATCCATATTTTTAATTAGATACATGAGAATATTTGAAAGGCTGTCACTGGAAAGGTCTCTGGAACTGAAGACAGAAAACAACTTTTAAATGGCAAAAGCTTATTGGATACCCTTGTGCTTACCCAGAAGTTCCAGGCAATTGGAAGACACTGCTTCTAGAGATTTCCTGATTTTATTGGTGGGACAAGCACCTAATGTCAAAGATTGGCAATTACCACCCTAGTAATTATGCTTAGTTGGGCTCTCGTCCCCCATATTAGGACTGATGGCAAACTTTTCTTTTTTAACAAATCAATTTTATTAATACATATTAATAAAGCATACAATTCATCCAAAGTATATAATCAATGGTATTTGGTATAATCACATAGGTGTGCATTCATCACCTCAATCATCATTAGAGCATTTTCATTATTTCAATAATAATAATAAAACAAGCAAACTAACAAGAAAATTCTTTACCCCTCAATCTCTCTATGCTTCTCTTGCTGTATATAGCTGATATTTCTGGCTATTCTTGCACAATTTATTTATTTATTTATTAAGCAATTTTATTGAGATATGTTCATATATACCATACAATCTAGCCAAAGTGTATAATCAACGGCTTTTAGTATAATCACAATGTTGTACACTCATCACCACAAAAAACTTTAAAGCAATTTCATTACTCCAAAAAGAAAAATTCCACACCCCTTAGCATTCCTTCCCCAGCCCTACATAACCACTAATCTAACTTCATCTTTATAAATTGATTTATATTTACATTTTATATAAATGGAATCATACAATATATAGTACTTTGTGTTGGTTTCTTTCACTTAGCATAATGTTTTGGTTTTTTTTTTCTGATACTAATATCTTGTAGCGTTAACATACACTTGTTTAATTTCAAAGAAAAAACAGTCTAATGGATGCAATTTTACCCATATTTGTATTTCATATGCAATTTTACTATGCTATACAGTTCCATGGTACATTTTTTAGCTTTCCTTTCAATAATATACATGACCTTAGACTTTCCCTTTAAACCCCTTTCATACCCACATAATAGTATTGCTAGCTACAGACATTATGCTGGGCTTTCACCCTTTCTATTCATTTCCAAGGATTAACACACACATCCTTTTACCAAATTCTGCACAAGTTAACCTTCAGCTTTCCATTCTTTAACCTCATTCTATGTTCTAGTGATCCATATTCAAGTTATTAACTCCATGAGATTAAACAATATATTTAGTTCACAGTAACATAACCATACAGTATTTGTCCTTTTGTGCCTGGCTTACTTCGCTCAACATAATGTCCTCCAGGTTCATCCATGTTGTCATATGCTTTATGACTTCCTTTCTTCTTACAGCTGCATAATATTCCATCGTGTGTATACACCATAATTTGTTTATCCATTCGTCAGTTGATGGACACATGGGTTTCCAATTTTTGGCAATCATGAATAATGCTGCTATGAACATCGTTGTGCAGATGTCTGTTCAATGTCACTGCTCTCAGTTCTTCTGGGTATATAACTAGTAGTGGTATTGCCGGGTCACATGGCAAATCTATATTCAACTTCCTTAGGAACTGCCAGACAGTCCTCCACAGTGGCTGTACCATTCTGCATTCCCATCAACAGTGTATAAGTGTTCCTATCTCTCCACAACCTCTCCAGCACTTGTAGTTCTTTCTCTTTTTAATAGTGGTCATTCTAATAGATGTGAACTGATATCGCACTGAAGTTTTATTTTGCATTTCCCTAATCGCTAGTGATATTGAACACTGTTTCATGTGTTTTTTCACCACTTGTATTTCTTCTCTAGACAAATGTCTATTTAAGTCTTTTCCTGATGGCAAACTGAAGGAGCAGACATTGGTCACCAGTTAGGTTGAAGGAATGGACTCTGACCCCAAAAGCATCAGAAAGATGATTGTGACAGTTTGAATTTAGTGAATCCCCCCCAAAAGATTATGTTCTTGAAGTAATCCATTCCTGTGGTTATGAGACCCTTTTGATTAGACTATGTTAATGAGGCATGACTCAGGTTGAGTGCCCACTCTGTTGCTGGATCTTATATAAACAGAGATACTGAGAGATATACAGAGAAAGGAAGCCACTATTTTTGATCCTGCCATGTGAGAGAAAGGAGAAAGTAGTGAGAGAGAGAGAGGACTCCAGGCTCGCTTACAGCTACAGAAAGGCAGAGAAGCCCCAAGAGGCTGAGAGAGGTCCTAAAGTCTGGAATCAGCAGAGCACAGAGGCATGAAAAGAGGCCCCCGAGGGGCTGGGCCCACACAGCAGCTCAGGCTGAAGAGATGAGCACTATGCCTGATAGCCCACAGCTATGCTCCAGGAGAGAGTGAGCCTGGAGGGAAAGGCAGGGACCTCAGCAGAGCTAGGCTACCATCTTGCTTCACCACATAGCAGGACCCCAGGACCACCAGTAGCTGACTTTGGTAAGAACATTATCTCTGATGGTGCCTTGATTTGGACATTTCACAGCCTTGGAACTGTAAGCTTTTTCCCCAAATAAAATTCCCATTATAAAAGCTAACCTATTTCTGGTAATTTGCATCAGCAGCCCTGTGGCAAACTAAGACAACCATGAAAAAGAGAGCTGTGGAAAGAACACTGAAGTGGGAAAAGAAAACACATGAATTCTAGTCCAGTCTCAGCTGCTGACCAGCTGTGTGGGCTTGGGGAATGACATCATCTCTGGAGGCTTCAGTTTTCATTTGGAAAATGAACTCTTTCCCAGAGTTAACTCTGAATAAGCCTATAGATGCCATAATGATTTCTATGTATGAACCACCTCAGATTTGCTTAGCCCAGCCTAACACTCCCCCTACCCCTATACCTGCTTGTGAACAGCCCAGCCATTGGGCCCTTTTTGGGCCTTCATTCCAGTGGGACAGGAGCCAGAGTCTCTGGGCCCAGTTGACTGTGGTGTCCAGTTGAGCACCACAGGCACTTTGCCTTCTCTCAGTAGTTCCAGGCTCAGATGAACCACCATACAATATGAGAGGGGTCGGCCAGCTCTATCTGTAAAGGGCCAGACAGTATATATTTTAGGCTTTGTGCATCATATGGTCCCTCTTGCAATGACACAGATCTGCCCATGAGAGCAGCCTTAGAAAATACCTGAACAACTGGGTGTGGCCCTGGTCCAATAAAACTTTATTTATAGATGCAGATTTGAATTTCACACAATTTTCAAGTCATGAAATATTCTTCTTCTTTTGATTTATTCCAAATATTTAAGAATGTAAAAACCAAGCTTGAGGGTGGTACAAAATCAGGAGGGCTGCCCATGGAGTGGCTGAGAGAAGCCGCTGTCCTGGGTCCATGTTCTTCACAGTGAGGGAGAAGGGACGGGTCCTGCAGGGGTACCCTTTCTCCCCTCCCCCAGATGGGCACACTGAGTGACAAAGAAGGTGAGACTAAGAGGACCAGCTGCTCTTGCTGGCAGGTGGGCCCTCAGGAACCTGCTGCTCTTGCCCACGTTCTGCTTGACCAGAGAAAGGGCAGACTTCATAGCCTGAACCTTAGCCAGATTACAGGTAGTCTGTGGGCTGGACGATGGAGAGGAAAACAGGATGAATGGGAGGAAAGAGAGGTGGGAAAACCACCACCAGTTCTCAACTCAGGGGCATAATACATGAAAGAAAAGCAGTCTCTACCTCCATTTCCTCATCAATCACTGGGGGAGGCAGCAGCCCAGAGGAAACACAGCTGTACTGAGGGGGTGGGCTGTGTTCCATCCCCACCCCTCAGGAGTCCCCCTCTAGGGTCTCCACACACCAGCAGGCCCAAAGAGTTGCATGGAGACCCTACTGATAACATCGGGGTATAGATTGCTTACCTTCTGTCAATGCCTAATGTGAAACTGATCTAAACTGGCTGCCTGGCATCCAAGCAGGAGAATGGGAGATAGTCTCCTAGTGCAGTCACTCTCCCTCTCTCCCAAATGACAAGAGCACATCTTTTCCTCTCTCCTCAAACCTCCAGCACTTCCTCCCCACTCTTCTCTCTCAGCTGAAAACATTGCTTCCTCTTTCATTGAGAAAATGGAAGCATTCCAAGGGGAATGTGCACAAATTCCCCATAGGATATCTACTCTCCTTACCAGCATCTGCTCCCATATCCTCCACCTTCCCTCCCCTGCCTGTACTTCTGTCCATGGTTAACAATTCCACCTGTGCCCAGGATCCCAAAACTTCTCATCCACTCAAGTACATCACTCCAGCCATTTTTCTCTCTCTTCTAGATTATTCCCATCAGATTATAAACATAAGATTCTTTTTCCCATCTTAAGCCCATGCACACACATAGTATCTCAACTCATTTCCCCCTCTGCTTACTGTCCAATTTCTTTGCTTCTTTTTAAAGGAAAGAGTTGTCTTTGACTCTTTGCCTCCCAATCTCTCTTCAACCTATTCCAATCAGGCCCTTCTGGACACCGTTCTACCAAAATCACTAAATTATCCCACATTGCTAACTGCAGTGGTCAATTCTCAGTTATGCTCTTATCCACCTGCTGCTGTTGACACAGCCAATCTCTACATCCTCCATCCATCTTTCTTCCCTTGGATTCTGAGACATCATACACTCCTCATTTCAACTTTAATTACTGGTGACTCTTTCTTAGTCTACTTTGCTTGTTCTTCCTTATTCTCCCAACCTCAGCATTGGACTCCTCCTTGGACCTCTTTTCAGCTCTATCTATTACTCTCTTCTAGATCTCATCTGGATCATGTACAAGTCATGAGCCAGATGCTAACAACTTACAAAATAAATCTCTAGCCTGGAATTCTCCCCTGAACTGCCAACTTTAATATTGAACTGCCTGCTTGACATCTGCTTTTTGTTGTTCAATAGGCACCTCAAATTTAATAGGGATCAAACCAAACCCCTGGTCATTCCTTCTCACTAAACCTCTCCAATCAGTCCTTTCCACCACAGTTGATATTAATTCCATCCTTCCAGTTGCTCAGGCCAAAATCTTTTCAACAAATCTACAAATCCTATTGGCTCTGCCTTTAGAATATGTCCAGAATCTGACCGTTTCTCACCAATCTCACTTTTACTACCTGGCTCAGACAGATATAATTTCTCTTCCTGGTAACGGCAGTAGCTTTCTAACTGGTTTTCTTGCTTCTATCACATAGCATCTAGTCATTAAGTCTTGCAAATATAGTAGCAGCAGGAATGATCCGTTAACAGAAAGTAGATTAGATGTAAATAGGGGCTGCAGGGAAGGGGAAATGGGGCATTATTGCTTAATGGGTACAGTTTCTGTTTGGGGTCATCACAGTCTTGGTAATGGATAGTGGTGACAGTAGCACAATATTTGAATATAATTAATACTACAGAAGTATACACTTAAAAATGGTTAAAATGGGAAATTTTGTGATATATACATAAAACCACAATAAAAAAAGAATAATCCATTTAAACCATGTCAGATTTTGTCATTCTTCTGCTCAAAACCCTCTTGTGGTGCTGCATCCACTTAGAGTAAGGGCCAAAGTCCTAACAAGAACCCACAAGTC
Organism: Tolypeutes matacus; assembly: GCA_026826555.1. Classification (NCBI taxonomy): domain Eukaryota; kingdom Metazoa; phylum Chordata; class Mammalia; order Cingulata; family Chlamyphoridae; genus Tolypeutes; species Tolypeutes matacus. The sequence continues at coordinate 11,998,439 of JAKSZT010053769.1, read as the reverse complement.
CCTACCCTGTCTGGTACCCCATGACCTCTGTAACCCCAGTTGCACCAACCACCTCGATGTTCCTTGAATATATCAGGAGTTCTTAAGTCTGGAATGTTTTACTACAGGGCTTTCCCCTTCACCTACTTCAGGTGTTTGCCAAAACGTCCCTTTTAGTGAGGTCTTCTAGAGCACTTGAATTAAAATTGCAAGGCACCCCCCCCCCACCAAATTTATGGAGCTTATAGCAAAAATGAGGCCAAGAAGGTTTGTGTCCAGAATATCCTGCTTTCTAGTGTAATTAACCTTCTATATGCAGAGTATTTCAAAATACCTCCTGCCTGGTTTGTCTGCAAACAGCAGATGCAAGCAGGTGCTCAGACCAGGTAAATTTTTAAAATTCATATTTCTTCTTCTTTCTCAAATGAGTAAGTTCAAAACTGCCTGCATGTATGGCTGTGAATTGGTGGTAGCCAACGTTGCATGAGGTCATAAATCTTGCTCAGAGGCAGTGTTGATGGCTCAGCAAGCTAATACAGCACTCATAGAATCCAGGACAAGGCTGTTTTCAGCCTAGATAGTCTTGTAGCCAGGGGACATGAGAGCCGGTCGCAAAGGAAATTGATGTTTTTAAACCCCAATCTCATAAACACCCCAATTTTTGGTATGAGTTTCACAGAGACATCTAGAATGCTTCTTGCAGGTTGTAGTTCATAGAACCTTTTAGCATTAAGTTCCCGACACTCCTAAATGCTTTGCCAACCGAGGAGAGAAACGGATTCACTGCCATCCTTGCAGAACTTCTTACCTCAGGCCTCTTGCACTCACCAATTATTGGAATCAGCAAAACCCCTTCCAGCGGCAGCTGCTGTTCTCCAATCGGTCTGCTGTGCTTTCCACTGAATATTTTTGCCTATTTTGGGCTTCTCCTGTTCTCCAGTCTACTAGACCCCTGATGCTTCCTTCTCCCTGTTCTCCCCTTTCACACAACCACTGATAGCCTGCAGGGCTTGTGACTGGTGGAGGTTTGTCCTCACATGCTTGTATTTTGAGGTTTGTGTGAGCACCTTTTCACCGGTATTGTGGCAAATGTTGTCTCCCCAGATCAGCACCCTCTATCCAAAACCTCCCTCTTTCAAGTCTTATGGTAGGACTTATAATCTGAAGGAGAGCTTTCTGAATTCAGAGAGGGTAAGAAATTTGCCCACCATTTCACAGCTTGTGAGCAGTGGATCTGGGGTTTGAATTCTGAAATTTTTTGCTTTACATTATTCAAAATGGCATCACTTATTGAGTGACTATTTTGATTGGTGTTGGATAGCTCATTTACTCTTTATCTTCCTAGTCCTTAACTCTGTTGAGGGCCTTCTGTTCTCCATCTTTTGAAGAAACATTCATTCTGGTGATTTTGCCACTCATTGTGTACAGGTTTGTAACTCTACATCCACTCCCCCAACTTCTTTCCTTTAACTTTGGTCCCCCAGAACTTTCATTTCCTTTGGGACATAGGCGTAGGGACTTGACTCTGACAAGTCTTAGATCAAATCTGAAAAAAAAACAAAAAACAAAACTGAGGTGGTTATTGACCAGCCCCTCCTCCCAAGCTCCGTCACTACATTTCCACTTGCCTGCTTGATTTCACACCATCTGCTGCATTAAGAGGGGGTTCTCAGTAGAGTTGTCACACGCATTACAAAGCGTTAGCAACAGCTGGTTAAGCAAATTTATGCTACAGTTGAAACAGGAGGGTTAGATACAATAGCACAATATGGGCTTTGCTGGCAAGGATGAGTAATGGGTGACAGATGTGGTACATGACGTTTCAGTGCTAGAGACTTCATGATCTCGGCATATCTCAAAGGCAGTATAAAGCCAGCTCCAGTCATGTAGAAATAAAAATCGAAGTCTGGACAACAGCAACTCTGGAAAATCTGGCAGAATGACAAACTCTAGGGAGTGAGTGAGACACTCAGAAGTTACCGAATTTCTCTGTGCCTCAGTTTTCTTATGTGCAAAGTTAATAATAACAGATACCTCATAGAGTTGTTAATATGGACTAAGGAAGATAATGAATGTAAAGCTCCTAGTTCAGTGACTAGCACATAGAATAAGAGCTCAATAAATGTCAGAAATTATCATTATCATCATCTTTGTCTTCTCATCGGTATAAGGTTAAATATGCCCAAGTTTTGTGTTTTGGGAGGGGGATGGAAGGTTTGAAATAATGAAGAAGAAAAATAGGATTTCAATCATTTATCCATTTACCTAGTAAATATTTATCAAATGTTTCCCATGTGCTAGGCATAGAAAGCATTGGAGATACAGCAGTAAACAAGACAGAAAAGGTCCCTGCCCTTGTGAATATTTTGTTCTAATGAAAGGAGACAGAAAATAAGCAAAGAAATAAGTAAATGAAATACACAAACAAAAATATCATAGTGTGATATGCATTCTGCAATAATTAAATCCAGTTGCTGGGACAATGCTTGAGTAAGTAATTTAATTTGGATGGTCCTGAATGATAATTAGGAGACAGTCATGAGAAGATCATGGAGCAGAACATTTTGGACAGAAATACAGCAATGCAAATGTCCCAAGGTGAGAAGAACCTTGGTGTATCTGAGGTATGGAAAGGAGGCCAGTATCCCTGGAGTAGAGGTGGGAAAAGAGGGGAGTGATATATGATGAGGTCTGAGAAATAGATTTCTATTATGTAGGGCTTTATAAACTAGGCAAGGAGTTTGGATTTTATTCTAAATATGATGTGACAATCAGAGTAACTGGTACTAGATTAGACCTCTTGTAATAAACTATATATATATGAAACAATGGTTTTCAGACATTGGATAAAAGGCAGAGCAGAACTATGATCCCTGATAGAAGAAAAACACAAAGCGTGCCTATGATCACCTTGGCTTTCTGTCTAGAGGCAATTTCTGGACCATGACTTAGGGAGTTGGAACATATGCAGAGTGGAGCAATCTCACTGAGCTGAGTAGACAGATACTGAGTTTTGCGATGCTATGGCAGCTAGAATTGATGAGGCAGAGTACCAGAAAGGAGGGATCTATGCAAAGAAGAAATTCCAAAAATCTGCATATGGGTCTTCTTAAGTATTTGACAAAATATTAAGCTGCACTTGCACAGGGTAAGATCAAGTGGAGAGATCTTGCTGAACTTCCCAGGCATTCAAATGACACCACAGAAAGCTCATGCCTTAGAGTAGGGCTACTCTAGCCCAGATTGAGAGGCATTCTATCCTGCCTTAACAAAACTTTAAAAAAAGCCTTGAAAGGATCAAGCTGATCCACCAGTAAAGTAACTGGATGCCATAATGAAACTCAGCATTTTTTTCAAAAAGACCAAAAACAAATATCCAGACTCTCATCAATGTAGCATTTACAATGTCCAGCATAAAACAAAACAAAACAAAAATTACTAGATATGCAGAGAAGCTGGAAAGGTAACTCTTAACCAAGAAAAAAAAAAATTAAGTCAACAGAAACAGACACTAAGAACAGGATGGGAGAGGGATGCATACTGTTGTGATGTTATTACTTTATAGGTGAGGTAGTATAATACTTTTTCAAAAGTAGATTATATTAAGTTAATGGTACATATTGTGACCCCAGAGAAACCCACTGAAATAATTTAAAAATGAAGTATAGCTAAAATGTCAATAGAGCAAATAAAATATAATATTAAAAAATACTTAGCACATAAAAAGGGAGCAAAGGAGGATAAAAAGGAGCAACCCACATGGAACAAATAGAAAAAAACAAAACAAAATGGCAGACCAACTCAATCACATCAATAATTACATTAAATGCAAATGGACTGACTTCAATAAAAAGGCAGAGATTGTCAGACTGGATAAAAGAGCAAGACCCAACTATAGGCTGTTTATAACACATCCACTTTAAATATAAAAACACAGATAAATTAAAATATAATAATGGAAAAATATATACAATGGAAACACTCATTATAAGAAAGTAGAAATAGCTATATCAATATCAGGCAAAGAGGACTTAAAGACAAGCAGTGTTATTAGAGATAAAGGGGACATTTCATAAAAATAAAAGGATCAATTCATTAAGATGTAACAAATGTAAACGTGTATGCCTCTAAAAAACAGAGTTTCAAAATACATGAAGCAAACATTAACAGAACTAAAGGGAGAAATAGACAAACTCAAAATTATAAGTGGAGATTTTAACATTCCTCTTTAATTAATAAACAGAACAATAGTATATGCAATGGGAAGTCATTAATGGGTTTAGGGCCGGGGCAAGCATAATATAATTTGATTTTTGAAGACCATTCTGGCTGCAAAGTGGAGAGTGAATTGTAGAGAAACCCATAAAAAATTAGGAGAGTATTATAGGCAAGGATAGTGGTGGCCTGAACTATCCTGGCACTCAAGAAAATGGACAGATCCAGATATGCCTTGGTGGGATATTCACAACTGCTAAGTATAAGAGTCTTCTGCGTATAGAGTTGCTCAAGCTTTGAACTTCAGTCCTCATGCAGTAAAAGTGAAACAAGGAACATACAGTAGTTACTCTTCAAACCCAAAGTCTAATATAATCCCACCCAACCTGAGATAATAAATGAAAAGCAACTGAGTTTAAGGTAGATCAGGAGTAGGTGGGTTCACTGATTTTAAGACTGTCAAAACTTCATAGAAGAATTTATTGACACAGAGTCAAGATTATATATATATATATATAATTTTTTGTTTTGTTTTGGAGGTATCAGGGATTGAGCCTGGGACCTCATGTATGAAGCAGGTGCTCAACCACTGAGCTACACCAACTCCCCAAGATTATTTTTTTAAACTTCATGCTTTCAAGAACACTTGAACTACTGATAGTATGACTGGCTACTGCTTAGATGTGCTCAGCATGAAATTTTAGTAGATAACTTTCCTGTAATCATTTGTGCTGAGTCCAACTACCCACCTTTGTTCATCTTGCTTTCAGGTAGACAAGTAAGCTGGGAAAAGACCTGCCAGAACACCTTGTTTGGCTCTTTTCTACTGTGGATAGCTATGGACACGAATGAGTTGTGTAGAGGCCCTTGCTAACACTGGTGAACAGTGGATGGTCAGGAAGGACAATCCTGGGCCTAAGTTCCACTCCTGTTCAGACAGAAAAAATGTAGCCCTCCCGTTGGGACCTGAACACAACTACATTGGAATTTAACAGATATTTATTGAGCATTTTTATGAGTCAGGCCACTATGTGTGCTAGGTTATGGTGATAGAACAGTGAAAAATCCTGTTCTCATGAAGTTTATGGTTGAATGAAAAGAAACAGACAAATAAGTAATGACAATTGTGCTAAGTGCAATGAAGGAAAAGTACATGACAACATAAAGTACGACTATGGGGATTTAGGGAAAGTGTCCCTAAGGAAGTGATCTTTAATCAGTAGCCTAAAGTGTGGAGGAGAAACTGGGTTAAGGCAGGGGGAAGAGTATTCCAGGCAGAACAAATGTAAAGTTCCATAGTCAGAAAAGAGCAGGGCAAGTAAACCAGAGCTCCTGGGGTGGGGAGAGAGAAAGAGAAAGAATGGAGTTTAAAGAGGCCACAGATCTGGGCAGGGTTTCCTAGACTAGGGAAGGATTTTAATCTACAACCATGGAGCAAAGAGAATCCAATATAAAGCTATAAACTTTAAGCAATACAGTACAAGAACGTCTTAAAGACTGATGTCTAGGGGCTTAATTTATTGTTCCACCTTAAAGTTTGCAACGCCTTCATCCTGAACTCTAACATTCATGGAGAATTGCCATAGAGCACCAAAGTCCTTAGGTTTCCTTACTGAGAGAGAAGTCCGGTGATGGGCTGTGGCCGAGCTTCAAGCCAGGAATGGTTTGGGGAAGCTACAGACCCCATATCTCAGGAACTGAAGAAGCCACCTGGAGAACAGGCTGCTCTTCCCATTAACACAACATCGTCTTCCTTTGATCCAATTACTGAATTAGAAAGGGGGTGTTTAAGACCAACAGAACTTTTAAACATTAATCACCATCTAATGATGACAAACCTGGGAGATGTCAGGTTTTATTTGATGGAATTATCCTGAAAGTGATATGTACATTGACAGTTGAGGAAATTAATGGTTTGACTATATGGAGTACTGACAGGATAAACTGTCTCTGACAGGCTAAATTAACTAGAGGCTGTTATAGAATGTAAAATGCCAAATTCATATTTTGAGTGTAATACTTTAGAGGTTTTTTGTACTGATTTCTAAGCCTTGCACATATGTTTAAATAAATGAAAATTCAGGAGAGGATACTGTCTTGAAAAGATGACATTATAGCAGAGTGATGAATAAATAATTTACAAGTGGCATATCCAACCATGCACATTTTTAAAATGTACAGAATTATAAATAGAATCAAATAAAGTAAAGAAAAATGAACCAATTTCAGGTTTATATTTTCAAATTTAGCATGTATGTAAATTCCTTGAGGGCAGAAATCTGTCATATGCACCTTTATTTGCCTATGTCCTAGCACAGTGAAGGCACACAGCTGGCACTTAATATTAGTTGCAAAAATGTGTGGCATATTAATCAGTAATAGTGGTTGATATCAAGTAAGTAGTAAACATTTTAAATTATATAATACTGGGTAATAAACATACAAATTATTTTTGTGTACAAGAATGAATAGAAGGGTATTCTAAAATACCCTTCACTAAACTTCTTAGCCTCTAGGATACTTTGGATAAAATGTTTTAATTAGAATGATACAGTATTTTCTAGAGTCAACTGCAATGAATTATTTTATCAGTTTTTCTACATAGGAGAGCTACACCTTTTCCATTTTCCCCTTTTTAATTTTTTCAAAATTATTTTCAATGTGATCAATTCCTTTCTAAATGGAAACTTTTGTAGAACAGATCTGATTCATTGAATTTGTTCAGGTCAAATTTTACTCTTTATAATTTTTGTTGTGTGTTTCCTTTTCAGGCCATTATTTGCACCATGTTTATTAATCTGAATTAAATTTTTTGGATGTGAATTTTGACAAAATTATGATTTTCCATCAATTTTAATCAAAATAATTTTACTATGTGCAATTTTAACTATTGTCAGATTTATTTTGTGTTTTTCTCAAATAATGTTCAATATGAATTAGAGAAAAATCCATGAGAAAATTGCATACAGTATTATAACATATCTAGATATAGAGTTGGGGGGATGGGAGTGAACTGGATGAATATGACACGAGAAAGGAGATGGGAGGAAATGGGGAGTGAGGTAGGAGATCAAAATAACGCATTCATCAGATTGCTAAGTCAAAATGTTTACCTCCATTAGAGGAAATGTTTATTATTTAAATTCTTATGCTTGGCACCCTCAAATTTCATTGAGAATAAAGTCAACCCCACATTTTCACTAAGTAAAAATCATATTAATCAGCTAAAAATTTCATAAATGCTGAATCACAATCATTTTGCAAAATTTGTAACAGTTCCTTATCTTGAATAGGTCTGTCTTCTGAAGGTCATGTTCCAAACATAACCCAAGCAGATTTCATAGGTGAAAGACCCAGACTTGAAATGCAGAAACCACTTAACCAAGGTTGAGAGTCCTCAGACACCTTCTTCTATTCTTACCCATTAAAATACTGCTTCCCTGGGGGATTGCTATGAATCTTTCTTACTGGTAAAAAGAAATGCCCCTGATTTGTCATTGTTCTTAAACACAGCAACTCTGTCCAGCTTGGGTCACTATCCTGAGGAGGAAACCCGACTCCTGTTACTTGTTGTCCATGCTTTTTCCTCTTTAGATGGGCTGCTCTATTCTGAGCAGAGCTCCTGCAACAGAGACAAGTAGCAGCTATTTCAACACCCACTTTTCAGTGAGGTGAATGAACTCCCAACCAAATAGTGAATGGTTTTACCTTGATTTTTCCCAGGAGTCCCCCTAAATGGTAGGTCAAGGAAGACGTGGAACTCAGTGCTGTTACATGGTGGAGGATGCTCCATGCTTATAAACTGTGGAGACTGGTGAGGAAAGCATGGATTGGATGGCTTTTTTCCTAATTACACTAAAGCACATGTGAAAATGCTTTGGATGTTCTGGCAGCCACTTCTGTTGCTCTCTTGAACACAGAGGGCATGCATAGCAGAAATCGACATGAAGTAATTTCAGTCCATTGATGCTGAATAGCTTGGAAGGAGTCAGGGTCTATGTGGTTACCTGAAGTAGTTTGGAGAATACATCATCTGTGGTGTGCATGCAGTCATAACTAAATGAAGGATTCCATTCTCTTTTCATTCAAAACAGTTCATCCTGTATTCCTCTGTCTTTTGCTTCACACGGACTAGTTATTATCTAGGCCTAATGTCTAACTGTCATCCAGGGATTTCCATGTTTCATTATTCTGTGAATTCACTTGATCTTTCTACTGTTTCCTGAATCCCATTTCTTTCTCTTTGTTCATCAACTCTCTTAGTTTGAATGGAGCTCATCCTTCAGTAGCTTCTCGAAAAAGTTGCAGGGGAAGAAATGATCTTTTTTTTTTGAGACTTCGAGTGCTTGAATATGTATTTATTGCCCCCTTAACAGTTGGTCGATAATTTGACTGGGTACAGACTTCTAACTGGGATATCATTTTCCTTCAAAAGTTTGAAAGCATTGTTTTACTGTTTACTGACTTCCAATATTGATATTGAGAAAACCAATTCAATTCTGTAATCCAAAGTACCCTGGATATGGATCTTTTTCCTTCATTATATTGAGAGTCTTCTTTTGATAATCATATTTTTTATTTCTGGAATTTTTTTTTATATTATTTCTTTAAGAAATTTTTCCTTTCTGTTTTCTCTGTCCTCTGTTACTGGAACTCCTATTATTTGGATATTATCCGTCCTTGTGGTTTGATCCTCTAATGTTCTTATCTCTTCCATTTTCTATCTCTTTGATTATTTTATTTTCTCAGTAAGATTTCCTTGAATTATATTCTAAGGTTTTTAATGGGTATTTTATTTTGGCTAGTATTTTCAATCTTAAGAACTCTTTATTTTGACTTTTTTTTTTCTCTTGACTATGAGTCACATTTTCCTGTTTCTTCATATGTCTAGATTTTTTTTATTGCATGCTGGATATTGTGATACTTGTAGAGAAAGTTGAATTATAGTAGGCACTTAAATTACTAGAAAATTACATTGCCTTCCAGTTGTTGTTTTCCCCTTGGGATCCATGGGATTTCAGCCAACACATGCACAGTTTAGGAATCTGCTAAGGGTTTGAGGGGAATTCATATACATAATTTGGAGCTCCCTCCTCTGTGGCTCTCACTTTTCTTGAAATTTTCCCCTTTCCCTTAATTTGTAACCATTCTGGCAATCCTGAAGTCCAACCTCTGACTCCCCAGTCCAAAAAGACTGCTCTTTCTATTTGTGCTTCATTCTTCATGCATCACATAGACTAGGACATTCTCTCAGGAAAAGCTAGATAAATGTGGATCACACATAGTATGGTTCCTTTCTTTCATGGGTCAAATCCTTTCAAGTTTCTTCTTTGGTCACTTTCTAGTGCCCTCCACATCTCTCTCCCCCCCTCCACCCCCCCATTTCCCTCTCACACCTTCCTTATTGGCAGAATGATTAACCAGAAGTAAATAGTGCTTTCTTATTTTCTGAATATTACCACTTCCCCCTTACTAATAGTATCCTCCTCTTGTTTTATGGATGAAATATCTCCTCTTCTCTGAGGATGTCTATATTAGTTTCCTTGAAATTTTCTTTTGTTCCCTGCATTGCTTCTGATTCCTAGTATTCCTTTTTTTTTTTTTTAATTTTTGGTTTATCTTCCATATTGGAAGAGAATATGTTTGGTGATTCATGTTTTCTGTTAAAAAAAAAATATTGGAAACTCTGTGAATGAGTAGGGTTTATCAACAGGAGGATTTTAGTGTGTGGAGTTTGAGGGGTTTTCACTGTGGGACACTAAGTTAACAGCCAAATTTTTGTTTGTATGGGGATAATTAACAAAGCAAAAAGCTTTACTCTGTGCTTAGCCTTCATAAAATATCCTTATAAATCTGATTTTTTTTCCATAAGAAGAGGGCAGTGAATTTATTCATTTTAACCATTTGGACTTTATTCTGACCTTTAATAATTTGAAAAATAGTCTATCTTATGCTCTTTCAAAATCTGTAACAAATGTTTCATAACAATGCAAGGTATTGGTGGTGGGTGATATATGGGAATCCTGTATGATGTTATGCATATTTGTTTTGTAAGTTCACAACTTTTTCTATACACTTATTGTTTATATATGTTCATGTGTGAATGATATACTTCAATAAAATTTTTAAATGAAAAAAACATCTTAAGAAAAATCTTGGTAAGTTTTATTATTGAATATTTACATCAACTGATATAATTTAAAATATCAGTGCTCACATTAGCCATTGCATTATGACTTTTATAATTATCTAAACTATATTCTGTAGCATTCAAATTAACTCAAGCATACAGAATATTCCATGCGTATAAGTAAAAGTGAACAAAATACAAGTTTCACTAGTACTAGAAGAGTTCAAATTTTCGCCTTTGGGGTTAGGAGGTTAAAAAACAATGTATACATGAAAAAAAAAAAAAAACGTGTTTTGAGATGTTTCCCTCTTTATACCACCAATCAACTCAATAAACATTGCTGTGATTAATGGCTGACTTTATTTCATAAATGGAAAACTCCTATTTCTAATTTTATTTTTCTTTATGAAGAGTTAATTACATGCTTTTCTCCGACAGTTGGGGACCCTGGCATTACATGGTCTATAAGTCTTTCCTCTGGATAGTTCAGCTTCTCCAGTAAAGATCTAGTCTCCTGCCTGGGGGTAGGGGAGGTGGGGTCCCAACTAGATTCCTGTCAGGAGCTGAGGGAGGTAAGTAACAGTGGTGGTGGGAAGGGGAGCATTGTCTAACCATTCAGCAGGCCAACTTTTTCTCAATCCCTGCTTTCATTCCCAGTCTCTTCCTAGCTTCCCCTTGTGTGAGAACCAGAGTCAGGACCGTCTCTGCATCACATTCTCCATTGATTGTGATAGGGACAGGGCAGGGTGGTCATGGGAAAGCCAGGAAGAAATGAAGGGTTTATGCTCCTTACATGGACATCCAAGCAATCCCCTTGCTCTGCTTCTGTCCCTGGTGGCTGCTGCAACCAATTCCTCAGCTTTCCTTGTCTCTTTGTCCTCATACCTCCTCTCTAGGCTGCTGTTAGAATCTTCTATACTTAAGTCATTTTCTGTACCTCTACCTGTTCTCATCTTTAAATGTTATAGTTTTGAGGAAGAGGCAGAATAATGTAGTTAGGAGCACAAACTCTGGAGTCAGTTCACCTAAATTTAAATCTTTTTAACTAGCTATGTTTACATAAACTTGGGCAACTTATATAAACTCCCTGAGCCTCAGGTTCCTTATCTGCTAAGTGGGGATGGTAATATTTCCTGTTTTATGGTCTTATTGTGAGGATAAATGAGTAAATACACACAAGGCTCTTAGAATAGTGCCTGGCAGATAAGGCTTGAGACAAATGTTAACTATTATGTTTAAGCATGAGTTTAGCAATCTGTTTTTTGTTCTCTTTTATATGTGTGTGCTTTTTTTACTTTTTAAAATAGTGAAATATCATGTATTAGGAGAGGGCATTAAACATACACGTACAGTTTAAAAAATAATTATAAAGTAAATACCTAAGTAGTCACCTCCCTATTTAGGAAATAGACCGCTGCCAGTACCTAAGAAATCCCCACATTCCCAACACCAAACACACCTTCTTCAGTCCCCTCTAGAAGTAACTGCTATTTTTACTTTTATGAGAATTTCCTTTATGTTGTTTACAGTTTTACAATCTATGATTAGATTCTTGTACAATGTAGTTAAGGGTGTTTTTGTTTGCTTTTGAACTTTTAATGGAACCATATTGTATGTATTGTTTCATGACTTGTTTCTTTCATGTACGTGATGTTCATGAGGTTTATCTGCATAAATGCCTGTGGCCAAAGTTTATGCATTCAAGTTGTATAGCATTTCATTGTATGAATATATTGAAATTGAATTATCTATTCTATTGTTGAAGGATATGTGGGTTGTCAGTGGGGCTATTTCAAATATTGTTGCTATGAATATTTATATACAGAATTCCTGGTGGACTCCAACAAGATTGCCTCTAGAATAATACCTACAAGTGAAACTGTTGCACATATTTAATTTTACTACATAAGGCCAAACAGTTTTCCAAAGGAGTTGTACTAATTTATATAACCACCAGCAGTATATGGAATTTCCTGTTGTTTCTACATCCTTGCCAACACTTGAGTATGGTCAGATTATTTCATTTTTGCCAGTTTGATAGTTGAGTAATAGTATATCATTGTCATTTTCAGATTGTATTTTCTTAATTACTAAATGATACTGCGTGCCTTTTCAATATAATTTTGGCCACAGATTTCTTCTTTGTGAAGACCTATTCAAGCCACTTGCCTATTTTTACAATAGATTATCTGTCTTTTTATTTATTTGTAGGTGTTCTTTATATGTTGATATTAGTCTTGTTTATTACGTGTGTTTCAAATATCTCCCAATCTTTGGCTTGTCTTTTTATTCTCTTTATAGTATCTTTTGATGAATAGAACTTCTTAATTTTAATAAAGTCAAATTTAGCCATTTTTATTTATAGCCCAAAGTCATGAAATCATATTTCTATAATATATCCTAAAAACTTTATTGTTTTGCCTTTCACATTTAAGATTTTAATTTACTACAATCAATTTTTGTGTATATTATATGGTAGATGTCCAATTTCATTTTTTTCCATAACTCAATTGTCCTGGACCCATTTATGGAAGAAAGCATCTTTTCCTCCCTGATCCTAATTTGTAGTACCACCTCTGTCATATATTGTGTCCATCTATAAATAACACTTTTTGTGTTTTTTATTTCTCTTGCATCTCAGACCTATTATCTGCCCCCTTCATTCTACCTGAAGTAAATTCTTTACAATTTCTGCTGATTGAAAACAATGTCAGATTTTGTTTGTCTAAAAGTATCTTTAGTCAACCCTCATTCTTGGGAGAGATTTTCACCAGATACAGAGTTCTGAGATGGCAATTGTTTTCTCTCAGCACATCATCCCAAGGTCTTTGGGCTTCCTTTGTGCTATTGAGAAGCAAGCTGTCAGACCATTGTAGGTGTTGCTCCTTTGTAGTTGACCTGTCCTCCCCCCCTCCCCTATCCCCATTGCTTTTAAGATCTTCCCTTTATCTGTAGTGTTCTATGATTTCACTTTTTGTCTAGGTGCACTTTTTGTTGTTGTTGTTATCTTGCTTGGGATTTATGAGGATCTTCAATCACAAGTAGATTTTGTCAGAAAGACATAAAGGGTGTCCATCCCTCTCTTCCCCCCTCTTATTTTTAGAAGGGAGGGGCATGAAACTATGTGCATAAATGAAGGAGATAGGATCAAAGAGGGAGACGCTGAAGATGTAGAAAAGAGGTTAAAAACTGATGGAGTAGGTCTCAGAGGATGAGGCAAAGCATGGGGCCAATAGCATGGATACATAACTATGTCCCATTTGGGGAGGAGGAGGGATGCATGTGGATATATTTAAACTGTTACTGAGGAGTGAGAAGGAAGTTAACGTTTTGCTTGACATAATCTATTTTGTCTGAAGAAGGAAATGGATCACTCATCATTTAACATCTGTGTTAGGTGATAGGAACAGTGATGAATAAAACAAACATACTCCTTGCCTTCATCAAGCTTATATTCCAAAGGGGAAAAAGACAAAATGTAAAAAATAATAATAATCACCAATTGTGAAAAGTGATATGAAGGAAATAAACAGTATACTATAATAGAGAAATTCTGGTAGAATTTTCCAGGAATAAGAAGTAGCATGTACAAAGACCAGAGGTAGGGGAGAGCTTTGCATGTTCTAGGAGCTGTCAGAAATCCAGCGTGGTTAGTGAATATTAAGAGAGAAGAAGAAGGTGGAATGTGAGGTTAAAGAGCTACACAAGGATGAAATTATGAGGGACTTTGTAGGATACAGTAAGAGGTTTCCATTTTTGTCCAAGTTAAATGAGTATTCATTAAAGGTTTTCTTAAGCAGGAAAGTGACTCGATATGGTTGTCCTTTCCAAACTGCATCCCACTCTATTCTAACACAGGTAACTCTAGTTTTTAATCCATTATGTAGGCGTCTGTGTATGTATTACATTATTTGTATGTATATATGTAATAACTTCATATATAATAATGTAAGAATGTAATGTATATAATACATCATAGTATATGTTCTTTTCCCAAAACAAAAATGTGCTCAGGGCAGACTGTGTTCAGGTTTCAGCAGCCAAAGCTTGGCATGTTTCCACGTGTTACAGGAGGGGATGTCTGAGGAGGAGGGCAGGGCAAGGCCGATCCTCAGACAGGTAGGAGATGCTATATGTATCACACAAGACTCATTGCCTAATCCCTGAATTCAAATGATATTAATGTTCTCCTGTTTGTGTTAATGTTTGTTGTTGGTTCCCAAAAACGTACAGTTTTTATTTTAAGTACTTTCCTTTCTTTCCTTGAATTTTTTACTAGGAATGGTAGCTGAATTTCAGCATCTATTGATATGTCCATCAGATTTTTCTGCTTTAATTTTTTAGGTAAATTATAATGTTAGTAGATTCTCTGTTAACTTAACCATTCTGAAATAAACTCTCCTTTATTGTAGTGCATCATTCTTTTGAAAATCACTGGATTCCACTAGCTAATATTTTGTTTATTATTTCTTCTTCTCTATTCAAAATTGAGTTTGGATCATATTGTTATTTCTGTAATATCTTTATTAGATCTTTTTATTAAGTTACGCTATCTTCATAAAATGATTTGGGAGGATTCTGTCCCATCCCCAACCCCCCTTGGCCTAGAAGAGTTTAAATAATATTGGAATGAGATGTTTTCTAAAGGTTGGCTAGAACTCATCTGTGAACACACTTTGTGCTATTTCTTTCCTCTCTGGTAGTAATTTAATCATCTTTTATAACAGGATTAGGTTTATCTGCAAATAACAGGAAAAAAAAAATAACAGTGATTTAAACTCCTAAAGAAGTCTAGATGTAACCAGTACAGGGTTGATATGTCAGCCCACAGAATTACCAGAGAACCAAGCGACTTTCAGATATTTCTTGTCTTCTTGGTCAAAAATGCCTGCTATCTACTGTTTCGCCTCTAATATGGTAACAACTTGGAAGATGTCACTCCCATACTTACAAGAAGAAAAAACTGGACAAACTGAAAATCAATTACTTTTCTTGGACACATTGGAGAACTAAGGTTGCAGGGCAAACCAAAATTTAGAGAGACAGGCATAGCCAGAGAAATATAGAACATGGGATCTGCTTACCTGGAGTAGAAGCTGCTGGAAAGCATAAGTGATAGGACCACTTACTTCACTAATTTAGATGAGACTGAGTGTGAACTAGCCTGAGAGTGAGAAACTCCTGTGAGGTACAATTATAGGGGCTTTTCAGAGTTTTCCTTCCATGAATCCCATCAGGTTCTCACAGGATCTGAGGAAAATCCCCTAGTGGCTCTGGTAGGGAGGGTGGGGAAAACAAACATTATGTAATCTTCCCAGAACAGTCTCTATAACAAAAGGCCTTATCCCACCTAAGGGAAGGGGTTTCCACCCACTCCAGACCTTCCTAACCTTTTTGTTTCATCTAAGGGGGGGAAAGCATAGCCAACAGGGAATAGGGCTTCAGTGAAATAGATTGAGACCACTGGAGCCAGAAGTAGTGTGTGGAGAGATATATTCCTGGAGGAGGAAGAGAAACACTTGTGACAGCAGGATCCCTGAGACTCAGACCCACTGAAAAACTGAGACTTAATCAAAGATTTTAGAATTCTTCCCCTCCTCATCACCACACCAACAAGCCTGCAGTATAAAAACAGTGAATTATAGCTGAAAGAGCTGGGAGAGACAGGTTTTCTCTGAGGAGCAGTACAAAAAGAAGCCCCAAATACAAGGGTGGGGGGAAAAAAAGGACATTAGAGAAATTTGAAGACTTTGGTACTTAAAGCTGCAAAAATATTAAACATAGCCCAGCTCTGGACAGATTTAACATAAATCCTCACTGTAAAGCCCTATTTATCTCATTGTGTTAACAATACAATATGTCTGGCATTCAATAAAAAAGTACAATGAATACAAAAAGACAGAATACAATCTAAAGAGAGAAAGCACTCATCAGAAGCAGGCTCAGATAAGATATAGAGGTTGGAATTATCAGGCATGGTATTTAAAATAGCTGTGATTAATATGTTAATGGCTCTAATAGAAAAGATTAACAGTATGTAGGACCAAATGGGGATGTCATTAGAGAGATGGATACTTTAATAAATAATCAAAAGGAAATGTTAGAAATAAAAAAATATATAGGGACATAAGTAAAGAAAGCCTTTGTAGACTAGACACAGCCAAGGAAAGAATTGGTGAACTTGAAAATAGGTCAATCCAAACTTCCCAAACTGAACCACAAAAAGAAAAAAGAATGAAAAATAAAATGAAAAAAAACAAACAAACAAAAAACAAAACAAAACAAAACAAAAAAACAGAACATCTATGAACTGTCTGACAACATCAAAAGTTATAATATATGTGTACTAGGAATACCACAAAGATATGAAAGAGAATGGGCAGGAGAAATATTTGAAGTAATTATGGCTGAGAAATTTCCAAATGACAGACACCAAACACAGATCCAGGAAGTTCAGAGAACACATGAATGATAAATATGAACCAAAGCAAAAGCAAAAACAAAACAACAAACCCTACCACCCCACACCTAGTTATATCATATTCAAACTGCAGAAAAACAAAGACATAGAGAAAATCTTGAAGGAAACCAGAGGGGGAGGAAAACACCCTACCTATAGAGAAAAAGATAAGAATTACAGCTGACTTCTCATCAATAACCATGCAAATAAGAAGAAAGTGGAGTGAAATCTTTAAAGTTTTGCATGAAAAATAAAATCATGCCAACCTAGAATTCTATATCCAATGAAATTATTCTTCAAAAGTAAAGAAGAAATAAAGACTTTCTCCAAAAAAAAAAAAAAAAAAAAAAAAAAAAAAAAAAAAAAAGAAAAGAAAAGTAAAAGAAAAAGAGGGAATTCATCTCCAGCAGACTTATTCTACAAGAAATGTTCAAAGAAGTTCTTCAGGCAGAAGGAAAATGTTGTATGGATTTTCATAAAGGAAGAGTATGATAGAAGGAATAAACGAAGGCAAAATAAATTCTTGTCTATTTCTTATTCTTAATTGATCTAAAAGATAACTGTTTAAAACAATAATAGTAACAATGATTTGGGTGATTATAACATATGTAGAGGTGAAATAAATGACAGTAATGTCACAAGGGACAGGAAGGATAAAATTGGGGATATTCTGTTATAAACTACCCACACTACATTTGAAACAGTATTGTGTTATTTGAAAGTAGATTTGGATTATTTTTAAATGTGCATTATAAATCTTAGGGCAGCCACCGGCACAGTTTTAAAAAAAAGAATTATAAATAATACATCAAAGGAGGAGATAAAATGGAATCATATAAAATGTTCAATTAAAAACCAGAGAAGGCAGGAAAAGGGACCTGTATTAGTCAAGGTTCTCTAGGGAAACAGAACTGACAGTAGAAATCTGTAAACAGTATGAGATTTTATAAAATTCTCTCATGCAACCATGGGGATGAACAAGTCCAAAAATAAACAAAGAACAAATGCAACAAACAGAAACAGTAACAAAGATGATAGATTTTAATTCAACCATATCAATTATCACTTTAAATGTTAATGGTCTAAACACCCCAATTAAAAGTAAGAGATTACCAGACTTAATCAAAAAACAAGACCCAACTATATACTGCCACCTTAAATATAAAGACCCTACTATATACTGCCACCTTAAATATAAAGACTCAGACAGCTTAAAAGTAAAGGGATTAAGTAAGTTATACCATGCTAACACTCATCAAAAGAAAGCTTGAGTATCTATATTAATTTTAGACGAAACTGATTTCAGAACAAAGATTTTTGAGAGATAAAGAGGGACATTACATAATGATAAAGGGGTCAATTCTCCGAGGAAACATGGCAATACTAAGTGTCTATGTACTTAACAATAGAGTGTCAAAATATACAAGGCAAAACCTGATAGAACTGAAAGAAGAAATAGACAAATCTATTATTGTTAGACTTCAATACTCCTGTGTCATTAATTGATAGATCAAGCAGGCAGAAAGTCAGCTGAGATACAGATGACTTGACCAGTAGTATCAATCAACTTGATATTTACAGAATGGACACTATAAAAAACTCCATTCAAAAGTGGCACAATACACATTCTTCTTGAAAGCACATGGAACATTCAGCAAGATAGATCGCATTATGGTCCATAAAACACACCTTAACAAATTCAAAAGAATATAAATCAAACCAAATATGTTCTCAGATCACAGCAGAATTAAACTAGAAGTCAATAACAGAAAGATTGCTGGAAAATTCCCAAATATTTGGAAATTAAGCAACACTTTTCTAAAGAACCCATGGGTCAAAGAATAAGTCTCAGGAGAAAATTTAAAATGTCTTTTACTAAATGAAAAGGAAAATATAACTTACCAAACTGTGGGCAGAGCAATACCAGTGCTTAGAGGGAAATGTTTAATACTAAATGAATATAGTAGAAAAGAAGATATAAAATCAAGGACCTAAGCTTCCACCTTTAGGAAACTAGAAAAAGAAGGGCAAATTAAACCTAAAGCAAGCAGTAGAAAGTAAATAATAAAAATCAGAAGTTAACAAAATTTAAAACAGGAAAATAATATGAAAACCAAAAGCCAATTCTTTTAAAAGAGCAATAAAATGAGTAAACCTCTAGTCACCCCATCAGACTAGCTGTTGACCTTCCAGCCGTCATATCCCCATCTAGAGGAATGGATAAGGAAAGGAGCAACACTCCTTTTAATGAAATTCCTTTTAAGTCCCAAACAACTCTTTTGATTCCATCTCATTGGCCAGAACTTAATCAGGCAGGCACATAAGGTTGCAAGGAGGAAAGCTTTTAGCTGAGTAGTAATGCATCAAGTTAAAAATTGAGGTATTACTGAGGAGAAAAGGGAAGAATGGATATTGGGTAGCAACTAACAGCTTTTACCATTGTTTAGGTGTCAGAAACGTCAATCAGCAACTTCCAACACAGCTTCTGACACCAGCTGCAAAGACTGCAGTAATTCCATATAATTCTACTCTGACTCCACAGGTTAAGGGCAATCTTCTACAAGACTGCCCTTCATGTACCACTTATAAGTTTGAGGACCCAAGCTACTGGTACTTCTGACCAACGGGCTACAAATTTGGGCATTTCCACTACCCCCTAGGGTTCAACAATTTGTTAAAATGGCTCACAGAATTCACTGAAATACTTACAATTTTAGCTTTATCATAGTGAAAGGATACAAATAAGAAGCCATAATAAGAGAAGCATAGGGTGAGGTCTGGGAGAGTCTCAAATGCAAGCTTTCCTGTTGTCCAGGCATGGAGTCAGAACGCTATCACAGTGATGTATTTTTCCAATCATGGAAGTGCGCTCTGAGCTTATATGGGGACTCATGAAGTAGGTATGATTGAAAGAATCAATGCCCACGTGGTTAAACTCAGTCTGCAGGCCCCTTCCCCTCCCAGAGGTCAGAGAGGTGGGCTGATACGACCTAGCTCAAAGCGCCAACCCCCTAATCACCCTAAGACTGCAGATGTGCTGGCCTCACGGGGTTATCTCATCAGCATATGGACTATCAGGGGTGGTCTTGAGCCGATGAAGAACAACAAAAGAGATCAGGAACTTCCAAAGATTTGGAGATTCCCGCCCCAGGAACTGAGGACAAAAGCCAGCCAGGTTTTTCATTATGTTACATCTACCTTTTAAGTTTTCTACTCAAATAAATTTTGTTCATCTATATTTTATTCAAAAATGAGTCATTTTTTTTCTCTAAACTTTCAAGTATTTGGTCATAGAGTTATATCAAAGGAACTGGGCTTCATCCATTGATTTAGATCTGCCAAGACAATTTTATTTGGCCCATATTTGGAGTGAGCATGTATAATAAAAAGTGCTGTCTTACAATAAGAAGGCAGGTTTTCATAGTGAAACAATTGATGCAATTTCCCCCCATTTTTCTACGTAATCTTAGAAATAATTCTGTTTCTTATGATCATTTATTCCTAGCAGGCCCACCATACTTAAAAGTTTGAGTAACGCTTGAAAATGGAGTATTCCATAGTTGCCAGTAATTTTGTTGCTAGATTTCTCTAGGTTATTGGCTATGTTACCAAAAAAAAATTAAGTACATGCCAGTAGTTTATTAAGAAAATGAGAGAAGAGAAATGGGAGAAAATAACATATGGATCCCAGGTATACTTGTGGGCTGGTCCGGGCAGAAAGAGAGAGAAAAATGGCTGATTTAGTCTCTGCG
Source organism: Tolypeutes matacus (assembly GCA_026826555.1). Taxonomy (NCBI): domain Eukaryota; kingdom Metazoa; phylum Chordata; class Mammalia; order Cingulata; family Chlamyphoridae; genus Tolypeutes; species Tolypeutes matacus. The sequence continues at coordinate 11,977,903 of JAKSZT010053769.1, read as the reverse complement.
TTTGCTTTTTAAACCATTAATTATTCTGTCCCTTTGCTAATGTCCAGGGAAGAATCCCAGTTGTTTGCTATTTTGATTGGTTACCCCACCTGTCAATTCCCCCGGGGGCCCCAAGGACAAGGCCCCTTGAGAATATCCTGGGCTTTTCCTTGATCCCAGATGAAATTCCATTCCTAATGGGGAATTCTCGGGAGGTTCTTCCAGCAGCCATCTTGTGGGGTCTTTCCTTCAGGGGTGGTTCCCATGGCCACATGTTTCACAGCATTGGTTTTCTGCCAGGTTCCAGATTCGTCTTTTTATTCCCTAAACTAGCCAGCCTCAATATGTTCTTATATAAGAGTCTTTAAACTCTGCTCCATTTCTAGTATGCCTCCTTTCTCATTCCTAAGTTGTATAATTTGCTTTCTCTCTCTTTTCCTTAAAAAAAGCTTTTGAGTGGCTTTTCTGCTTTTTTATTTTTAAAATGTCTTTCAGTTTCTTTATGCTTTCAACTATTTTTGTTCTTTTATCTTTGTAAACTTTATCTTTTAACTTTTATCTATATTAATTCCCAAAACTTATTTTCTTTTAGTTGTATTTAATTAATTTGTTTAAAAACAATTTCTTATGGTGAATAATAAATTCCTTTGTTTTTGGTCTTTTTTCTTTTTTCTACAAGCAGATAACACAGTAGCTTGGATATGATGTATTGTACATTCATTCACTTTCTAGATAGTTTAAAATTCCCTTTTGATTTTTTTCTTCGACCCAAAAATTATTGAGGCCCTGTTTCTTAAGAGTTTGAAATGATCATTTTAGTGTTTGTTTCTATTAGAAAATGTGGTCTGTGAACTCTTTAGATTTTTAATTTGTTAATGTTTTCTTTGTGCCCACATACATGATCAATTTTTTGTAAATGTCCCTTGAAAAATAGATCAGATTTTTAAAAATTATATAACAATCTAAATTTATTCCAGGGATATCAGGTTCAACATCTATCTATTAATCAAGTTCATTGATGGTATTATTCAATTCCCTATGTGTACTTTTAAAATTTATATCTATCATTTGGAAAGATACACATTGAAAAATCTAAATAAAATTGCATTTTTATACAAGCTTTTTTTTTTTTTTTTGCCATGGTATATGGTGTTATTGGATCTTCCTTTAGCTGATCTAAGGGTTATTAAGCCTGATCCCAGAGAGATCTGGTAATAAACTCTGCTCTAGTTATAAAGCCCTGAGTGCAGGAATGTATTTAGACAATGCTACTTTATCCTGGGGAGGCAAGGGAGCCATACATAAGAGGTTTGCTAAGTCTTGATTACACTGTGTACCATACCTTAGGACTTATATTATAAAACCCTGAGATAACAGAAGCTCCTTACCTAAGTCTGAGGATCTCCACCATATGTTGAGACCCAGCCATGAACTCCAGTCTTATGGTATAACCTGGAGAGAAAAATAAGCCTCAAGTGTCCCCACTCACTCTGATTTTATTGTTTGCAGCTGCATACATGCGGGTGCAGCTTCTGAGGGTCAGGAAGCCTGCGCCTCCCTTTACAGGATGTTGCTACGTTCTGGCAGTGCTGACTAGCTTCTGTTTCCCTCCGTTAGCCTTGATTGAATTACCCACATATTGCTTGGTCTGTTAATTCCTGCCTGCAACTGACATTTGTCAATAGATGTGCAAGATCATGTAAATTTTCCTTAAATAGTGACTTTTTCATTACATAAGTTCCTCTTTATCTCATTTAGTGCTTTTAACCTTCAATTCTATGTTGTTTGATTTTAATATTGCCCTGCATCTGTATCTGCCTAGCATCTCTGCCTACTCCTTTATATTCAAACATTTCTTAAAAATTTGTTTAAAATATTCTTCTAAGCAGCATAAAATAGGGATTTTTGAACAACTTTTAAAACATTTTTACTCTGAACTATTTGATATACAAAAGAAAATGTGTGATTTTGTTTTCCTTTTTTAACTTTATAAAGAGTATCAAACCATAAATATTCTACAACTTGTTCTTTTCACTTTACGTGACATCTTAGAGTGTAATCCACATTAAGACAGGTAGTATATTTATTTTCACTATTATATAATATTTTGTTGTATGCCTGTACCAAAATGTATTTGTTTATTCTCATGTTTCTAACTAGTCTTCTCTCTACTCCTGTTACATGCACATAAGAGTTTCTCTAGCATATGTACTAGAGTGGGAATTTCTGGATACTAGGGTGAGTGCATCTTAATTTTACTAGATAATGTCAAATGGAAAACAAACTTTTGACACCCTATGTGATGGGATGGAAATTTCCTTCAGTTCTAATTAAGGTTTTTTGTTGTTTAAATGAGGGATAGTTTTAAAATTTTATTGGATGTTGTTTTAGTCTGCTAGACTGCTGAAAGCAATATACCAGAAATGGGTTGGCTTTTAAAATGGGCATTTATTAGCTTGTGAACATACAGTTCTGAGGCCATAAAAATGTCCAAATCAGGTCATAATCAGGCAATGCTTTCTCCCTGAAGACTAGCTGCCAGTAATCCTGGACTCCTCCGGCACAAGGCAAGGCACATGGAGGTATCTGCTAGTCTCTCCCTTCTCTTCTGGGTTCTGTTGTTTTCAGCTTCTGGTTTCCATGGCTTTTTCTCTCTCTTTGTCTGAATTTCATTCTCTTATAAAGGATGCCAGTAAGTGGAGTAAGGCCCACCTGGACAAGCCTTACTGGGGTAACCTAATCACAAGGTGCTTAACAGAAGTAACCTAATCAAGAGGTCCTACCCACAATAGGTTTACACCCACAGGAATGGACTGACTCTAAGCACACACTTTTTCTGGGGTCCATAAAGCCTCAAAACATCACAAATACTCTGTCTTCATTAATTTTGTTTAACAAATACATAGCAGATGCTATGAATGAAGCATTGTGCTCAATAATTACTAACTCATCTATTAGGATAGTCATGTGATTTTTCTTGTTTCTGTTAATATGGTGAAAAGTATTAATAGATTTTATAATGTAAAATTATCCCTGAATTCAACTCCACTTAGCCATGATGAATTTTTTCACACATTACTGGGTTTGGTTTGTTAAGATTTTATTAAGGATAATTGAAGGAAGGAGTTTGGCCTGTAATTTTCCTTTCTCACTTTGTCCTTATCTAGATTTCAGCATCAAAGTTGTACTAGCCTCCTAGAATGAGGCTGGTGGGAGAGGTCTCCCTTTTTCTGTTATTGGGAAGGGTTTGTATAAGGCTGGACATCATCTATTTCTATACATTTTGGTAAAACCAATCTGTAAAACTATCCAGATCTGGTGTTTTCTTAATTGTTTGGTAGCTTCTTTTTATGTGTTTCTTAAATTTTTATTTTAGTCTTTATGTCTTTAAATGTATTAAACATGCTTTGTTTGTAGTTTTAGTTTTCCTTATTTATTTATTTTTAATTGTATAGAGTATCAAACTGTAAACATTCTGTAATTTCTGTTTTCCTTTTATGCTATTGTGAGAGCCATTGTAGCCGTTGGGCAATTTGATGTAATTATGAATTCCAAAAATATAATTGGATCATGCTTGTAAACTGATCTGTTAATCTGGGCATGATTAAATTATGATTAGGGCGTTGACTGGGCCATGTCAGTAGGGCATTGAGCCCCACCCCTTGGTGGGTGGGGGAAGAAAATATAAAAGGCATCACAAAGAACAGAGTTGCGGCAGTTTTGAGTAGCAGTTTTGATGTTGGAGAGAAGGCCCCAGGAGAAGAGAAGCAAGCCGTTCACCTAATAGTCTACAGCTGGCCTTGTGGAGGAAACAGAGGAGCTAAGCCGGGAGAGAAACGCAGCCCTGGGAAGAGAAGAACCCAAGAAGCCTGAACCATGGCAAACGTAGGCAGCTGTCTTGCTCCAACATGTGGCAATGGACTTTGGTGAGAGAAGAAACTTATACCTTATGGCCTGGTAACTGTGGACTTCTACCCCAAATAAATACCCTTTATAAAGACCAACCCATTTCTGGTATTTTGCATTAGCACCTCTTTGACTGACTACTCTAGCCATCTATGTTAATTTTCTAACAATTCCAGTATTATCATTTCTGGGGTCTGATTCAGTTTTGATTGTGTCTGCTAGGTTCACAGAGACTTGTTTCATCGTATTTTTACTGTAACCCTATCTTTTTTTTTTTTTTCCAAAGGTTTATTTTTATGTATTTGTTTATCACACCCTCCCCCTTGCTGCTTGTGCTCTCTGTGTCCATTTGCTTTGCATTTGTTTGTGTGTCTGCTTGTCTCCCTTTGTTGGGTCATCTTGCTGATGAGCCATGCAGGCAACCTTGCCTTCACCAGGATGCCCCCAGGAATCGAACCCCAGGAGGCCCTGGGAATCGAATCCGGGGCCTCCCATATGGTAAACGGGAGCCCAACCAATTGAGCTACAGCCACTTCCAAACTGTAACCCTATCTTCACTGGAACTTAATTTTGGGGAATTTTTTGAAGACTCACTGAAGGTGCATTTCTCCCGAAAAGATTTCTATTTGCTTCTGCCAGACACCTGGAGAAAAAAGTTCACTTGAAGTTCTCACTTCGCAGTTTTTTCAACCACGCCAGTGCTCTGAATTTGGATCTGAGAACAGCATGCTGGTCAGCCTATAGCCAGAGATTCTCAAAGGAGATTTTTATGCCTCCATCCAGATCCAAAGCTGAAACACATTTTTTTCTCTCCTCTCTGCCTTTGGGTGGTAGAATTTTTCTGGTTCACCCTGTCATTGGGCTTCTAGATCTTTCTGGTCCAGGTTATAGGAGAGTCTTTGCTCACACACCCATCCTCACAGGACTGGGTTGGTCTCCTCTCCCTGATGCATGTAGTAGATAAATGGGAAGCTCTAGGCCATTCAGCTTTGGCAGATGCCCCAGAGTAACTGAAGGTTTCACAGTCCACTTAACTCTGGATTTGGGAACTGACTTCCTTCCAGCCAAAGGAGTTCCTGTACTTTTTTGCATCTTAAGTCCACATTTAAATATTGTATCCAATATTTTCAAGTGCTTTATAATGAAGTTTCCGGATATCTCATCCACCATATAGTGTAAAGTAGAACAGGACTCTTCTTTCTTTAACCCAAATTTAACCCTATTGACAGCTTCTCTAGCTAATTACTGTTTCCTCTCCTTTTCACTGTTTTCTTTGTTAAGGGTTCTTGTTCATTTTTTGTTGGACTAAAAATCTTTCTTGAGTTTTTTAGTGAGATGGGTTTGTGGATGATATTTCTTCTGAATTGTGCCTATTTTCAAGTAGTTTTCTTTTATCTGGAAAGAAGTATGCCATCTTGGCTAGGAACAGTATCCCTGGATTTTAGTGCTTTGACTCTGTATAATGTTGATATTATTTCATAATCTTCTAACTTCCTATGTTGCGAATGTCAGTGTAATTTTTTCCTTTGTTGTTTACTTATTCCTTTTGCCTATAAGCTTATAATTTTTTAAATGTATTTTAAGATTTTTAGGAGGATGGTGGAAGGATGGCAGAGTAGGGAGCTCCAGGATGCAGTCCTTCCACCAGAACAACTATTAAACAGGCAGGAGCTGTCTGGAACAATTATTTTGAAACTCCAGAGCCAGAAGAACACTGTACAGCATCCAGGGAAAAGTGAAAGGAAGAAGCTTTTAAATTATAGTAAAGACCAGTAAACTACTCTCTCCTTGTGCCATTTGCCAGCACCCATCCCCATTTCTCATAGCAGGATGCCATGGGGTCCAGCCCCTGGCTAGCTCGCTGGTGACAGAAAGGGGCATAAAAATCCTCTTCCCCAAGACAAGGGGCAGGCACGGCCAATCACTGATCACGGCTTTTGGTTAGCAACTTCAGATTAACAGGGTCCTGACTCTTAGGGCAAGCTATGGTTTCAACTCACCCCAGACATAGGTGGTGGAGGAGGAGATTTAAAGATGCTATCCTTCCTCAGGGCTGCAGGGGACAGTTAGTTGAAGGGCTCTATTTGCTACAGGTCAAGAAAGCTCAGCTTTGGGGAGCTGTGGAAGGAGCTCTTGGCCCTTCCTGATCCCTCCCCAGGGCACAATGGAGCAGCTCTGTACCCCCTTTGTGGATCCCTAGCCCTGTTTCTGCTGGGAAAGACTACTTAGGAAATACCTCTCCAAGTGTCTTCTTCCCAGAATTTGCCCTCAAGGTGAAAGCAGCTTGGGACAATGAAAGGATTGTAAGAAACTTTTCCCCTTTGCAGTCTGGGGCAAAGGCCTGCCTGCTTTAAACATCAGGGAGAGGAAGGACTATCTTCTGGGAAATAGAGGGGTATTCAAACACCTATAAACAGGGGAACTCCAAAACAACTAACAAACACAAGCCCAGGACAAGACACAGACCCATAAAAGACAGGGAGGACACTGTACACTGTATTTACCTTGGGACAGACCCTCCAGATAAGAGGGCTGAAGCTCAAGAAAATCTGTCTTATCACCAGCTGGTTACAAAATCAAGAAACAGACATCTCAGGGAATAAATCCAAGAGTTAATATTTTAAAATATTAAAATGAACAGTGTGCAACAAAAGAGTACAAGACAAACAAAGAGACAGGAAATGATGGCTCATAAAAAGGAAAAGGATGAAAATCGAGAGAACACCAACAAAGAAGACCAGAATGTTGACATACCAAACAAAGACTTTTTAAAAAACGGTCTTAAAAATACTCAAGGAGATGAAGGAAAATATAGATAAAGAATTAAAGAGGGGGTCGGATGTAGCTCAACTGGTTGGGCATCCGTCTCCCATATGGAGGGACCCAGGTTCGATCCCCGGGACCTCCCGGTAAAATAAAAAATAAAAATAAAAATAAAAAAAAGAATTAAAGATTATCAGGAAAACAATGAATGAGCAATATGAGATTCTTAGTAAAGAGATAGAAACTTTGAAGAGGAACTAGACAGAACTACTGGAGTTGAAGACCACAACAACTGCAATGAAAAATTCCCCAAAGGATTTCAAAAGCATATTGGAGCTGGCACAAGAAATAATTGGTGAACTTGAAAACAAGACAATTGAAATGAGTCAGGATGGGGAACATAAAGAAAAAAGAATTATAAAAATCAAATATAGCCTAAGACACCTCTGGTATTCCATCAAGCATCCCAACATACACATTATGGGAGTCCTAGGAGGAGAAGAGAGAGAGAAAGGGACATAAGGAAAATTCAAAGAAATAATGACAGAGAACTTTCTGAACTTAGCAAAAGGTATGAATGTGCACATCTAAGAATCTCAGAGAACACCAAACAGGAAAAATTCACCCTGTCATATATTGATCACACTTTCAAATGCAAAGGAAAAGGAGAGACTTCTGAAAGCTGCAAAAGAAAAGCAATGTGTTATGTACAAGGTAGTCATATTAGATTGAGTGCAAATTTCTTATCAGAAACAATAGAGGCAAGAAGGCAATGGGTTGAAATACTTAAAGTGCTGAAAGAAAACAACTTCCAACCAAGGATTTTATATCCAGCAAGACTTTCTTTCAATATGGCTGAGAGATTAAGACATTCCCTGATAAACAAAAGCTGAGGGAGTTCATCACCACTAAAACTGTCCTGCAAGCAAAACTTAAGGGAGTTCTTCAGACTGAAAAGAAAGGACATTAGACAGTGGTTCAAAGTGATATAAAGATAGAAAGACCTCCAGTAAAGGTAACTATTTTGGTAATTATAAATGCCAGTATAATTGTACTGTATTGTTTGGTATGTAACTCTACTTTTGACTTCCTACAGGTGCTAAAATGAAAGTGCATAAAAAGTAATGATAATTTATGGGTTTGAACATAAAATCTACAAAGATATTATTGGTAACTAGTACAAAAGAGGATGTGGGGACAGAGGGGTTTAGGAAAAGTATATGTGTATGCTATTGAAGTTAAATTGGTATAAAACCAAATAAGATTTTTATATTTTTAGTATGTTAAATTTTAGCCCCATTGTAACCACAAGGAAAATGTATGAAAAATGTATCCAGATAAAAAAGAGAAGACACAAGTTTTGGTAAAACACAAAAAATCAAATAAATATAAAAGTAGGCATTATGGAAGAATTGAGGGACAAAAAAGGTATAAAACTTACAGAGGTTAAATAGCAAAATGGCAGAAGAAAGTCCTGCATTATCAGTAGTGACTTTAAAATGTAAATGGATTAAATTCTCCATTCAAAAAGCAGAGACTGGTAGACTGGATAAAAAAGCACGATCTAACTATATGCTGTCTGCAAGAGACACACCTTAAGGATCTCACTGACTGCCACAGTAAACAATGCCTCAAGCAGGGGTGCTCCTGAGGGCTCTAGAGACATCTGGATACTATAGGCATGGTAGACAACCCCAGAAAATTGGCACCCAGTTAGTGGACCTTACCTTGGAATCTCCAAGGTAAGGACCTATCTCCCCAATGTGTCAAAATTAGACTCATTTATAATTTTCCTACATATGGTTCTTCTGCTCCTTTTATTTGAGCCTATAATTAGCACTAAACCCATTAAATATATGTCCCAGGGACTTAAATCTTCTGTCTGGTTATCCATGAGTCTCAGCAGAGTTGCAGCCAACACCTACTCTCCAGTTCATTGGACTCACCCAGGACAACTAAAAAAAGGATGATGATGGACAATGCCCATCCCAAAAAATGGAGTAGCTACAACTGCAAGCAAGACAGTTCCATCCATCTACCCCATGGAGGCTAACCCCCTCTCAATTGGAAGAAGATTGGGCATCACCACCTTCAAATCCTCAAGATTTAAGAATGAACACACATAAGGGGGGGGGGAATGCAACTATGGACCGAAATAAACTTATTATTATGGAAAGACTTGTAACACTGGTATAAAGACAGTGGTCACCAGAGGTCTGAGGGGAGGGATAGGGAAGAATAGGTATAACATGGGACATTTTTGGGGCATTGGAATTGTACTGCATGATATTGCAATGGTGGATACAGGCTATTATACATTTTGTCAAAACCTATAAAATTGTGCAGTGCAAAGTGTAATCCATAATGTAAACTATAAGCCATGGTTAATAGCACTGCTTCAATATTTATTCATTAATTGTAACAAATGTACAACACCAGCAAAAGATGTTATTAATCAAGGAAAATGTAGGAGGGGAGAAGGTAAGATATATGGGAATTTCCTATATTTTTGATGTAATTTTTGTGTAATCTAAAACTTCTTTAAAAATAAAGAAAAAAAAGAGGTACACCTTAAATTCAAGGATACAAGTAGGTTGAAGGAGAAAGGATGGAAAAAAATATTCCATGCAAATAGTAAAGAAAAAAGAGCTGGGATAGCTATACTAATATCAGATAAAATAGACTCTCCCTGTCTCTTTTTCTCCTATTCTTTTCTGTGTATTAGATTTTCTGGATCAATTTTCCCAGTCTCCTATTTCTTACTTCTTTGTATATTTTGCTCCATGTTTTGAAATATTTCTTCCACATGAACTTCTGGACATTAATTTCCATCCTATGACTGAGTACTATCTAATTTTTTTTTTTTTAATTTGTTTGCTTCCAATCTCATTTTTTTTAAATTATTTTTTTAACTTTATTTTGTACATTTAATAATTGAAAATATAAACAATTAAAAATTAAAAAGTAAACACAGATGAATAAATATATACATTTCTCAAATAAATGTAATGGATACATATAAATTTTTGTTTGAATCAAACAATATGTTACACAATATATTTGGTTCATAGTAATGCATTCATACAGTATTTGGCCTTTTGTGTCTGGCTTGCTTCACTCAACATAATGTCCTCCAGGTTCATCCATGTTGCCATGTGCTTTACAAATTCATTTCTTCTTATAGCTGCACAATATTCCATCGTGTGAATAGACCACGGTTTGTTTATCCATTCGTCTGTTGATGGGCACTTGGGTTGTTTCCAACTTTTGGCAATGGTGAATAATGTTGCTATGAACATCGGTGTGCAGGTGTCTGTTCGTGTCACTGCTTTCAGTTCTTCTGGGTATATACCCAGTAGTAGTATTGCAGGGTCACGCGGCAAGTCTATATTCAACTTCTTTAGGAACTGCCAAACAGTCCTCCATAGTGGTTGTACCATTCTGCATTCCCACCAACAGTGAAGAAGTGTTCGTATCTCTCTACATCCTCTCCAACACTTGTAGTTCTCTGTCTTTCTAATAGTGGCCATTCTGATATGTGTGAAATGATATCTCATTGTAGTTTTGATTTGCATTTCCTAATCATGAGTGATGTTGAGCATTTCTTCATGTGTTTTTTTGCCATTTGTATTTCTTCTTTGGAGAAATGTCTATTCAAGTCTTTTGCTCATTTTTTAATTGGGTCATTTGTCTTTTTATTATTGAGTTGAAACATCTCTTTATATATCCTGGATATTAAACCCTTATCAGTCATGTGACTTCCAAATATTTTTTTCCCATTGAGTTGGCTGCCTTTTCACCCTTCTGACAAAGTCCTGTGAGGTGCAAAAATGTTTAATTTTGAGGAGGTCCCATTTATCTACTTTTTCTGTTGTTGCACGTGCTTTGGGTGTAAGGTCCAAGAAACCACCACCTACTACAAGGTCTTGAAGATGTTTCCTTACATTTTCTTCTAGTAGTTTTATGGTCCTGGCTTTTATATTTAGATCTTTGATCCATTTTGAGTTGATTCTTGTATAGGGGGTGAGATAGGGATCCTCTTTCATTCTTTTGGTTATAGATATACAGTTCTCCCAACACCATTTGTTGAAGAGACTTTTTCCCCATTAACGTGGCTTGGTAGTTTTGTCAAAAACCAGTTGACTGTATAGGTGAGGGTCCTGTCTATTACTGATTTCTAGTTTCATTCCATTATGATCTGAGAAGGTGCTTTGTATAATTTCAATCTTTTTATATTTATTGAGAGCTGAATTGTGACCTAACATGTGGTCTATCCTGGAGAAAGGTCCATGGGCACTTGAGAAGAATGTATAACCCGCTGAGTTTGGATGCAGTGTTCTGTATATGTCTGTTAGGTCTAACTTGTTTATCATATTGTTCAAGTTCTGTTTCCTTGTGGATCTTCTGTCTAGTTGTTCTATCTAATGATGTGAGTGGGGTGTTGAAGTCTCCAATGATTATTTTAGAAATGTCTATTTTTCCCTTCAGTTTTGCCAGAGTTTGTCTCATATATTTTGGGGCACCCTGGTTAGGTGCATAGATATTTATGACTGTCATATCTTCCTGATGGATTGTCCCTTTTATTAATATATAATGGCCTTCTGTATCTCTTATAACTTATTTGCATTTAAAGTCTGTTTTGCTTGATATTAGTATAGCTACCCCTGCTCTTTTCTGGTTACTATTAGCGTGGAGTATCTTTTTCCAACCTTTCACTTTCAGCCGGTTTATATCCTTGGGTCTAAGGTGAGTTTCTTGTAAGCAGCATATTGATGGCTCATGTTTTTTTCACCCACTCTATCAGCCTGTATCTTTTGATTAGGGAGTTTAATCCATTCACATTCAATGATATTACTGTAAATGCACTATTTACTTCCTCTTTGGTTTTCATATATCCTCTTGTTTTAATCTCTCTTTTTACTCTTTTGGTTATCCTTTCTGCTATTCTTTCTTCTATACTCTCCTCCAAGCCTCTCTTTCCTGTCTTTTTCTTTCAGGTTCTAAGGCTTCCTTTAATATTTCCTGCAAAGGTGGATTCTTTTTTGCAAGCTCTCTTAGTTTCTGTTTGTTTGTGAATACTTTATACTCACCTTCATATTTGAAGGACAGTTTTGCTGGATAAAGAATTTTCGGCTGGCAGTTTTTCTCTTTCAGTTTCTTAATTGTATCATACCACGGTCTCCTCACCTCCATGGTTTCTGAAGAGAAATCTGCATTAAGTCTTACTGGACCTCCTTTGTATGTGATCGTTTGCTTCTCTCTTGCTGCTCTGAGAATTTTCTCTTTATCTTTTACATTTGACATTCTGAGTAGTATGTGTCTTGCGGTAGGTCTATTTGGATTTATTCTCATTGTGGTATGGTGTGCTTCTTGGACATGTAAGTTCATTTCTTTCATTAGAGTTGGGAAATTTTCAGCTATTATTTCCTCAAATACTCTTTTTGCCCCTGTTGGAGTTGGGCAGTTTGATGTAATTATGAATTCCAAAAATATAATTGGATCATGCTTGCAAACTGATCTGTTAATCTTAAGTTAATGGTTAAGTTATGATTAGGGTGTTGACTGGGCCACATCAGTAGGGCGTTGAGCCCCACCCCTTGGTGGGTGGGGAATCAAATATAAAAGGCATGGCAACAACAGAGTTGAAGCAGTTTTTGTAGAGCAGTTCTTATGTTGGAGAAAAGACCCCAGGAGAAGAGAAGTGAGCCGTTTGCCTGATAGTTGACAGCTGACCTTGTGGAGGGACCAGAAGAGCTAAGCCCGGAGAGAAATGCAGCCCCAGGAAGAGAAGAACACAAGAAGCCTGAACCCTGGCAAACGTCGGCAGCTGTCCTGCTCCAACACGTGGCAGTGAACTTTGGTGAGAAAACTTGCTTTAAGGCCTGGTATCTGTGGACTTCTACCCCAAATAAATACCCTTTATAAAGACCAACCCATTTTTGGTATTTCACATTAGCACCTCTTTTGGCTGACTAATACAGCCCCTTTTCCCTTCCCTTCCCCTTCTGGAACTCCCGTGAAACATATGTTGTTGCGTTTTGTGTTGTCATTCAACTCTCTGAGCCCCTGCTCAATTTTTTCCATTCTTTTCTCTCTCTGTTCTTTTCTTTCTTCAATTTTAGCTGCTCTGTCTTCGGTATCACTTATTCTTTCTTCTGTCATTTTGAGTCTGCTGTTGTATGCTTCAAATGTGTTTTTGACTTCACCTATTTTGTCTTTCATTCCCATGAACTCCATCATTTTTCTGTTCAGGATTTCAAATTCTTCTTTGCATTCGCTCAATGTCTTCTTGATGTAATTTATCTCTTTAACTATATTTTCTTTTATCTCATTAATTTGGTTTTGGAAATTTGTGCTCATCTTGCTGATTAGTTCTCTCAAATTCTGCATCTCTTCTGGGACTTTGATGTATTCCTTTTCTTGGGCCATGTCTTCTATTTTCTTAGTATGGCTCGTAATTTTTTGCTGGTGTTTAGGCATCTGGTTAGGAAGTAGTTTACTTAGATTCTCAATCTCTTTCTCTTTTATAGGGATTTAGTGGCAGGAGGCTGTGAGTTACCACAGCTCTTTGATTTTTGGCTCGACCTGGATTGTTACAATTGTCCTGCTGGTTGCTCAAACCTGGCACTGGACCCAGTAATTGGTTGTAGAGTTGTTTCCTAGGGCCCTGGGCAGGGAGGCTATAGAGGCCAGGAAAAGCCTTTCCTATTTATTTTTAATTTTCTTATGTGCACTTCCTTGGTCTGCCAGGAGATGGTGCTTGTTGGCAGCTCTCAATTCAATGCCTGGTCGGAGTGTATTTGTTGTGACACAGACCAGATCAATGTGATAGAGCTTCCTGTCTTGGGGCTAAGAGCCTTGAAATTCAAACTTTCTGAGACAGTTCTCCAGTCTTCTCTGGCAGCCCCCTCTCTTTTCCCAGCTAGGAAATATTTCCACTCCCCTCTGAGTCCTCAACAATCAGTCCCTGTTAGTAGAGGAGGAGATTGGGAGGTTTGTATATCTTTAGCCCCCTGCGGGCTCCAAGGCAAACAATGGTGTAGCCCTACCCAGCCTGGAAGGGCTCTCGGCACTTCCCAGCCTGGAAGGACACGGCAGACCAAACCTGTGAGTCAAAAGCAGAGTCAGCCCCAGGCTCTCTCTCCCGTTTCCTGGGGATTCCTCAACAATTAGTCCAGGCTAGAAGAGAGGGAGATTGCGAGGGTCGGATTTCTCCAGTCCTTCCTAGGCTCCCAGGGCAAACTACCGTGTGGAAGGGTCCGTGGGGCTCCGCAGCCCAAATTTGTGGGTCAGAACCTGAGTCAGCCTTAGGCTGTGTCCCTCTGTCTCCCCTTTCCTGGAGTGGTAGATCCCTGGAGTCCCTTTTGTCTGTAGTCGCAGGCCCAGAGGCCCGAGAATTCTAAAGAGTGTCGGGGAGGATGCCGGCAGCAGCAGGCGCTGCTGGTTCCAACTCACGGTTCTGTCATAGCGATTTCTCTCTTTTGTCCCTCTCTCCTCTGGGTGGTGTGCAGCCTTTACCTGCTGTCCTAAACCCTAGAAGATCTTTTTTGGGGCTGTTTCAGCCTGTCCTCTATTTTTTTGGAGAAGAGATTCCTATGTCTTATTCAGTACTATCTAATTCATCTGTTTGTTTGGAAAATCATGATCTTTTTGCTCCAGGAATTCTTTAATGTACTACACTTTAGTCTCCTTCCACACTTATTGTTACTTTTCTTCATATGGTCCTCTTTCTCCTTCTGTAGCTCTATTTGCTGGGTATGAGTTCTGTTTGTTCTCATTGGTGTTGCCTTTTTGACCACTGAGTCCCCCAGATGGTTTCTTTTTCTTTATCAGCTCCCAGGGCTCTTAAATGGTTGTTGAAATTCTCCAAGTTGCCTTAGAAGGAAAAGTGTTCTTTTCCCCTTGGGATGATCGTGGAGCCAGCAGACAGGCTACCAGGCCCCTGATGAGGCATGAAGTAGAAGGCACAGTGATTGAAGAGCTTCTCTTTCCCAACCTCCAGGATGAGAAGGATCCCACCCACCCTTTGAACATCTCCTTGACATAATGGTGGCCAAGAGAGTCCTGACACACTCACATGGGGCCTGGGAATTAATGGAATTCTGTGTTTCTAGATTTTTCTAGAAATCACTTCTTTCTAACCCTTATCCTGGGTCTCTTCAGGGCTAGTCTCCAGGCTCTTGACTAACCCTTACAGGAGAAAGACTTGCACTGATTCTCCTCACCAGGATCCCCTTAGAGCCCAAAGGTTCAAGTGCCACAGCTCAGCTGTTCATCACCCCCACAGGTGGCTCAGCTTAGGAAAAGCAGATATGCTGGTGTTGGGAGTAAAGCACGAACTACCTGTATGCAGGTTGCCATTGTCCCAGACTCTTCAGCCTTCCAATGTGTGCTCTTAAAAGTTCACTGATTCACAACTCTATGCATTGTAGAAAATGGATAATAACGCAAATGATTCTTATCCCTAGACATGCAACTAATTTTGTGGAATGCAACTGATTTATTTCCTGGTGGACTGGCTAGTTTTACATCTATTTGCAAATTCATTTCAGAATTCCTGATTGACTTATATAAGTGTGATATTTTGAACTTTCCTTTTAACCAGTTGAAACCTCTTATTGGATCTCTAAATAATGAATGGGTTAAATACAAAAAATCTCATTGTTGTAATCATTTATGAACCCATTCATAATTTCAGAATGCTTACTCTGTGCTGGGTTCTATATGTTACAAAAAGGGCATACAAAGAGAGCAAAATCAGATCTTCATGGGACTTAGATTCAAGGGGGGGAAATAGACCTTATTTAATAACCACAGAAACAGTTATGCTACTGTAACTAGGTCAGGTGCTGCACAGGAGATGAGAGTCTAGATGGGGATTTGATGTAATCGGGGAGGTCAGGAAAGACTTCCCTGGAGGCACAATTCTTAGCAGAGATTTGCAGGAGGACTTGGAGACTTAATTAGAAGAAGAGGGGAGGGAGGGCTTTCCAGACAGAGGGAATGACCCTTGCAAATGCCCTGGGTGGCAGTGAACATGGAACAGACAAGAGCGTAAAGAAGTTTAATGTGTCTGGTACACAGAGTGAGAAAATTGTGGTGTGTGGCAAGGCTTCAGAGGTAGGTAAGTCCTAAGAAATGTGCATGGAGTTTTGCATTTTTCCTAAAACCATTGGGAAGCCATTGAAAGATGAAGTAGAGGCGAGGAGGTGGGAGGTGTGATATGATCAGATTTGCATTTTGAAGAAACCATTCTCTTGGAATGAGGTGAAGATATTGTATTGCAGGGGTGGGGGCAAAGGGGACAGTGTGGATCGGTCAAGAGGATACTGCATTGCAGGAGTCTAGGTGAATGATAATAATAGCTTGGGTTAAGGTGGCAAAGATGGAGGTAGAGAGAAATGGATGGATTTATAAGTAATTTACGAAATAAAATTGACAGGATTTGATTACAAATTGAATAATAATCAAAATAGCAGTTGCCAATTTTTTTTTAATGTTTAGTGTTCTAAATGTTTTGGATGTATGACCTCACTTAGTCCTCACAGAAGCCCTATGAGGTAGGTTCTATTACAAGACCTATTTCACAGAGGAGGAAGCAGAGGCACAGAGAGCTTAAGTCACTTGTCCAGGCTAGAAAGTGATTTTATCATTTCCTAGATGAATTAGATATAGGACAAGGGGTGAGGATGAAGGAGAGGGAGTTGTCAAGGATGACTCCTGGGCTTTGGCTTGTTCAACTGGGTGGATAGTGGTGCCAGTGCACTGGGCTGAAGAGCTTTGGAAGAGAACCAGGTTTGGAGAAGGAATATGGTTTTAATTTTTAGTTTTAAACATGATGAATTTAATACACTTCTGAGACATCCAACAGATGTCAAGGAGGCAGTTGACTATACAAGTCTGGGGCACAAAGGAGAGTTGCAAGCTGGAAATATAAATGTTAGTCATCAGTGTAGTCACCAGCATAATTGAAATTGTGAGCAGTAATGAGATTAAGGGGAAGAGAGTCTAGAGGAAGAGAAACAGAGGGCTTAGGATAGTATCTTGAGGATCTCTAATATTTAATGGTCAGGGAAAGAGGATGAGCCTGAAAAGCATACAGGCAAAAAATAGCCCCAACAGTTGAGGAAAACAACAACAGTTGGGGGAAAACAGTTGGAAGTCAAGGGAAAAAAATAAAAAAGGAGAAAGTGGCTAATAGTGTCAAATGCTCCTTGAGGTGAATTAAGAAGATGAATCAGTGAAGTCTGGATGTGTGGGGAATGGATGGGAGGGTAGCAGACTGCTGGCAAAGAGACCAGTTAAGAGGCTGTCAGTGTGGTCCAGGTATGGGGTGATGGCACCTTGGATAAAGTGGTGATTGTGGTCATGGAGAGGAGAAGATGGATTTGAGAGATATATTTTAAGGTAGAATAGAAAAGACTTGCTGATGGATTGGAATCAACAATGGTTTCTAGAATTCTAGCTGGTACCTCTGGGTGAATGGTGGTACCATTTACCACAGTGAGAAAAGAGATGAGAAACATATTTGAGGGTAGAAATCAAGTTCTACTTGGGTCATGCAAGTTTGTTTTTTTTTTTTTAAAGGAGCATAACCCCTTTTATTTTCTCTGTTTAAAATTAAACAGAAAACAAACATACATCAATTCTGTTATACACAAACATTTTCAAAGTACATCATTTATACAAGAGAAGGACTAGGAACAAAAATATGTTAACAGAGATTCAAACAGAAGTGTCAGCAGTCTCACACAGCTTTCCGATGGTACCAGGAAGAGCCACTTCATAATTGCTGGCACTAAACAGAGTTGCGGAATTCTTTGCCAGATACTTTAGGAAATCATGAGGATAGTTCAGTAATAAAGCAAGGCTTTTCTCATCCAGAGGTGTATAGGCCAACATTGCTCCAATTTGTACAAATAATCTCAGTAGATGTGGCACTCCGTAAATCTGGGCCATGGGTGCATCAGGGTGATCTGCAAGGATTTCAGCATACTGAGGTCTCTCAAATTTGTAGAGTAGCTGAGTGCCCAACATTACATTGAAGTATTCTTTTATCCTTGCCACAACTTCATTAACAGCATATTCCTTATTATCTCTGTTTCCTCGTGATTTCTTGTAATTTGCATAATCCTCTAGAATGGAATCCACATTCTTTTTGGCAGGAAGATAAAAGAGCTGTTTTTGCCTGGTAATTAAGTCCCAATCATCAACAAGCCATGGTTTTAGTTCTTCAGGAACCTTTACTTTAACTTCAACTCTGTTCATGAATATTTCCTCGTTTTCAACAGTTGGATCTACTCGGGTCCTTTACTTCCCAGGAGGCTGAGCTGTCTCACTGGTACTACCACCATCTCCATTTCCAGGTGCTTTCTGTTTGTTCTTTTTTGTTTTCACTTCAACATATTTCTGCTGCAGACCAGATGTCTTCTTTCCTGGGGCAGCGCCTCTCATCTTCCCCTCTGCATATTGCTCTCCTGATTGGCTTTTTGAAGCTCTGTTTCTGCAAATTGGTGTCCCCGTATTTGAGTACTCTGCTTTCTGGAACCCACTCATACCAGTTTTTATTCCACCCACTGTAAGGTATAAAGTATTTCACTTGTTTGTCCTTTATGGCAACTTTTACACACTTTGCTTCATAAAACAGAGGCCCATGAAAGCAGAGCACTTGCTCACCCTCCTGGAATTTAGGCTTCGGGTCCTGCTTTGGCGCCATTTATAAGTGATTTGCCACCTCCTCCTTCTCCCACCACCCCTACTCTCTACCCCATCCAACTCAGTGTCAGATGCACCATCAGGCACTGCCAACTCTACATCCTGGGCCCGATTTGCCAGCGCCCGCAGACATCACAGCATCGGGACCTGCGCGGCTGCTGCTCCAGCCCTGGGTCATGCAAGTTTGTTATGTCTCTGGGATATTCAATAGATGTATGAGGTAAGTAATTTTGAGCATAGAAAGGAAGTCATGGCAAGAAACAGAGCTTTTGGAATCTTCATCACTGAGATGGTATTTAAAGCACTGGGTCTGGAATATGTCACCACCAGAAAGAGTGAACAAGGCCATCTACTAAAAATGTGAGGCAAGGTAGTTAGGTAAGGCTCAAAGAGAGTACTGATAGTTTCTCCCATGGGGATGGGAGAAAAAGTTGACAAGGAACATGTAGAGTGACTCCATAGCCTCTAACGAGGTAAACCATTGACTTTAATGGCACCTGTACACAGAACTGTGTAAATTTTCTCCCACTGGGATGAGCAGAACAAAGTGCAGGAGCTAAACAGGATTCCTCAGTCTTTCAGGTGCCAAGATTTTCCCTAGTCCTTGCATTTGTTCCCTTGATTTCCCATCCCCCTAACTACTGGCTTGGATCCTGCCGTGAATTGACTGAGAACAGGTGAATACTTACATGGCCTGCAGCTCACTGGCTGCTCATATCTTTCCACCTGAGGGATGCTAGCACAGGCATGAGTCAAGCCTGAGCTCATATGCACATTTGGACACCTACCAACTGCACCCATTTTCCCAGTCCCCCACCTCCACTCTGTCCTGCTTTTCTCCCTCCTAGTCACCCTCCCATGTTGCCAACGTCTTAATTCACGAATTCATGATTCATGGTCAGGCCTGCCTAAGTTATCACTTTCATTACCTCATATAGACTTCAGCAAGAGTTTAGCATAATTTGTTTTCCTGCTTCTAGTCTCTTCTCTCTCCAATTCCTCTTTCAGTGGCCAGATTAATCTTTGAGAGACAGAGGTCTAATCCAACTTCTTTGCAGCCCAAACACCTCTAACAGTTCCCTATTTATAGAACAGTGATTTTCAAACTCTGAACAGCTCTAGGGGTTCACAGAGATGGGAGTGGGTGTGTAGGCTGGAAGGCCCATACCCCATCCTCCTACCAGCTCTGAGTTCACCTATTTTATATATCAGCCTCTGGTAGATCATTACAGGATTCTGAGGATTTACAAAATTCGAATTTATTATTTTCTACAGAATAGAGCAATCAGAAAGCAAGACTTCAAAATCTAAGCCCAATTACATTTCAGACCATATTTTCCACTGCTTCCCTTTCTGTATTCCTTTCTTCAAGCTAAAATGAGCTGTCCAGTTTATTTCTCCCATGTCTTGATCCCTCTATGCTTTTGCTCATGTTATGCACTTTACTTAAAATTATCTCCCATCACCAAACATCCAAATCCAAACCATCCTTTAAAGAGCAAATAGATCCTTCTCATAAAGCATTCCTTGTTTTCCCTCAGATGGAATCCACTCTCCTTTTAGATTTTGAGAGTACTTTATCTGGCTCACTCTTATGGTGTTTAACTCCTTCTACCTTATGTTGGTATTTATTTGTAACATGTACTCAGAAACTTTAGCAGCTGGGGGCACAAATAGCTTCCTATCTCTTTCCTAATGTTTATTAAACTTCTATTATAGGTCAAAGACTATTCTAAGTGCTGATAGAAAAGCAGGAAACAAAACAGAGTCCCTACTCTTGTGGAACTTGCATTCAAATGGGGGCAAGAGGCAATAAACTGGTAAATATATACAGGCATACCTCGTTTTATTATGCTTCACTTTATTGCACTTCACCATATTGTGTTCTTTAAAAATTGAAGGTTTATGGCAATCTTCACGAGTAAGTCTATCAGCACCATTTTTCCAACAGCACGTGCTCACTTCATGTCTCATGCCTCTTAATTAAGGTATATACTTGTTTTTAGATGTAATTCTATTATACACTTAATAGACTACAGTAAAGTGTAAACATAACTTTTATATGTTTAAAATAAAAAAAATTTGTGTGACTTGCTGATTGTGATATTCATTTTATTTCAGTGGTCTGGAACCAAACCTGCAATATCTCCAAGCTATGCCTGTATCAGTGACTTGTTTTATGGATAAAAGTAAAGGAGTGTGGGAAAAGAGAGTGCTGGGAGGAGGGACTGCTGTAAGGATATGGGGGAAAACTCCACTGATAATGTGATACTTGAGCAGTCTTGACAGAGGCAAGTTACTCGTGTCAAAGAGTAACTCGTGTCAGGCATTGGGAGCAGCAAGTGCAAAGGCTCTGAGGTGAGAGCCTGTTTTAGGAACAGCAAGGAGACCAGCTTGCCTGGAGCTGAGTGGGCATATTTAGACTGACAAGAATTGAGGTCAGAGAGAGGGAGTTATAAGATAGCTCCTGTAGCTCAGCATAAGAATTTTGGCTTTTACACTTTTACACATGAGTAGCCACATGCTTGTATTAGCAGAGAGTCTATTATTCCACCTTTGAGACTTCTCTTCCACCCCCAATTATTTGACACCTGAGGATTTATTTTATTCAAAGGCTTTAGTCCTACTTCCAATGGAGTTGGGTCAGTCCATTTCCATGGTTGCTTTGGTTGTTCCCACATGGGATCATCATTAGACACTTGTTGTGAGCTGTCTGATGAAGCCTTCCCCACTGTTGTGGCCATGCCCCAGCTGAAGACCACAGTGGGACCCCAAGCTTCAGCTAAAAGATCACAGGTCTCATGTATCGCAACATGTACTCAACCACTGTTAGTAAAACTTGACCACCTTGCCGAGGGCCTGGACCTGCAGGGACCTTGCGCCTTGGCCACATCCCACACTGGACTAGACCCTGCCCCACCCCACACTAACCCCTTGACCGTGGCATCAACTCAGCAGAACTTCCTTCCAGTGGATGAGTATGTACACCTCTGTGAGTCGAATACATGTTTAACACAGATGTGCAAGGCTATAGACCAAGCTGAGGCTCATTTTAAGGTGACTTCATCCCTGGAGGCAGAGAAGTCTGGCTTACTACCTACATTCCACCTCAGCAGGCACCACAGGCTTATTTCTTCTCCATGGCTGAGCCTAGGTGACAGGCGAAATCGGTCTGATTTATCTGAGCAACCTCCACAGTACCCAGTTCAGTAAATGCTGCTCAGAAAGCCTTTGTGGAGTGAAATCTGTTATATTTTTAATCACTAAATCAATCTTCCATTTGCTGTGAGGTTTTGAAATGGGCTACCAGTGAGAAAATGATATTCCTATTCTTCAAACAGCTGGTATGTGTGGACTGGCTTACAATGGCATTTTCAAATTTTATTTAAACTGTCTCTGCTGCACCAGATGCTCCTCTACTCCTCAGGGCTGGCATTTGTTAACTGGTCAAGAGACACCTTGAAAGTGGGCCAGGGGCAAGGAGGGGGAGGAAGGAGAGCAAAGGAAGGCAGCGCTGCCTCTACATTTTGTGAGGGAAAGGCTGTGCAGAGGGGAGGGGGGAGGGCAGAGGGCCCTGCAGGGCAGTAGAGCCGTCTCCCCCCAATGGAAAATGGCTCCTTCCAAGAAAAGGAATACAAAGAGCCTGAGACTTAGGGAAAAGCCGTTAATATCTCTGGGGGTTTTAGAGATGTCTTTTCATGCCCTGAATTCAATTGGCTGGGAAGGTTAGTCAGTTGCTCCATTTCCACCTCCTCCAGAGTGAGGCCAAACTGGCCTCCAAGTAACAAATGGAGGCTCACGGAGGAGAAATACTCACTTCCACATCCCACTTGGAACTGAGATCATTTCCTTTGAGAGCACTGAAAACCTGGATTTATCTCCTGTGTGATTTTCCCTTTAAGCTGTCCTCTGGCTCCCCATTAATTAGCAAGTCTCTTATTTAAACTCCACTCCCTCTTCATCCTCCTGCTTGTGATCCTGCAGTGAGGTCATAATGCTGAATTGGGTGCCTCCTGCTTATTTCCATGACAACCAGCTATAATCACTCATGGAAAAGTTTGTAGCTTCACTACAGGCTCCTGGGAGAGTGAAGCAGGGTGATGAGAGAGACAAGCTCTTATTCAAATACAAATATACTCAACAATAGCTCCACAAATTACTCTGTGAAGTAAACTGATTGTGCACAACTGCCTCTTTAGTTAGGTCTGACACATTTGCCTCCCCCACTGTCTCTCCTCATATTTCCAGAAGTCATTTAAAGGAGTATTTTCTGTTTATCTTTTTTTTATAATAACTCTCCTCTTAGGTGCCTGCTTCTGGTAAAGAAGCCAGGATTATGATATGCTAATCTTCTTGACATTCTACTTAATTTAAAATTAATCTCCTTTCTCAGTTGGTTCACATCTTTTCACTCTCCTCCCTCAAGCAAAACACACCCACCAGACACACACACACTCACACATAGACACAGCTCAAAGATGGTCCAAATAGGCTGTAACTGAGCCCTGTCTTTGACCACATTGAATATTTGGTTCCTAGTGCAGCAGGAAGTGGAGACCTCACCAAGGCCCGTAAATGTGATTCCACTATAAATTCCAAAGTTAGAGCTGGCCTGGAATCTGAGGATGATTCTTTGTCATCTGAGACTATTGCAGGAAAGTCTCCCTTTTGCCCTTTTACGAAGTGCTGATGGTAAGACAAAGACCCCGTGGCATGTGTAATGGACTTTGTAACTCGGATGAATGACACCCACTAGACTCATCTTTCTTTCAGCAATCAAGTTTTTGATTCATGCCAATTAAAGTGAGGCTGTCTGGGACGTGGATGCCTGCTAGGATAAACAAACCAACACTGCCCAGTCATTCCTTCATTACATCCAGATTGCCTCCCTCGGCTAAATCATTGTGCGAGAAGTGGGTCTTTGAATTGGCACTTAGATTACAGTTTCCGGGTCATCATCTCCAATGCATCCCTGGCAAGCCCAGTTCCCTGCGTGGTAATGCTCTGCCATCCCGTATCCTCCACCCTCTTTGTCATCCTCAGCTTTCTTCAACCCACTCCTCTCTCTCTACAGTATTTCTGAATATCTGTATATATGAATGACCAGAAGACAGTAGGGGTAGGATGATTGCTAAGTCTGAGAAATGTAGCATCCATCCAGGCAGGAAAGCATCAGTATGTGGTTAAGGTCACCTCTGCCTACTCGACACATTAAGGACTCATAATCAGACTTTAAAGATGAGAGTTTCCAAATGCAGTAATAGTAGCCTCTACCTAGTCATGCTAGAAGTGCTTGCTATTTCCCGAAGTCATGTGATATGCTGCCTTTGTAGATGTTTGTCTAGAGCTAACTTATCCATGATGCTTTTAGGAGCCCAGAAAAATGTTTTGTTTAAAGTCAGAAATAAAAAATGAATATAATCCATCTTGGATTATATTACACCTTTGAACTAATATAGTCATAAAATGTCATTTTTAATACTTTTTATGGAAGAAGGAGCCCACAAAGGCAAAAGTGGCTAGGAACTACAAAAGTCACAATGCAGCCCTGACTCTTCCACTTCTAGTTATAAGTCCCTTTGAAGAGCAAATACACACACCGGTGATGGCCTGAGACAGTAATGGCACAGCATACAACAGACGTGTAGAATCTGTGGTAAGGGTTGAGTGCGAAGCTATTTGTCTTTTTAGTCTGTCTGTATGTAAGAGAAAGAGAGAGAGAAAGAGAGAGAAAGAGAGAGAAAGGGAGAGAGGGAGGGAGGAAGGGGTGGGGGCGGCAAGATTTGCTGGCCTTGTACAAATCACATTTCCATATCCCTACCTTTGGCCAAGTAGGTTTCTTCTCAAATCTTTCTGAAATTTTAAGAATTGTCCTTTTTTCTTGAGCTACTCAGGAGACTAGCTTGGTCATTTCTCATTATGAAACAGTTCACAAACCCAGCTCCTTGAAACGGCTGGAAGGTTACTTTTTGAAGGCTGGCTACTTTAGTAAGAACGTTAATCATGCTGATTCTGCTGTCAACTGAGGTTACGCCATCTGATCTTCCATTTCCCTTGTCATAATCATTTACTCTCTACCCCTTGACATGACACATACATTCTTTTTATTATATTACATATTAATACAGCAGAACACACTAAAAAACTTTATTATCCAGTAAAATATAATATAAAGCATCTAGTACTCAAGTGCCCAAAGGCCCTACTTAAGGTACTTTTCCCACAGGGCAATGAAGAGGCATGAAGTCCCCAAAGGCATAATGAGGCTGCAAGAACTTAAAAGCATTAAGTTTGTTTTGTTGTTATTCTTTGGTTTTTTGTTTGTTTAGCAGGAAGAAGATTCTGGGAGATTGGGTCCATTCAGTAAGTGGAAGAAAGGAAACCAACCTGCACTGAATACTTCCACGCACCAGGAACTATGCTGGATTCTTTAACACATGATCTTATTTGAGCCTCACAACAGATCTGTGATCTGTATTTTACAGGTGAGAAAACCATCTTTCAGACAGTTGAGTGTCTTGTCTTAAGTTATACACAGTTAGTAATTGGTGGATATAGAATTTAAACCCAGGTTTGTGTGCTACCAGGGCCCATGCTCCTCCCTGTGCACCACAGGCCAGCAAACTTTGTAAAGGGCTCCCTAGCAACTACTCAGCACTGCTGTTGTTGGATGAAAGCAGCCATAGAAAATATGTAAATGAAAGGGCATGGATGAGGGGGTGGATGTGGCTTAAATGGTTGGGCGTCCGTTTCCCATATGGAGGGACCTGGGTTCAATCCCTGGGATCTCCCAGTAAAATAAAGAAAAATATAGAAGGTGTGAGCGGGTGAACTGTCTGGCCCCACGAGTGGGTGAGCCCCCAGGTCTCGCTGAGCCACGCAGCAAGATGATGATGTAGCAGAAGAGAGACACAGGGGAGAGCCAAGATGAGACACGTCGAAAAACCAGGAACTGAGGTGGCGCAGGTGGCAGAACACCTCTCTCCCACATCAGAGGTTCCCAGGATTGAATCCCGGTGAAGACAGGAGGAGAAGGATGAGAGGAGAGGGCAGGAAACAGACACAGAGAAGTGCCCAACGAATGGACACAAAACAGCACAAATGGGGTGGGGGTAGGGGTTAAAATGGATGAAAAAAAAAAAGTAAATAAATCTTTAAAAGGGGGGGGGGGCCATGGATGTGTTCTTGTAAAACTTAATTTACAAAAATAGTAACTGTTGGAGTTAGCCTGTAGTTTGCTGATCCCTGTATCATACTACAGGTCCTAAACCTTGGTTGCCGTTGGAGTCACTAGGAAGCTTCATAAAATCGTGATCCCCTGGTCCTCTCATTCCATATCAATTAAATTAGAATAATTTTTTAAAGATACCCAGGTGGTTTCTCCTATAAGCAGCCATGATTAAGACCCCCTGCTCTACTGTTTGTTCAGGACTAAAGGCAGCTGAGTTACAGACAAAACAAAACAAAACAAAACACAGTGACATTTACATATAACCCTCTTTCCATGGATGCATTCTTCCTTCAGGAGCCAACCACAATCCTACTCCCTCAATTACCCCTTAACCATTTTGATCAGGAAATCTGGGCTTTCCCTTATTTTAATTCTTACACAATCCTGTGCTGAATTAGCCCTATTGCAACATATTTTGTATCATTGTTTCAATGGTTATTCACATCTGCTATTACTTAAATTTCCATGTGGGTAAAACATATCCTCTCTAACAGCCTGTCAACTCCAGATTTATGGCTCCTCACAACATCTGTAGCCCAGTAGAAGCTACACAGTAGGTGCTGGTAGATGTAAGGTGGTTTCTTGAATGGGACAGAAACGAAAATGTCAGTGCTTTGAAAATGAATTTGAAAATACTTTAATAGAATTCAGTAATTTTCGTAATCTGACCCCAATCTGTTCTTTCTTCAGTCTCCCCTGGTTTAGTTAATATCAATTCTACCATTAAAGGACTTAGAATTGAGCCTGGCCCTTATCTTTTCTTTCATATTCACAATGAATCAGTCAGCATAACCTGGTAACTTTCCTTCAATATTTACAAAAAATCTGATCCTTGCTTACTGCCTGCATTGCTGCTATCCTGGTCCACATCACCATCTCTCACTGGATTATTGCTAAATTGGTCTCTTGCTTCTCTGCCCTTGCTTCCCTGACCTGCCTATTCTCAACACAGCATCCAGAGTGATTCTCTTTAAACACAAGTTTAACTCTGCTCAAAACACTCCAATGACTTTTCATGTCACTCAAAATAAAAACCCAAGTCCCAACAAGGCTCCCTGTTACCTCTCTAACCTCATCTCCTACTACTCTTCTCATGCTTCACTCGATTTCAGCTTCTCTGTCTCCTTGCCAAGCAT
This sequence comes from Tolypeutes matacus, assembly GCA_026826555.1. NCBI lineage: Eukaryota > Metazoa > Chordata > Mammalia > Cingulata > Chlamyphoridae > Tolypeutes > Tolypeutes matacus. The sequence continues at coordinate 11,951,173 of JAKSZT010053769.1, read as the reverse complement.
GTTCCCACCTCAGTGCCTTTTGCACATACCTGACTAATCATCTCTCTCTCTCTCTCTCTTTTTTCAATAGGAGCTGGAGAGCTTTGTAGGGTCATGGTTACCCTAAAGAACTAGAAAGAACACTCTCAGCTCAAGCTGGGTGCAATTGGGTTGGGAAGAGGCCCAGTAGAGGGGACTTTCAAAGACCTCATCCTCTGGTGCTGGCCCCCCTGCACTCCCCTCTACTCCCTTCTCTTGACTTCCACGTGGTGGTTCTACATTTGCCCATTCAAAGACATGATACCATAGAGCTAATTAAAGCTTGGATCCCTGGGGCCCTTGTGCTCACCTGTGCCTAGGGTAGAGGGACCACAGGGTCATGGACAGTTATGCTGTCAGGCCCAGATATCAGCCAACCCTCACATATCCTAAGCTCCTGGTCCCAAACACTGCTTTTCAGTCTCCCCAGTTATATCTCTCCAACTTAACTCTATATATAGGAATTGTCCAGAGGGAATGAACTCACATATGAAAGTTGTGTTTTTTATTTCTTTGTTTTTTAAACAATTGTATGCATTTTTTTCTACTGGACAAATCTGTCTCCAAGCAGCTCAGAGGCAAAGAAGAATGCCTGCACCTTAGTATGAAGTCATACTGATTTTAGGAGAGCAGAACTGTAGATATGATGAAAATATGTAGATATGTAGAACTACACTGGACCTGAGATCCTGGCATCCAAGGGGTTCCCCAATATTACTTCCCTCTCTCTAAATAATATCTCTATGAAGTCCCCCAAACAAGTTGTTATCTTAAACCATTGATACATTTTTAGTCATTTGAAAGTTAAAGGCTTATCGGATAAGATACATCATCTCTTTGATATCTGTATGATAACCCCCTTCCTCTCCCTCACCTACTTCAAGTCTGCTCTAAAGTCACTCCGTGAAGCCTTCTTGACAATTCTATCATTAAATTCCTATTTTCCTCTATATACTCTGTGCCCTTCTCTTGCTTTGTATCACTCCACAACACTCCTTACCTTCTGACTTTCTATATAATTTACTCATTTCCTTTGCTCATTGTCTACCTCCCCTAACTAGAATGCAAACTCCATGAAGGCAGGATCCTTGCCTGCTTTATTTGCCTGTACCATTAGTGTGCAGAAGAGTGACTAGCACATATTAGGAGCTTAACAGTATTTGCCATTGTGTGAAGGTCAGGCCATCAGCCTGATAGGCAGTTTCCTGAGAACACACGTGCTGGTGTAACGGATTTCTGAGGTCGTGGTTCTTCTGGCACCCATTTGCTGCTCTTGTGCTGGTAATAGAAGTTTTCTATTCTATAAGATACTCATACCATGGTCCATGTTATCTGAGTGGAATAATTTCCTCCCTTAACCCAGTTCCAAGCATAGGATCATGATTCTGGCCTTGTGTGCTCCATCTCTTTGTCTTTAGGGTTGACCATGTTCAACCCAGGCCAATCCAAAATATTGCCTGGGTCCTTTCTGCTGAGGGATTGAGGAAGAGTCTCTTTCAGTATGGTTGATAAGTTGGTAGACTAAGGGTCTGAGGGCAATTCCTTACCATGTAGTAAAAAACTGTTCAAAAGATGGAAAGAGAAAGGAACACTGAAATTTTTGTTTGAAACCTGAACTCATGTATTCCTAAAACTAAATCTACCATGGTGTTTCAGCTATGTGACTACCTAAATTTCTGTTATTATTTAAGCTTGGGTTTTGTCATTTGAAACTGAAAGAGTCCTGAAAAAAATTAAGTTTGTATGAAAAGCCTCAATGCTATTGCTACTGAAAGGGAATGCATTATTGATCAGTTCAGGAAATATTTGGGACCTGAGATCTGGCCATTATAATTTCTAAGTTGTACTGGTGGTGACATGAGTGGTCCAGTAACAATGAGCTCTTGAACCCTCATCTTCTCTGGCTAAATGAGATGATCTTCCTCAAAATGATCAAGCAAAATCTTTTGCACTTACTTCACTCTGTTACACCTTCAGACTTTTTTTTTCTTTTAACTTTTCAAAGACTGATTATTTTGAAATAAAAAACAAAAACTGAGACCATGCAATAAACATTAATTACTTATGTAATTTATGAACTGATGATATGGAGTCTTCTTCTTATTGTTTGGTAGGGAACAGTGACTCCAATTTCTTATAATTTAACTCAGTGAACATATTTAAAATTCTTAATCTTTATTGAGCTTTAAATAGTCAATTAATGCATGATGTAAGGTAGATTCTGGAGTTCTAAACGAGGAAAGACATAAAGGGCCTCCTTATGCTAGGTCAATTGCAAACCAAATGGCAGAAAGGGGTTTCTTCCTTTAATGCAGTCACTCAGCCTAGTATTCCCCTTGTAAAATGGCTGCTATATAATTCACATTCAGTAAATTTTTACTGAGTGAATGAAAGAATAATTGAATGATTAAGAAAGTAATTTCTTCTTAGCATTTTATTGGGCCATGGATTTGATGAAAGCTCTCCCAGAAAAATACACCCTTATGCACATAAAACATACACACAACTTTGCATAAAATGTCTGGTCCTTGAAGATCTCATAGACTTCCAAGGCGCCCATGAATCCTAGGTTAAGAAGTGCTTTGAATAATCCCACTACAATATATGACTCAGCCAGTATTTACATCTAGAATTTTGGTATTGAAAGGTGATTAAAGAGCATTAAACATGGATTATTGAAAAAGGTTATTGCATTGGCAGTTAAATACAAAGGTTAAGTGGCTTTGGAGTCAGAAGTGGATTGCTTAGCTTCTCCTCTCTCCCATACCTGTAAGACCTCAGGTAACTTAGTTAACCTCTTTAAGCCTGCCTTGGTTTCCAAATGCAAGATGAAAATAATAATACAATCTTCCTCATATATTTGTTGTGATGGCTAAATTAAATATTGCACATAGAGCATTTAGCACAGGGCCTGCTAAATAATAAGCATTCAATAAATGTTAGCTGCTGCTGTTGCTAAAGACATTTACTAAAGGATACGTGAAACAGAGTGAACTCACTGTCAAACACAGCTTAGATGGAAATGCTGTCAACCAAAAGAGAGATAACTATGCAATCTTTCATAGCTTTTTTGGGTCTATTATTCTGTGATATGAACTTATATTTTCTATACATTATAAAAAATGAATTCTTATTGCCTATAGGATAAAGAAGTAAATCCTCCAATCCAGTTACCAAGACCTTTATATAAGTAGGAACACTTAGATCTTCCAAGGGTTAAAAATTCAAAGCCAAGCTGGTTAAAAGTTGACTCAATAGACTTATGGCAGATGCAGCCAAAGTTTCCATCCATCCAAATAGTAAACTTTTTTTTTAACTATAAAAAATATTTATGAGTTGATAATAAAATTGGTTATATTAATTGTTCAGACCACAGGGACTTTTTCATTTACTTGGAGAATTTCCCTAATGAAATAAGATATAAGATTATTTAACACTATTTAAAGTGTTTAAAAATGTATAGTACCAGTAACAGCAAAGACATTGAATCAGAAATAAAAAAATCTCCCATAAAAGAAAAGTCCAGATGGCTTTACTGGTGAAATTTACCAAAAATTCCAAGAATTAAACCAATCCTGCTCAAGGATGTTACAAGAAAGGAAAAGAAAGACAAAAATACACATGACATATAAAAACTAAAGGAAAAAATGGCTGAAGTAAATGCTTCTTTTCCAGTAATTACACTGAATGTTAATGGATTAAACTCCCCAATCAAAAGACACAGGTTTGCAGAATGGATAAAAAAGTATGATCCAACGATATGTTGTTTAGAGAGGCTCACCTTAGTCCCAAAGACGCAAATCAGTTGAAAGTGAATGGATGGAGAACGTTATTCCATACAAATAGTAACCAAAAAAGAGCTGGAGTAATTATACTAATATTGGACAAAATGGACTTTAAGTCAAAAGGTGTTAAAAAAGATAAAAGTGTCAATCCACAAAGATTAAATAACAAGCATAAATATTTATGCACCTAACCACAGTGCCCCAAAATATATGAGGCAAACACTGGCAAAACTGGATGGAGAAATAGAGACCTCTACAATAATAGTTGAAGACTTTAATACACCATTCTCATCAATAGATAGAAATTCTAACAGAAGATCAATAAGGGAACAGAGAACTTGAATAGGATGATAAACGAAGTAGACCTAACAGATGCATACAGAACATTTCACCCCAAAACAGCAGGATATACATTCTTCTCAAGTGCACATGGATAATTCTCCAGAATAGACCACATGTTGTGTCACAAAACAAGTCTCATTAAATTTAGAAATATTGAAATTATACAAAACAACTTCACTGACCAAAATGAGATGAAGCTGATTCAATAACAGGTACAGAACTGGAAAATTCACAAATGTATGGAAGTTAAATAACACTCTCTTAAACAATTAATGGGCCAAAGAAGAAGTTGCAAGGGAAATCAGTAAATATCTTGATATGAATGAAAAGAAAATATATCAAAGCTTATGGGATACAGTAAAGGCAGTGCTAAGAGGGATATTTTTAGCCCTCAATGCTTACATTAAAAAAGAAAGAGCTAAAATCAAAGACATAACTGCATGTGGCAGTTTGAGATTACTTTATGAATCCCCAAAAGAAAAAGATTATGTTTGTAAACTATCCCTCTGAGTATGATCCTCTTTGATTACATTAAAGTCAGCTGAGGAACGTTTTATTAGATTACTTCATAAGATCAATTTAGGGCTTTTGATTGGACTAAGTCAGTGAGGCATGACTCATGTTGAGTCTCCATCCTCTTGCTAGGCCTGATATAAATGGAGTCACAGGAACAGATAAGAGATAAGCATATTTGATTTTGCAATGTGTGAGAGAGGATTGCTTAAGCATAAAACCCCTAAGAGGCTGGGCCCACAAAGCATCTCAAGAGGAGACCAGCCTTGCTATAGGCCTGATAGCTTACAATTGAACTTGGGAAGAGAGTGGAACAGCTGAGACTGATATAGGAGGCCTGGAAAGAGACAAGCCCTATGCCTAGTTTCTCAAAGCTGAGTTCCAAGAGATGGTAGATCCTGGAGAAGGCAGAAACCTCCACAGAGATTAGAGGCCATCTTGCTTCAACATGCGGCAGCTGACTTGGGTGAGAAAGCACCTTTTATGGGGCATTGAGTTGGACTTTTCATGGCCTTGGAACTGTAAGTTTTTACCCCAATTAAATACCATTTATAAAATGTCAACCCACTACAGTGGCCAAAACAGCATGATCCAGCACAAAGATAGATATATCAACCAATGGAAGCAAATCGAGAGTTCAAAAATAGACCCTCACATCTCTTGCCAAATGATTTTTGACAAGGATGCCAAGTCCACACAATTGGGAATGAATAGTCTCTTAAACAAATGGTGCTGAAAGAACTGGATATCCATATGGAAAAGAATCAAAGAGAACCCCCTATCTCACACCATATGGATCAAATACCTAAACATAAGAGCTAGGACTATAAAACTCCTAGAAGATAACGTAGGGAAGCATCTTCAGGATCTTGTGCTAGGCAATGGTTTCTTATTCTTTATACCCAAAGCACAAGCAATGAATTAAAAATAGATAAATGGGATCTTCTTAAAATTAAAAACTTTTGGGCATCAAAGGGATTTGTCATGAAAGTAGAAAGACAACTTACTCATTGGAAGAAAATTTTTGGAAACCACATATCCGATAATGATTTAATATCCATAATATATAAAGAAATTCTACAACTCAACAATAAAAAGACAAATAAACCCAATTTTAAAGTGGCCAAAAGACATGCATAGACATTTCTCCAAAAAGGATATACAAATGGCTAAAAAGCACATGGAAAGATGCTCAATATCACTAGCTATTAGGGAAATGCAAATCAAAATCACAATGAGATATTTCACTCCCACTAGAATGGCTACTCTCTCTCTCTCTCTCTCTCTCTCTCTCTCTCTCTCTCTATATATATATATATATATATATATATATATATATATATATATATA
>JAKSZT010053769.1:11711644-11945155 GCA_026826555.1 Tolypeutes matacus | reverse complement strand
TATATATATATATATATATATATATATATATATATATATATATATAAGAAAATAAGTATTGGAGAGGATGTGGAGAAATAGTGACACTTGTTCATTGCTGGTGGCAATGTAAAATGGTACAGCCACTGTGACAAATAGTTTGGCAATTTCTCAGAAATTTAAGTATAGCGTTACCACATGACCTGGAATCCCCCCTTTTAGTTATATATCAAAAAAGGAATTGAGAGCAGGGACAGGTATTTGCACGCTGATATTTATAACATTATTTACTCTTGCCACAAGTGGTAAGCAACACAAGGGTCCATCAACTGAAGAATGGTTAAACAAAATATGCTACACACAATGGAAATTTGTTCAGCTGTGAAAAGAAATGAAGTTCTGATACATGATACAACATGGATGAACCTTGAAGACATCATGTTGTGTGAAATAAGCCAGACACAAGAGGACAAATATTGCATGATATCACTGATGTGAAATAATTAGAATGAGCAAATTTAGAATCAGAAACTAGAATATAGGATATAGGTTACCAGGGGTCAGGGTTGAGGTGGGGAATGGAAAGTTAATGCTTAATTTGTTCAGAGTTTATTTTTGTGGTGATGGAAAAGTTTTGGTAATGGAGAGTGGTGATGATAGCACAACATTGAATTGTATGTATTTGAATGTAGTTATAAGGGGGAAATTTTAGGCTGTACATGTTACTAGTATTAAAAGTTTTTATACACAGGATTGTACAACACAAACAGTAGACCCTAATGTAAACTATGGACTATAGTAATAGTATAATTATAATATTTCATCAGTTGTAGCAAAGGTATCACACTAATGTAAAGTGTTAATAATTAGGAAAACTGGGTGTGTGAGGGAGAGGGTATATGGGAACTCTGATTTTCTGCATGATTTTTCTGTAAATCTCCAACTGCTCTAAAAAAAAAAAAACATAAAAAATAAATAAAATATTTTTAAAATCCATGGAAAACACAGTGGAGTAACTTCAATTTGTTCATTGCCCAACTAAAAAGCACTGTGAATGATTTGCTCTGTTCTGCCCTTCTTGTCCATCACTAACTCAGTCAACAATATCGAGGGCCTATTGTGTGCTGGGTGGTGTACCAGCTTTGAGGAGTCCTGATGGGGCCCACGGAGTGTTATAACAGACTCTCCACTGCTTCCCTTCTAGAAATCCCAGCAGTACCTGAAGGTTTTTTATGGGAGCATCACTGATGGAAATGAAGAACCGGCTTGGTGTCAAGGCTCAACACTGAAGCTGAATGAAGGTGAGCCATTCTTCATTCTCTCCACCTTAAGCGAACTTGCTCTAGATCAGGGCCCTCAAACTCACATGCTTTCCTAAATGAGGCGGTGGCTGGGTGTAGGAAAACAAGATGCATGCATCTCGAGATTTAAGAGCCTCCTCTAAAGGCGTTCAGATTCTCTTTCATAAAACTAGGTGCTGGCCAAAGCAACCTCATTTATCAGTTACTGGTTTCTAATTACTGCTCTTAATGAAACCCCAAAGGGAGAGGGGCTAACCTTTTTCTATCAAGGTTCAGATACCAAATATTTTTAGGTTTGTTGCCCATACAGTCTTTTCACAACTACTCACCTGTGCATTTTAATACAAAAGCAGGCAGACATGTAAACAAATGAGCACGTTCCAATGGGATTTAGCTCCCACCCTCGTTGGCCAGTCCCTGGCTTAAACCATCCCTCACTACCTCCTTTCTTAGGGAAAGAGAGCAATTGGGTTATCCTTGTCTTAGCATCCCTATTACTACTTAGCAGTGCCTAGTGCATGACATCTGCTCAGCAAATGCTGGCAGAGTCAATGAATTCAGCCCAGGTATATTTTTGATGAGCAAGCTGGTACTTAGAGCTCAAACCTCCACTCCCAGTAAAAGACTGAAGATGAAACTCTAATTTGGGGGCATTCCTCTCTCTGAGAAAAGTCTGGGGTTGGACTAGATGAGGCCTAAAATTCCTTCTGAACTTGAAAATCCTGAAGACAAGAGAGAAAATAAAACCTCTTGAAAGCATCCTCTCTCCCAGCTCCCAACATCCAGGGTAAGCAGATTAGGAGACTCCAAGTATCTAGGCACATTTTTGCACAATATTTAACACTGAGTTCTTGGACTGACTCGTAATGGCTTTTTTGAGGTTGGAGGATGTTTGCCTCCTACTGAAGCCATCACCAAGCTGCCTTGGCTAAAAAATGCTGCATCATATGAAGTTCAATAGTTTAAAAGCTTAAACTTACAGATGCTCTCCAAGTAGGGTGTGAAATGATTCCTGGAGCAAACCACCCATCACTGCTTCCTACTTCTGCCAAATAAAGTAGGCAGCTGCTACACCAGCCAGGTGTCACTAAAGCCAAATAGCAGCAGTGCACCCTGAGCATGCGTTGTTTAGAGAGTTTAGCTTTGTACATAAAAAGGAGAAAATGCCTTATCATGTCCTTTTTAGGTGCAAAAGAGAGAGACCAAATGGAAAGGCCCCACAATCCTAAATAACAAAAGGTGATTTATAGCAACTGCGATTACAAATAAAAATATCTCTTTTAGAAAGAACTAGAAAGCAGAGAAGGTGGTCTACATGTTTTAACACTTTGTGCTTCCTTTTAATTTCCATTCATGGGCACTCATGGAACAAAAATCTGTTCTAAATGAGAACAGCCCAACTTACTTGTTTGGCAGATGCCCCTTCAAGTTCTATATGTCTTAGTTTGCCAGATTACCACAGACTAGTTGGCTTAAAAAACAGAAATTTAGTGTCTCACAGTTCTAGAGATTAGAAGTCTGAAATCAAGGTATCAGCAGGCCATGCTTCCTGAGAAGTTTGTAGGGTTCTGTCAGTGGCCAGGATGTTCCCTGGCTTGGGACATAACTCAATCTCTGCCTCTGTCACATGACTCTCTCTCTGTCTCTCTCTCTCTGTTACCATGTCCAAATTTCATGTACCAATAAGAACATCAGTCATCTTGGATAAAGACTGTACTCCAGTTTGGCCTCATCTTAATTAATATCTTCAGAGATCCTATCTACAAATAAGTTCACATTCACAGACCTGGGGGCTAGGACAGGAACATGTCTTTTTGGAGAGAGGAGGGGAACAATCCAATGCAAAACATCATAGAAGGAACAGAAATAACCTTTGAAATGGAAATGAGGTATCAGGTTTGAAAATGCAGTATTTTTTAAAAAATAATTCCCCGCCCCCCCCCCCCAAGATGGCTCCCTTGTCTGTCTGCTCATTGCCTGCTTGCTGTGTCTACTGGTTGTGTCCACTCACTGCCTGCTCATTGTTTCCGCTCATCTTCTTGAGGAGGCACTGGGAACTCCCATGTGGGAAGTGGGTGCCCAACCACTTGAGCCACATCTGCTCCCTGCTCGTTGTGTCTGCTTGTTGCATCAGCTTGTTACCTTAGTTCATTGCATCTGCTCATCTTTAGGAGGCACTGGGAACCAAACCCAGGATCCCCCATGTTGGAGACAGGTGCCCAATTGCTTGAGCCATATCTGCTCCCTGAAAATATAGTATTTTCATCCAGTTCATTTTCTATGTTTTATAGTCACTAGTTCAAAGGGTTAGGCTAGAATCTTCTTATTCCATAGGTAGGCTGTTCCAAAAGAAATGGGGTAGAACACAAACACTATAGTCAGATGGCTGGCTCAAACCTTGCTCTGCTACCCATTAACTGTGTATCCTTTGACAAGTTACTTATGTTGCCTATGCCTCAGTTTCCTCCTCTGTAAAATGGAGGCAATAATAAAACATGCCTCATAGAGTTGGTGTGTGGATTAAATGATAATACTTGTAAGCATTAACAGAGCCTGGAATATGTAGTAAGTGCTAGCTATGGTCCTTTGGTTGGAATTCTGCTCGTGAATTAGTTGCATAATAGTATCAAGTGATTTTTATCAATTTACATCTTGCTTGTCTCACAAGTAGACAAAGGTCCTTTAAAGTTTGATATTTTAATCTGTGAAAACATAAAAAGTTAATTTTTCTTTTTGGTTAACTAGTAGGATAAGAAAACCTGATAAAAACAAATTTATATTCTGTTTCAAATTCCCATGATGTTACTAGGGTCAGAAATATGATGGCTTAGACAGGAGATGATAGTTTGATTAAAAACTTCCACTAGAAAAATTGCCCTATGACCTTAGGTTCCTTAAGCACAAACAGTTTAAGCCAGGTGGTAACCTCCCTCTAACAAATATAAAAGACCCAATTGTTTGCTTAGCACAGTTTTATTTCAGCCTTAAAACTCTCTACAGTCAATTTTAGTAACTGAGCCCCTCTAATGGAAGAGTAAGTGCCTTGAGGTGAAAAAAAACAACAACTTTGTTTTGACATCATGAGATCAATAAATCCTGCAAGCCACTAAACTACACAGTGACAAGGTACTGAGTGCATTTAAAAATACAGATTTAGATTTCAGTACAATCTACTACTATGGTTTAAAATATATAAAAGAAGTTAATACTAGCAGGTGATTAATTACAAGTGTGATTTTATTTCATTCTTTTGTCTGGTTTTAGGTTGAAATTTATTTGCTAAATATTTTTATTATTTTGAAGGTCCAGTTGAATTAAGAGTGGTGTTTAAAAAATGCCTTGCTGAAACATTGGTCATATAATTGTACCATTTCTACTAAAAGCTCTTGAATATGAGAACTCATTTAATTCTGTAAATTACTAAACTTAAGTGTTTTCATCATGCAGCCAAAGAATGCATGAGCCCAAGCATTCATTTAGAGACAGACATTGTGTCTTCAGTAGCGTGCATCTCTCCAGGTATGTCACTTATGCAGGGGTTTGAGGGCTGGGCTACTGGTTATCATTCCAGACATCTATATTTGTCTCAGGTCCTGACCCAAAGGGATCCCTGGATTAAAAATATTATTTTCTTCCTGTGGTGTTGAGTGTGTTGAAAAGCCAATAATCTCTACCTTCTCTAGGGACAAGAATAATGGCAGTGCCTCAGACGTCTAAGAAATTAGGGAATTAGGTCCTCAACCTTATACTCTCAGGATGCTATATTTGCCGGCATTCCATTCAAAGCAATTTATGAGTGTGTGAGAGAAGCACAACTCCGTGTCACTGAATGTCACACTCCTCAGTTCGCCCCTGGTTTTCTTTTCGCAGTTCCCTGTTGTGGTGGACAAGCCCACTGCCTCTTATCACTCAAGGTTGAGCTCTCCTCCTCCCTATGGGTTCCTGGCCAGAGGATGCAGTAGAGCAGCAATAACTTCCCCTTGGCATTTCTTATACTAAGGACTGGAAATAAAACCCCAGCTCCCTATTGGGCTGCATCTCCTGAACCCTATGAGGAACAGGGAGAATGATGCAAAGTACCAAGAATAGATGTGTTATTTCCAGCTATTCTACTCATTGTGTGCATTTCCTGAGATCAGGATGAGATGAAAACCTGCTGTTCTCCCGATGGTTTTGGTTCCCTCTAACAGTGGGAGCATCTTACCACACTGAGTGTGATTCTAGTATTTAAAAGATGCATATTTTTCCTTTTAATATAGCTGATAAAATTAACCCAACTAGTCCATTTTGATGTTCAGCTAGAGAATCAGCAATTTACTCCCATGCTTGAAGTAAAGCTCTCATTGGTGATCTTACTGATAGACCGAGGTAGTCTCCAGTATGGCTCTTTCCTGAAGGGTTTTTAAAGGTAATAGAGACTATCTACAATATTTGCCTTACATTGTTTTTTTGTTTTTTTTTTTTAAAGATTTATTTATTTTTCCCTCCACTCCTCATTCTTTTTGTGCTTGCTGTCTGCTCTCTGTGTGTTCTTCTGTGTCTGCTTGTCTTCTCTTTAGGTGACACTGGGAACCGATCCTGGGACCTTCCGGAGTGGGAGTGAGGCACTCAATCTCTTATGCCACCTCAGCTCCCTGGTCTGCTGTGTCTCTTATTGTCTCTCCTCTGTGTCTCTTTTTGTTGCATCATCTTGCTGCTCCAGCTCTCCGCTCAGGCCAGCACTCCTGCTTGGGCCAGCACTCTGTGTGGGCCAGCACTCCGCTTGAGCCAGCTTGTCTTTCACCAGGAAGCCCCAGGAATCAAACCCTGGACCTCCTATATGGTAGATGGGAGCCCAATTGCTCGAGCCACATCCATTTCCCTACATTGTCTTTAGAACTGAACCCTGGTTTGAGATGCTTCTCTTCTTTATTTTTATCTGCAGCCAGTTTTCATGAACTCAGACTCATGAAAATATGTATCCACTGGTCACTTTATTCAAAGGACTTATTTGTTTGGGCTTAAAATCACACACTTCTCATAAGTTGTGTTAGGGGTAGAGAAACCAGATACCCAATATTAATGACATTGTAAAAATATTTTTCTACAGATTTGATTCTATCTTCAGGAGCATATCATCATGAGATTTAGGCAGCTTCATGACTGGTAGAATAGTGGTTGCCATTCAGCCCTGCTGTTTGGCATTTATATCCTTGTCTTAGATGAAAGTTTAGAGGGCACGTTGATTTAATTTGTGTATGACAGAAATCTGGAAAGGATAGAAAATGCACTGGGTGATAGAATTAGGATCCAAAAAGACCTTGACAGGCTGGAGCAATGAGACAAATCTAGCAAGATGGATTTTAATGGGGATAGATAGAAAGTCCTACACTTAGATATAAATAGCCAGGGAACTCATTGACATAAAATCACCAAGTGTGGGTCAATTAAATGAAGGTAACTGGAGTGTTCATGTGTATGTGTGTGTGTGTGTGGGGTGTCTGATGGTGGAGGTCAGAGGGTATTGTTTAGCAGTAGCAGGTGTGCAGAAAATGTCAGGGTTTTGGCTGAATGCTAATTCAGGAAGTATAATGTGGCTGCTAAAATCCAATGGGATTATAGGTTGCAGAAATAGAAATATGATCAACATTCAGTTGACCATGGTAATGGCAGGGGTTAGAGAAGTAGTGAGAAGGAGAAGGTCCAGAATGTCTTTCTTTTTATGACAGTTTTCTCTCATTTTGGTGGAGCATATCCTGTAGCAGCTTCCTGAGATTATTGCAAGGAATTTTTAAGACATTCAATCTCTAGAAAATGTCATTATTTTACCCTTACACTTAATTTGTAGGCTGAGTAGGAAATTTTGGTTGGAAATACTTTTCTTTAGAATATTTTAGGTATTCTAGCATTATCGTCTGGCTTCCATTATTGCTGTTGAGAAATCCATAGCATTCAGATTCTTGATTCTTTGTACAAAACCTGTTTTTTCTCTCTGGAAGTTACTTCTCTTTTTCCCAGAGTTCTGAAATTTTACAATGGTGTTCCTTCATCCATTGTGCTGAGCTACTTGATAATTCATTCAATATGTATATTCATGTCCTTCAGTTATTAGAAATTTTCTTAAAAAGCTATTTCTTTGATGATTTCTTCCCTCCATTTTCTAGAATTATTATTATCATTATATCTGTTCTCTCCTATTTTCCACATCTTTAACTTTTTGTTCTATTTGCGGGGAGATTCCATACTTTCTTTTGAATTTTTCATTTATCTTTCAATTCTAAGGGCTCTATTTTTGTTTTTTGATCTTTTAAAATAGCATCTTTTTCTCATTTCATGTATGCAATTCTTTTCTCTATCTGAAGATAGGCTTCGTATGTTTTTAACTTTTTCTTCTCTGCATAGTTTCTGTTTCTTCCCAATTGCTTTTGGTCTTTCTCTTTTGATTAAAGATTTTCCTCAAATATCTGACAATTTTGGGCTATTAGCTCATTGAATCTGATTAACTCTTTAAAAGCTTTTTATACTCGAGTTTATCATTTGTGCTCAGTAGATTGATATGTCTGGGCTATTTCATTTGAGGAACCATTGACTTTGCAATCTTTACATCTTTTCTTTAGGCTGATCACATTCCCCAGTGAGGACATTTCCTCAAATTAACTGGTTAATTCAAATTAACTGGTTAGAATACAACTGGTTTCCATTATCAGAGCTTAGTGAAGGAAGGAGGTCATATTTGTTTAGTATGTAAAGTTTTGCTTAATTCTTTTGTTTTTCAATTATACTTCTGCTCTCAACAGTTCTTAGCGACCCTCAGGCTAGAGATCTGTTTGATCCTCTTTAGAGGGTAAATTTTGAATCTGCTACTGTGGTGAGGGGTGCTCACTCAGCTGCATGGAGTTGAGGAGAGAGACTGGGGACTAACTGCTTCTAAAACAGAAATTAAACCAACTCATCTCTTTTCAGGCCCAACTTCCCTCCCACTTCCAGAGGTACCTGTTGCCATCAACTCTTGAGTCAGTGTAAACCCGACCGCATCTTGGCTTTCCTCGCTGCTAGCTAAACATTCGGCTTTCTCATGCCTACTGAATTAGATGCCATTTGTCCATTTTGTTGCCGGTATCTCCCCTTCTATATTCTTTGTCCTTGTGAGTTTATACCTCTAAAACAATCCATTCACTGCGACTTTAGAGGGGTTTGGAAAGGAAACAGGTTAAATCTGTATGTTTAACAAGAAGTTCTGTGTAAGGTTTTATTGCAGCACATTGTGGAGGCCAAAAACAGAATACCACAAGAATGCCCTCCAATGAAGTGAATTATGGAATTTACTATGGTTCATTTATACCTTAAAACACTAGACAATCATTAGAATTAATGTTATACTTATCCAAGTCTATTTGGAGGGATTTCCATGATGTATTTTAAGTGTGAAAAACAAGAGCCAGAGAATTGTATGGAATATGATTCCATTTTTGTAAAATAAATGGCACAATCCCTTAAAATTATAAATATATATTTATAATAATTTTATGTTAAAATTGAATTCCCAGTTTGGGGCCAGTGGGGGTAGAGGAGGAGAGGTGGAGGGAAGGAGTAAACACAGAAGAAAAAGTACAAAATGAAAATAAATGTATTTATAATAAAAATAGTGTGCACAATATCCTATTAATATAGTTTTAGTTACATATTTTCATACATGTTTTGAGAGATGTACGAAATGTTAACAGTGATTTGCTCTGGTTACTAAGATCATTTTTCCTACGTGTTTTCTGTACTAATTTTTATTTTTTACAATAATAAAAAAGATCAGAGATTGTACTGAAAGTCATTGATTGTACACTTTGGATAGATTGTATGGTGTGTGAATATATCTCAATAAAACTGCTTAAAAAATGTTCAGAGCTGCAAAAGATGGAAAAGACCTAGAAAACAAGCTAGCAGAGTTTATTCCCGGTATAGTGGATAAGGGCACAGCCTTTGAATCAAGAAGACTTGGTTTCAAATTCTGGCTGCCAGTTAATAAGGGCATTTAATATGTCCTTAAGAACAAGGGCTGCCTGGGGTTTGAGTTCAGACCCCACACCCACAATTTACTGGCATGTGACCTTTGGCAAGCTATTTAATCTCTCTGTGCCTTCGTTTTCTTGTCTGTAAAATGAGGATAATATTTCTACTTTCCTCATAAGGTTGCAATGAAAATTAAATGAGTTAATATTTGTCAAATGGTTAGAACAGTGCCTGGCACTTAGTAAGTGCTATATACTATGCTTGTTTTCCCTTTTCTTTTTTTGTTCTCTGATTTTAATTTTATGTGTTTTATATGATTCATTTATCTCTTCTCATTGACTATCAATTATATTTCCTTTTTTAACTTTTTAAGTGGTTGTTCTAGAGTTTACAAACATGCATTTTTTTTCTTATTTACTTTTTTTAAAATTAAAAAAAATTTTTTTAAAGATACTTAGATTACATAAATGTTACACAAAAAATATAGGGATTCCCATATGCCCCACCTGCCACACCTCCCACAACCTCCCACATAAACATCCTTCATTAGTGTGGCACATTAATTGCAACTGATAAACACATTCTGGGGTTTTGCCACTAAGCATGGACCATAGTTCACATTGTAGACCACACTCTCTCCCACACAGGTCTGCATGTTATATGATGATATAAAATGGCCTATATATGTTGTTGCAATGTCACTCAGGACAATTCCCAAGTCCCGAAAAAGCCCCTGTGTTACAACTGCTTTTTCCTCCCCCTGCCCCTAGAGCCTCCAGTGGCCACTGGCTCCACATCAATGTTGTAATTTCTTCCATTGCTTGAATCACAATATGTCTATAGTAAATTACAAGTAAGTCCACTCTAGTCCATAGCTCTTCCCCCCATCCTGAGGAGTCTGTATTCTGTGTGTGACTTTGCTGTGACCTAAAACTTCTTTGACAACAAAATGAATAATAGTGAGACACTGGGGAATGAGAGGGGGAAGGTACCACGGTACAGACTGGACACCAGATATTGCAGCGATGAAAGGCAAAAGGTCCAAAAAAAATTATTTTTTAATTTTTCATTTTTTTAAATATCCCAATCTTTTAATTTAATTTAATTTTTAGTTTTTTTTTTTTAATTTATGTACTTTATCTCTTACATTTAAGCTTATCATTATTATTTCATTTTCCTATTAATTGTATTCAGCTATTGTAATGGCTTCATCTTTGAAGAAGCTTTGGATCACAGAAGGGTTACAACAGGGGTGGGGGAGGATCGTTGGTGTGGGTGTCAGGGATGGGGGACGCATGGGAGGAAGTTCACCTGAGCATAAATATAAGGTATATAAAAATGTTCAAATGTACAACATACATTTTTAACTAATCTAAGTCCACGTTCACATGATACTCTATCTCTTCATGTGTAGTGCCTTATAACAGCCCCCTCCCTTCCCTGTGACACTGCTGTCATTCATTTCACTTATCCATGTACTAATCACCCAAGACTTGTCAGTTACTATTAATTGCTTTAAACAAAAAGTTAACTTTTAAAGTAATCAATTATCTGATGCTCTTCTTTTCTGACCTATATCAGTTTCCTTCTGCTGAAAAACCTATTTGAACATTTCTTGTGGAACAAGTCTGCTGGTGATGAATTCCCTCAGTTTTTGTTATCTGAAAAAGTCTTTCTCCTTCACTTTTGAAGGGTAATTTTCACTGGATGTAGAATTCTAGGTTGGCAGGCTTTTTTTTCTTTCAACACTTTAATGCTTTCATTTAAAAACCTTGCTTGCTTGGTTTCTGAAAAGGACCCTACTGGAATTCTTGTTCTATATTTCATCCTCTGGCCTCTTTCAAGGTTCTCTCTGTGTTTGGGTTTCTTCAATTTGAATACAGTAAGCATAGGTGTGTGGGTTTTTTTGTTGTTGTTGTTTTGTTTTGTATTTGTGCTTTTAGTTTTTATTCTGCTTGATTTCTCTGAGCTTCTTCATTCTGTGGTTTAATGTCTGTCATTAATTTTGAAAAGTTCTCAGCTATTATTACTTCAAATATTTTGTTTCTTTCTCTCTTTCTTCCCTTTCTGGGAATTCATACATATTCATATTCAAAGATATGTATGCTACATCTTTTGATACTGTCCCACAGTTCTTGGATATTCTGTTCTGGGTGTTTTTGTTTTTATTTTTATTTTTCTCTTTGCATTTCAGCCTGGAAAGTTTATATTGCCCTATCTTCAAGCTCACAATTCTTTCTTTGACCATGTCAAGTCTATTGATGAGCACAACTAAGGCATTCTTCAGTTTTGTTTCAGTGCTTTTTATTTCTAGCATTTCCTTTTGATTCTTTCTTTGAATTTCTGTCTCTCTGCTTACATTACCCATCTGTTCTTGCATATTGTCTACTTCTTCTGTTAGAATTCAACATATTAATCATAGTTATTAAAAATTCCTTGTGTGATGTATTGTATGAGCTCACTGATATGAAATAATTAGAATAAGCAATTTGGTTACAAGGGCCCAGGGTAATGGGAAGTTAATGCTTAATTAATGCTTATGGGAAGTTAATGCTTAATTGATGCATAATTTCTGTTGGGACTTTGAAAAAGTTTAGGTAATGGATGGTGGTGATGGTATAACAGCACTGACGTATATTTGAATGTGGTTAAAAGTGGAAATTTTAGGCTTTATATATGGTATATATATATATAAACATTTTTTAAAACATAGGACTGTACAACACAGTGAATCCTAATGCAAACTATGAACTGTAGTTAATAGTACATTATAATAATATTCTCTAATTAATTGTAACAAATGTACTACACTAATGCAAAGTGTTAGTAATAGGGGGTGGAGGATATGGGAACTCTGTATTTTCTGCATGTTTTTTTATCTGTAAAGCTACAACTTCTCTAGTACAAAAATTGTATAAAAAGTTCCCTGTCTGATAATTCCAACATCTGTGTCATATCTGACTTTAGTTCAGATGACTACTTGATCTCTTCAGACCATGTTTTTTCTTGCTTTTGGTATGCCTTGTAACTTTTTGTTGAAAGTCACACATGATGTGTTTGGTAATAGGCCTTTAATGTGAAGATTTATATTAACCTGGCTAGGAGTTGTGCTATGTTTAATGTTAGCTGCTGCTATAGATGACAGAGGCTTCAAATTTCTTCAGTGTCCTTGTTTTGTATCCCCTCTTGACTTAGGGCTTCCCTAAGCACTCTTCCTTAAGTAGAGTACATGCCTTGCAGCTCTTCAATGGTGACTTGCTGTTTTCGTACTGGAACCTGGTTGGTGTGGTGGTAAGCCATTGGAGAGGGAGTATTCCATAATCTTTGGATTAAATCTCAGTCTTTCTGTAGGCCTGTCTCTCTGGGCTGTGATCATCACAAGTGTTGCCCCTGCCTCATAAACATTTCTCTGGCTGCAGTATTCCTAATCTATTTCCTTGAAGCCTTTACCTCTATTGACTATGTTACTCTTTCCCCCTTATACAAGACAAGAAATCTTGCCAGTGCTAGAGTGGGAGTAATTCTCTCCCCCAGCTAGGATAAGGTTCAGACAAAATCTTACTCTCTTGAGAAGACTCCACTGTATCTTATGATTACTCTTACCCACCCCAATCAGAGCCACAAGGGGATCTTTCTTGCATGGGGCAGGAGGGTACTGTGGTTTCTGGAAGAAAAGCCTGCAAAAGTGTGGGGGGCCTCCTAAGATTGTGTAGAAATGTCTGTTTCTCCCTTCAGTTTTGCCAGAGTTTGTATCATGTATTTTGGGGCACCCTGGTAAGGTGCGTAGATATTTATGACTGTTAAAGGGTGGATTGTCCCTTTTATTAATATATTGTGGTCTTCTGTATCTCTTATAACTTCTTTGCATTTAAAGTCTGTTTTGTCTGATATTAGTATAGCTACCCGTGCTCTTTTCTGGTTACTATTCCCATGGAGTATCTTTCTCCAACCTTTCAATTTCAGCCAGTTTGTATCACTGGGACTAAGGTGAGTTTCTTGTAAGCAGCATATGGATGGCTCATATTTTTTCTATCCATTCTATCAGCCTGTATCTTTTGATTGGGGAGTTTTTTGTTTTTGTTTTTTTCTAACTTTATTTTGTACATTTAATAATTGAAAATATAAACAATTAAAAACTAAAAAGTAAACACAGATGAATAAATATATACATTTCTCAATTAAATGTAATGGATACATGTAAATTTTTTTTTTAATCAAACAATATATTACACAATATATTTGGTTCATAGTAATGCATTCATACAGTATTTGTCCTTTTGTGTCTGGCTTGCTTCACTCAACATAATGTCCTCCAGGTTCATCCATGTTGCCATATGCTTTATGACTTCATTTCTTCTTACAGCTGCATAAGTTCCTAAAGAAGTTGATTGGGGAGTTTAATCCATTCACATTCAATGATATTACTGTAAAGGCACTATTTACTTCCTCTATTATATTCTTTGGTTTTCCTATGTCATCTTATTTTTGTCTGTATTTTTACTCTTTTGTTTACCCTTTCTGCTATTCTTTCTTCTGTACTCTCCTCCAAGCCTCTCTCTCCTGTCTTTTTCTTTCAGGTTCTAAGGCTTCCTTTAATATTTCCTGCAATGGTGGATCCTTTTTTGCAAACTCTCTTAGTTTCTGTTTGTTTGTGAGTATTTTATACTCACCTTCATATGGGAAGGACAGTTTTACTGGATTAAGAATTCTCAGCCGGCAGTTTTTCTCTTTCATTTTCCTAATTGTATCCTACCACTGTCTTCTCACCTCCATGGTTTCTGAAGAGAAATCTGCCCTAAGTCTTACTGGACGTCCTCTGTCGATGAACGTTTGCTTCTCTCTTGCTGCTCTGAGAATTTTCTCTTTATCTTTGACATTTGACATTCTGAGTAGCATGTGTCTTGGAGTAGGTCTATTCAGATTTATTCTGATTGGGGTATGGTATGCTTCTTGGACATATAAAGTTCATTTCTTTCGTGAGAGTTGGGAAATTTTCAGCTATTATCTCCTCAAATAATCTTTCTGCCCCATTTCCCTTCTCTTCCCCTTCTGGAACTCCCATGACACGTATGTTGTTGTGTTTTGTGTTGTTATTCAACTCTCTGAACCCCTGATCAATTTTTTCCATTCTTTTCTTTCTCTGTTCTTTTCCCTCTTCCATTTTAACTGCTCTGTCTTTGGTATCACTTATTCTTTCTTCTATCATTTCGAGTCTTCTGTTGTATGCCTCAAATGTGTTTTTGAACCTACCTATTGTATCTTTCATTCCCATGAGCTCTGTCATTTTCTGTTCAGGATTTCAAATTCTTCTTTGCATTTGCTCAAGGTCTTCTTTTTTTTTAACATTTTTAAACTTTATTTTGTACATTTAATAATTGAAAATATAAACAATTAAAAACTAAAAAGTAAACACAGATAAATAAATATATACATTTCTCAATTAAATGTAATGGATACATATTAAAAATTTTTTAAAAATATATTACACAATATATTTGGTTCATAGTAATGCATTCATACAGTATTTGTCCTTTTCTGTCTGGCTTGCTTCACTCAACATAATGTCCTCCAGGTTCATCCATGTTGCCATGTGCTTTACGACTTCATTTCTTCTTACAGAGGCATAATATTCCATCGTGTGAATAGACCACAGTTTGTTTATCCATTCATCTATTGATGGACACCTGGGTTGTTTCCAACTTTTGGCAATGATGAATAATGTTGCTATGAACATCGGTGTGCAGATGTCTGTTCGTGTCACTGCTCTCAGTTCTTCTGGGTATATACCCAGTAGTGGTATTGCAGGGTCACATGGCAAGTCTATATTCAACTTCTTTAGGAACTGCCAAACAGTCCTCCATAGTGGTTGTACCATCCTGCATTCCCACCAACAATGAAGAAGTGTTCCTATCTCTTCACATCCTCTCCAACACTTGTAGTTCTCTGTCTTTTTAATAGTGGCCACTCTGATAGGTGTGAAATGATATCTCATTGTAGTTTTGATTTGCATTTCCCCAATCATGAGTGATGTTGAGTAATTCTTCATGTGTTTTTTTGCCATTTGTATTTCTTCTTCAGAGAAATGTCTATTCAAGTCTTTTGCTCATTTTTTAATTGGGTTGTTTGTCTTTTTATTGTTGAGTTGTACCATCTCTTTATATATCCTGGATATTAAACCCTTATCAGATATGTAATTTCCAAATATTTTTTTCCCATTGAGTTGGCTGCCTTTTCACCCTTCTGACAAAGTCCTGTGAGGTGCAAAAGTGTTTAATTTTGAGGAGGTCCCATTTATCTACTTTTTCTGTTGTTGCACGTGCTTTGGGTGTAAGGTCCAAGAAATCACCACTTATTACAAGGTCTTGAAAGTGTTTCCCTACATTTTCTTCTAGTAGTTTTATGGTCCTGGCTTTTATATTTAGATCTTTGATCCATTTTGAGTTGATTCTTGTATAGGGGGTGAGATAGGGGTCCTCTTTCATTCTTTTGGTTATAGATATCCTGTTCTCCCAACACCATATGTTGAAGAGACTGTTTTTTCCCATTAGTGTGGGCTTGGTAGTTTTGTCAAAAACCATTTGACTGTATAGATGAGGGTATATTTCTGGATTCTCAATTCTATTCCACTGATCAATGTGTCTATCTTTATGCCAGTACCATGCTGTTTTGACCACTGTAGCTTTGTAATATGTTTCAAGGCCAGGCAGTGAAATTCCTCCCACATTGCTCTTCTTTTTTAGAATGTTTTTGGCTATTTGGGTGCACTTACCCTTCAGATGAATTCTGTAAAGTAAGCTGTTGGGATTTTGATTGGTATTGCATTGAATCTATAAATCAGTTTGGGCAAGATTGACATCTTCTCGATATTTATTCTTCCAATCCATGAACACGGAATGTCTTTCCATTTGTTTAGGTCTTTTAAAATTTCTTTTAGCATTGTTTTGTAGTTTTGTGCATATAGGTCCTGTACTTCTTTGGTTAAATTAACTCCTAGGTATTTGAGTCTTTTTGTTGCTATTGAAAATGGAATTTTCCTCCTGATTTCCTCCTCAGATTGTTCAGTACTAGTGTACAAAAACATTACTGATTTTTGCATGTTGATCTTGTATCCTGCCACTTTGCTGAACTCATTTATTAGTTCAAGTAGCTTTGTTGTGGATACTTCAGGATTTTCTAAATACAGGATCATGTCATCTGCAAACAGTGAGAGTTTTACTTCCTCTTTTCCTATTTGGACGCCTTTAATTTTTTTGTCTTGTCTAATTGCCCTCGCTAAAACTTCTAGTACAATGTTGAATAGCAATGGTGACAGTGGGCATCCTTGTCTTGCTCCTGACCTTAGGGAGAAAGCTTTCAACCTTTCCCCATTGAGTATGATGTTGGCTGTGGGTTTTTCATATATGCCTTTTATCATATTGAGGAATTTTCCTTTTATTCCTATCTTTTGAAGTGTTTTTATCAAAAAAGGATTTGGATTTTGTCGAATGCCTTTTCTGCATCTATTGAGATGATCATGTGGCTTTTTTCCTTCAATTTGTTAATGTGGTGTATTACATTGATTGATTTTCTTATGTTGAACCAGCCTCGCATACCAGGAATAAATCCCACTTGGTCGTGATGTATAAGTCTTTTGATGTGCTGTTGGATTTGATTTGCAAGTATTTTGTTGAGAATTTTTGTATCTATGTTCATTAGAGAGATTGGTCTGTAATTTTCTTTTTTTGTGGAATCTTTATCTGGCTTTGGTATTAGGGTGATGTTGGCTTCATAAAGTGTATTGGGTAATTTTCCCTCCTCTCCAATTTTTTGGAAGAGTTTAAACAGGATTGGTGTTAATTCTTTTAGAAATGCTTGGTAGAATTCACCTGTGAAGCCATCTGGCCCTGGACTTTTCTTTGCTGGGAGATTTTTGATGACAGATTCAATCTCCTTAATTGTGATTGGTTTGTTAAGTTCTTTTATTTCTTGTTGTATCAGTGTAGGTTGGTTATGTGTTTCTAGAAATTTGTCCATTTCATCTAGGTTGTCTTGTTTGTTGGCATATAGTTTCTCATAATATCCTCTTATGATTCTTTGTATTTCTGTGGGGTCATTTGTAATTTCCCCCCTTTCATTTCTGATTGTATTTAGTTGCATCTTCTCTCTTTTTTTCTTTGTTAGCCTAGCAAGGGGTTTGTCAATTTTATTGATCTTCTCAAAGAACCAGCTTCTGGTTCTGTTGATTTTCTCTACTGTTGTTTTTATTTTGTTTTATTTTTATCATTTTTATTTATTTCTGCTCTAATCTTTATTATTTCTTTTCTTCTTTTTGCTTTGGGATTGGTTTGCTGTTCTTTTTCTAGTTTCTCAAGTTGCTCAGTTAAATCTTTGAGTTTAGCTCTTTCTTGTTTTTTAATATAGGCATTTAGGGCTATAAATTTTCCTCTCAAGACTGCCTTTGCTATATCCCATAAGTTTTGACACATTGTGTTCTCATTTTCATTTGTCTCAATATAGTCACTGATTTCACTTGCAATTTCTTCTTTGACCCACAAAATATTTAGGAGTGTGTTGTTCAGTCTCCACACATTTGCAAATTTACTTTTTTCCTGTCTGTTATTGATTTCTAGTTTCATTCCATTATGATCTGAGAAGGTGCTTTGTATAATTTCAATCTTTTCATATTTATTGAGAGCTGTATTGTGACCTAACATGTGGTCTATCCTGGAGAAAGATCCATGGGCACTTGAGAAGAATGCATAACCCACTGAGTTTGGAAGCAGTGTTCTGTATATGTCTATGAGGTCTAACTTGTTTATCATATTGTTCAAGTTCTCTGTTTCCTTGTTGATCTTCTGTCTAGTTGTTCTATCTAATGATGTGAGAGGGGTGTTGAAGTCTCCAGCGATTATTGTAGAAATGTCTATTTCTCCCTTCCATTTTGCCAGAATTTGTGTTGTATATTTTGGGGCACCCTGGTTAGGTGCGTAGATAATTATGACTGTTATATCTTCCTGGAGGACCGTCCCTTTTATTAATATGTAATGGTCTTCCGCATCTCATCACTTTTTTGCATTTGAAGTCTGTTTTGTCTGATATTAGTATAGCTGACCCTGCTCTTTTCTGTTTACTATTCGCGTGGAGTATTTTTTTCCAATCTTTTACTTTCAGCCGGTTTGTATCCCTGGGTCTGAGGTGAGTTTCTTGGAAGCAGCATATGGATGGCTCATGTTTTTTTTATCCATTCTGTCAGCCTGTATCTTTTGATTGGGGAGTTTAATCCATTCACATTGAATGATATTACTGTAAATGCACTATTTACTTCCTCCATTTTATTCTTTGGTTTTCATATGTCATCTTGTTTTTTACTCTCTTTTTACTCTTTTGGTTATCCTTTCTGCTTTTCTTTCTTCTATACTCTCCTCCAAGCCTCTCTCTCCTGTCTTTTTCTTTCAGGTTCTAAGGCTTCCTTTACTATTTCCTGCAAAGGTGGATTCTTTTTTGCAAACTCTCTTAGTTTCTGTTTGATTGTGAATACTTTATATTTGAAGGACGGTTTTGTTGGATAAAGAATTCTCGGCTGGCAGTTTTTCTCTTTTAGTTTCCTAATTGTATCATACCATTGTCTTCTTGCCTCCATGGTTTCTGAAGAGAAATCTGCCCTAAGTCTTACTGTACATCCTCTGTCCATGATCGTTTGCTTCAATCTTGCTGCTCTGAGAATTTTCTCTTTATCTTTTACATTTGACATTCTGAATAATATGTGTCTTGGCATAGGTCTATTTGGATTTATTCTCATTCGGGTACGGTGTGCTTCTTAGACTTGTAAGTTCATTTCTTTCATGAGAGTTGGGAAATTTTCAGCTATTATTTCCTCAATACTCTTTCTGCCCCTTTTCCTTTCTCTTCCCCTTCTGGAACTCCCATGACACGTATGTTGTTATGTTTTGTGTTGTCATTCAACTCTCTGAGGCCCTGCTCAATTTTTTCCATTCTTTTTTCTCTTCAATTTTATCTGCTCTGTCTTCGGTATCACTTATTCTTTCTTCTATCATTTCGAGTCTGCTGTTGTATGCCTCAAATGTGTTTTTGACTTCACCTATTGTGTCTTTCATTCCCGTGAACTCTGTTACTTTTCTGTTCAGGATTTCAAATTCTTCTTTGCGTTCGCTCAATGTCTTCTTAATGTCATTTATCTCTTTAACTATATTGTCTTTCATCTCATTAATTTGATTTTGGAAATTTGTGCTCATCTCACTGATTAGTTCTCTCAAATTCTGCATCTCTTCTGGGACTTTGCTGTATTCCTTTTCTTGGGCCATATCTTCTATTTTCTTAGTATGGCTCGTAATTTTTGCTGCTGCTTAGGCATCTGGTTAGGTTGCAATTTACTTAGATGCTCTATCTCTTTCTCTTTTATGGGGTTTTAGTGGCAGGAGGCTGTGAGTTACCACAGCTCTTTGATTTTTGGCTCTACCTGGATTGTTAGGATTGTTCTGCTGGTTGCTCAAAACTGGGCACTGGACCCAGTAATTGGTTGTAGAGTCATTTCCTAGGGCCTTGGACAGGGAGGCCATAGAGGCCAGGAAAAGCCTCTCCTATTTATTAATTTTCTTATGTCGACTTCCTTGGTCTGCCAGGAGATGGCACTTGTTGGCAGCTCTCAATTCAATGCCTGGTCTGAGTGTATTTGTTGTGACACAGACCAGATCAATGTGATAGAGCTTCCTGTCTGGGGGCTAAGAGCCTTGTAATTCAAACTTTCTGAGACAGTTCTCCAGACTTCTCTCATAGCGCTCCCCTTTTCCCAGCTAGGAAATATTTCCACTCCCTTCTGAATCCTCAACAATCAGTCCCTGTTAGTAGAGGAGGAGATTGGGAGGTTTGTATATCTTTAGCCCCTTGCAGGCTCCAAGGCAAACAATGGCGCAGCCCCACCCGGCCTGGAAGGGCTCTCGGGACAGGGCAGACCAAACCTGGGAGTCAAAAGCAGGGTCAACCCTAGGCTCTCTCTCCCTTCTCCTGTGGAGTCTTCAACAATTAGTCCAGGCTAGAAGAGAGGGAGGTTACGAGGGTCATATTTCTCTAGTCCTTCCTAGGCTCCCGGGGCAAACCGCCATTTGGAAGGTTCCATGGGGCTCCACAGCCCAAATTTACAGGTCAGAACCTGAGTCAGCCTAAGGCTGTGTCCCTTTCTCTCGCCTTTCTGGGAGTGGTAGATCCCTGGAGCCCCCTTTGTCTGTGGTCGCAGGCCCAGAGGCCTGAGAATTCTAAAGAGTGTGGGGGAGGGTACCGGCAGCAGCAGAAGCTGCTACTTCCAACTCACGGTTCTGTCATTGCAATTTCCCTCTTTTGCCCCTCTCTCCTCTGGGTGGTGTGCAGCCTTCACCTGCTGTCCTAAACCCTAGAAGATCTTTTTCCTGGCTGTTACAGCCTGTCAATGTCTTCTTGATGTCGTTTATCTCTAACTATATTGTCTTTCAGCTCATTAATTTGGTTTTGGAAATTTGTGCGCATCTTGCTGATTAGTTCTCTCAGATCTGCATCTCTTCTGGGACTTTGATGTATTCCTTTTCTTGAGTCATGTCTTCTATTTTCTTAGGACAGTTTGTAAGTTTTTGCTTATATCTAGGCATCTGATTAGGATGTAGTTTACTCAGATGCTCAATCTCTTTCTCTTTTGTAGGGGTTTGGTGGCAGGAGACTGTGGGTTACCACTGCTCTTTGATTTTTGGCTCGACCTGGATTGTTAGGATCATCCTGCTGGTTGCTCAGAACTGGGAAGTGGAGTCAGTAATTGGTTGTAGAGTCACTTCCTAGGGCCTTGGGCAGGGAGGCTATAGAAACCAGAAAAAGCCTCTCCTACTTATTTTTAATTTTCTTGCATGTACTTCCTTGGTCTGCCAGGAGATAGCGCTCTTTGGAAGTTCTCTATTCAATGCCTGGTCAGAGTGTATCTGTTGCAACACAGGACAGATCAATTTGATAGAGCTTCCTGTCTGGAGGCTGGGAGCCTTGTAATTCAAACTTTCTCTGAGACAGTTCTCCAGCCTTCTCTGGCAGCCCCCTCCCTTTTCCTGGCTAGGAAATATTTACACTCCCCTCTGAGTCCTCAACAATCAGTCCCTGTTAGTAGAGGAGGAGATTGGGAGGGTTTTATATCTTTAGCCCCTTTCAGGCTCCAAGGCAAACAATGGTGCAGCCCCACCTGGCCAGAAGGGCTTTTGGGACACAGCAGACCAAATTTGTGGGTCAGAAGCTGAGTCCGCCCGAGGTTGTGTCCCTCTCTTTCCCCTTTCCTGGGATGGTAGATCCCTGGAGCCCCCTTTGTCTGTAGTCACAGGCCCAGAGGCACGAGAATCCTAAATTGTCTTTAGTGTGGGGGAAGTTGCTGACAGCAGCAGCTGCTGGTTTCAACTCACGGTTCTGTCATTGTGATTTCCCTACTTTGTCCCTTTCTCTTCTGGGTGGTGTCCAGCCTTCACCTGCTGTCCTAAACCCTAGAAGATCTTTTTCTGGGCTGTTTCAGTCTGTTCTCTAGCTATTTTTCTGGAGGAAAAGAGATTCCCGTGTCTTACTATAGTCTGCCATCTTCCTGGAAGTCTCCCTCCTAAGATTGTGGGCTCCAGGAATGACTAATGCTCAAGCTAGTCCACACTGGCCCCCAGCAATTCAACAAAATTAGTATTTAATTGTTCCTACCAGTTTATGGCCCCAGCAGCATTAGCTTTAGATAGGCAGACCTACCTGTGTCTCTTTGACTATGCCTCTGGCTCCAGATTTCAAGGTAGCTGTTTGCCCTGCAAACTCAGTTCTCAGATGGGTCCAAGAAGAGTAGCTGATTTCAGTTTGCTTAGCATTTTTATTGTTATAGGATGGGAGTGACAATATCTAAGCTCTTTCAAGTCAGAGCTGACATACCTATTTTTATAAAACATCATTTTCTTAAATTCTCTGAACCTCAGTTTCAACACTTTAAAGTGGGAATAATACCTATCTTCGAGGATGATTGTGGGGAATAAAGGAGAACATATAAGGTGACTGGCATGTAGTACCCAGCCTCCCACTCTCATGAAATCACAGTCCAGATGCAGGTGGAGGTAGAAAGACCCCTGTGCTAGCTACACGGTGGAATACCTTCAATATTCGAAGGTTAGTTGTGGAAAACCTCTCTAAAATCTTTCATTGCTATGGCTCTATAGTTCTCTCACTCCCATTTTGCAATTCTGGTCACTCCTGAGGGGACTGTTAATTAACAGAATATGCATATTAAAGAGCAGTTCTAACACTAATTAAAATTTTCATATCAACAGTCAGTCCAGCGATATACATGTGTAATCAAGACATCAGTGCCTCTGCCGTGTCCAGAACCACACACTGGAAAATTGCAATTATTTTGCAATAGAAACAGAACTGAGAGCACATAGATATGATGACTTCTGAAAGCTTCTATGTAAAAGCAGTGTCCTAACATGGCAATACCATGCCCTGATAGACAAATGATAAACTTGAGCTTCATCACAGCTGTCCTTTGGTTGGTAAATTGAATGCAGTGTTGACACTATTGAGTGCAGGCAGACAAGCCTGTAGGGTACAGAATTAGACTGGAAGTTTCTTCCCCTATACCCCCTGCCCTTTCAATCACACGAAACTAAATCTATACCTTTTCAAAACGTGGATAGATTGGGTTTTACTGTGCTTTGCTGGTTGATAGTCAGGACTGTTCAACAGCTCCCTGAGAGAAAAGCATTTGGGTGGTTCCTAATTCCCAGGGAAGGGAGATGTGTCAGCAATGGGATTGCTGCATCCCTCCACCCCCAAGGAAATTCTATGCAGCAACTTAATGCATCTTCCCAAATATGCTTTGCACAGCATTAACTGAGAATGTGCACTTGAACTTCCAGGCATAATGATGGCTCTTTGTCCTTTTATCAAAGAGTAGACCCCAGAGAGTCAGGAAAAATATGGCCAGACACTTAAAAAAATCCCCATATTTGCTCTTATTGCAATTTTTATACAGGTCCTGACCTACTTGCTTCCTAAACACTTCCTCAAACCACACTTTGAAACCTTCATTCAAGTTTTCTCTCTCATCTCTATTGAAATGGGACAAAACTCTTAATTCTAAAAATTAAAATAAAAATGGCACAGACTTATGGACTTTCAGTTCTTTTCTATTCCATTTCTGTTTCTGATTTGACAGAGTAATATTTTAATTACTTATACTAGTTATAAATAGTGAGCTATCAATCACAGCATTATTACCAGAGCAACAAAGTATGGACAACAAATGATCAAGTAAGACAAACAATCAGAGTGACTTTTCAGTTTTATATTTTTAAGTTTATCAGAACAGTCAGGGTCCCAGTGGGAAAAACCTCTAACAGAGCTGGTTTAAGAGACTTTACTAACAGAACGACTTATAAAGCTGTGGGTAGTGTTACTGGATTTAATCTAGGTTCTTGACTTATGCTGCAGAAATGAATTTCAGAGCACGTCGAGTTAGTTAGGCCAGTAATTTATTAAGGTAGGGAAGGAAGAGAAATGGGAGAAAATAACAGATCACGGGTCCCCGGTAGAGGGTAAGGGGCTGAAGAGTGATAAAGAGGGTAGATTTATAGACTACAATTTCCCATTATAGATTATAAATGCCCAGGTTTTACTTGCATGTTGTTCCATGCGGGGGGGACACAGCGAGAGCAGGGCGCAGAGGTCACGAGGGCCAAGAGAGAGCGGGAGAGCAGGGAGCAGGGGAGATTTGACCTTTGCACCTGCTTTTAAACCATTAATTATTCCACCCCTTTGCTACAGGAGGAGTCCCAGCTGTTTGCTGTTTTGATTGATTACCTCATCCATCAATCCCCCAGTGGGGCCAATGATAATGTTCCTGGAGAATATCCGGAGCTTCTCCTGGGAATCGCTGGGAATCTCATTCTGGAATGAGATTCTTGTGAGGGTCTTTCAGCAGCCATCTTGGAGGTATCAGTGTCTATGCCAGGTTCCAGATTCATCTACTGATTCCCTATTTTATTAGCTGGCTTCAGTAGGGTTAAGGGAATAATCAAGAATATTGGGGTTCCCAGAGACTAATAATAGAAACCATTTCCATCTCTAGGGCTGGAGGGGCAAGGAAAGCCCAATCAGAGCTGAAGCCCTGGAGGAGGCGCCCCCATCGCCTGCCCCCCACCCCCCGCAGGGGCTGTGGTCATGGGGGACAAAGTCACAGATGGTACTGCAGCCCCAAGCAGGGAAGAAGTGGGAACAGACACCCTGCCTTTGTCTCCTGGATGAGGCCAGTGAGGGGCTCACTCCCAGGCTTGCACAGTGCAAGGTTGCACCTGAGAGCCAGGACTCTTTAAAGTTTGCCCCCTGGGTGCTATACTGCCCTCACCCAAGTTCCAG
The DNA here is from genome assembly GCA_026826555.1 of Tolypeutes matacus. Classification (NCBI taxonomy): domain Eukaryota; kingdom Metazoa; phylum Chordata; class Mammalia; order Cingulata; family Chlamyphoridae; genus Tolypeutes; species Tolypeutes matacus. The sequence goes on along the minus strand of JAKSZT010053769.1, from coordinate 11,920,511 downwards.
ATTTTGGCCAAACCCAACCAGAAGGCCATCCCAAGGGAGGCTGGACGATGCCTTCTGGGAGCTTAGCCTCCTGGAGCACAGGGCAATGTGGAGGAAGGAAGAGAATGGATCTTGGAAGTAAGGGAAAGTAGTACAGAATCCCAAGCACTGTTTTTTTCACAGGTCATGGCAATAATTTCTAACTTGTAGGGCTCTTGCAAGATATACTTGTTTATAGCATTTTTCAAGGACAGATTTTGATAGAAGAAAATAAATTGGCAAAAGTCATTCACACACAAAATACAATTGATATTCTTGTGCCTGATCTCAACTTAGCATTTTAGATTGATTATTCAAGCTAGTTTTATGGGGAAAAGATCACTCTCCCTCTGTAGAAGGGGAGAGAGGGAGAGAGGGTTTCTCTTTCATCTCTCTCTGAGACTCCTCTTGTTAATTATGAAGACTTGCATTTTTAAGGCCAAGCTATGAAATTTCATTCATTAGCATTTTAAGAAAAAAAAAAAAAGCAGGCCAGTAGAATTCAATTTTACTGACAGAAATGCACAAAAGGGTGAATGAAATTTAATATTTAATAATTGTGAAATAAGGAGCACACAGCCTTATTCTTCCATACACTCACACATTTTAAAAACAAAGAAACAACATTTTTTGACATTTCTCAGGGTTGTGCGATGATGAGGGAAGGGCAAACAGGGTAGGTTCAAGAGTGGAAGCTCCATGGCCAGTTAAGTGTCCTCAGTCGCTAAACCACTCAGACCCACAAATCCACCTTGCACTCCAGCACGTCCATTCAAAAGTGACTGACCGACATGGGCCCTGGGAGTCCTCCAAGTTTAGTTGAATGTCAAGTGATAAGTCAGAGAAGGCCAAGTCTACTGCACATATTATTGGTTCTATACGTTCCACGGATAACAATTTTCAAATATAGAAATAACTCAAGAGGAAATGCTTTAAGAGCAAAGGTTTTTTTGTTGTTTTGTTTTGTTTTTTAAATAAAACCGGCCTTGGTGCAGAAATTGCTGCTGGGAATTTTAGCATCTTCCATAGAGGTGGCAACAGCTAAGAAAATAATATCTGATAGGTATTGAATACTTCTTCTCTATGCCAGGCATTGTCAGGTATATTCAAACATTCGCTAATTTAATCTTACAAAAGCCCTGTGAGGTAGGCCCTACTTTTGGTCCTTTGTTCAAAGAGGTAGAAAAGGAACATCCCAGAGCTAGTGAGGGGAATGGGAAGGTGAGCCCTGCCCCTCTGCATGTTCACCCCTGCTTTTGACCATGGACGTAAGCTCTTGGAGCAAGACTGGGGCTGACAAATAAACCTTTTTTTTTTAACTGAAAAAAAAAAAGTGTTTATGGAAAGGTGTGTTTTATATTAAATTTAAGAACTATTGTTAAAGGACTTAAGAACAATAGAAAGCTTTTGAAGAAAATGTGATATTTCCCTCTACTAAACAGGAAGAAAATGTACAATCTTGCCCATTTTGTTTTTGAAGCATTTGTAAAGAAAAAAAAAAAAAACGATCTGGAGAGATTGTTACTTGAATGGTGGAACCCCTGCAGGTGCCAAGGATTCAGTAACAAGCAAGATAGACATGCTTCCATCCATGTGCACCTTCTACTGCCGTAGAAAGATCTTTACAAAATATTAAGTGAAAAAAAAGCAGGTCACAAAATGATAGGTGGAGTCTGAGCATGTTCCAAATTTAAATAAGAAAAAAGTGTGTGTGTGTGTGTGTGTGTAACTAGAAGAATATCAAAAGGTTATCTCTAGGTGGTGGGATGGAGATAATTTTAACATTATCTATTTTGCTTATATGTAATATTTAAATTTGCTCGAATAAATTAATGACTGTGAGCTCTGGAGGCAGATACTGTGTCTTATTCTTCTTTGTAATTGCAGTTTCCAGCCTGGTGGGCACTGGGTACAAAGTGGGTGGCAGGGAGGTGGGTGCTGACCCGGAAAATGGCCTACAATTTACAATGGCCACAGGCTGGGATGGCGTGTTCCCGTGTCTATGTGGTTAGAGCCAAGTCAGGTACAATAGCTTCATTTATTTTACTGGCTGGTTTGTCTGATCCAGGTGTAAGCAGAAAAGAATATTCTTACCAGTGGGTGGGTTGAATCCTAATATGACTCTGGTTGGTATCCAGAGTTTGGGAATCTTTGTCCTTCACACTGTAGTGACTGTTAAATTCTGCTGAGATGTGTTAGCAGTCCTGAAGAAAGGGACTAATAGCATTGTTAATGGGTTTTGTCGCTTTGTTGAGTTCCTCAAATTATGCTATTAATTATAGAACATTATTTAGAAATTGTTAAAAATATAATTTTGGTCCATTGATTTTATATTATCCATACTCATAATTTATATTATGGATTTATTCATGGGCAGGCTCTTTAGACCCTGGGGACAGAAAAGAACAAAGTTTTATATATACACTTGCAGGTATCTGAAAGGATGTACAGTATAGTTCTGGCTTGGGCAGATAAGCCAGTCAATTTAAGTTATATTAAATGAATTCCCTTTTTAATAGAGCTTTAATTTCAGCCTGGTTGGAAAGGGACAAGGGTTGGTAGAGTAAAATTTAACATCTCTAACAATTTCTTTTTAGGACGTGATTTTCCAGATTTGGGTTGGGAGGCAACACATGATGACCTATTACACACAGTGCTCCAGGAGGTTAAAATAGAATCTCCATCATTTTACATCAATCTCAGTCTTTCTCATTCCCAAAACAGGTTTACCTGGTGTCATCTTTTATGTATTGTCCCTACAAGCTTTTATAAAGCTTTTTGTTTTTAAGCTTTTTCATAAATTTATGATCCACAGACAGAAAACATGTGCAAAGAATAAACATACCACTCAATTAATTATCACAAAGTGAGCACACTCCTGGAACCATCAGCCAGTTCAAAGCATTGAACTTCACCGGTACCGCATGAGCCCTTCATGCACCTTCCCAGTCACTTTCCCCTCGCTTCTCCCCCAAAATAATCATTTTCCTGACTTCTAACATCATAGATAATTTTTGACTGATTTAAAATATAAATCTATTCATCCATGATGTTGTGTGTAGCTGTAGTTCATTCATTAAGTTGCTGAATAGTATTCTCCTATTAGTGTGCATTAGGCTAATTACTAATTGGAGACATTAGGAACCCTCCTGCTAGGAACAATTTTGTTTATGTACTTAGGTTATCTGCACACTTTTTTGTTGGGTATACAGCCAAGAATGGAAGTGCTATATCATATCAAATGTTTATATTCAACATTACTAGGCAATGCCAATTTTCCAAGGCAGTCACAGCACCTTATACTTTGCCAGTAGTATATGATCTCCCATAGTAACACATACTTGCTAATACTTTGTAATGTCCATCTTTTAAATCTTACCTATTCTGATAGGTATGTTCTATTATTTTGTCATGGGTTTAATTTGCATTTCCCTGATTACTAAGGCTGTTGAATGCCATATAATATATTTATTGGCCACTTGTTAGTCTCTTGCCCATTATTCTATTGGACTGTTTGCCTGACCCATTATTTTATAGGATTCTTTATGTTCTGCATATAAGTTCTATGTGTTACATATAATTTCACTCACTCTGTGGATTTCCTTTGCACTCTTTCAATAGTCTTTTTGATAAGCCAAAGTTCCTCATTTTAATGTGGTCCATTTTATCACTTTATGGTTATTAATTTTGGTATCCTAATAAAGAAATCTTTGCTTATCCAAAATTAAGAATATATTTTTCAACGTTATCTTCTAAAAGCTGTATTATTTTAACTTTTACATTCAATTATATGATCTACCTGGAATTGATGTGAGAGTGTAATATGAGATAGAATTTTGCAAGTTTTATTAGGCTTTGGGCTCCTACAATTAAATAGAAATATGGAGGATGATTTTTCATAGAATTTTTTCTTCTTTACTCCAACAGCAGAAGAAGATGGGAAGATGGCACCAATGCAGAAGTGTGTAGAGCCAGTCTCAGCCTTGGGGATGCAGTCTGTGCAGCGGTTCAGAAAGAGCTGGGCTCAGGAGCCAGGCAGCCTGGTTGCACCCTGGCTCTGCCACTTACCTCCTATGTCTCCTTGGCTAGTTATACTTCCACCTCCCTAAGCCTTGGTTTCCTCTTCTCTGAAATGGAAATGTTACTGGTACCCACTTCATAGTGTTGCTCTGCGGATTAAATGCAAAAAGCATGGTAGAAGCTCCATACATGTAAACTTTCACAGTCACTATCAAACTTTTCAAAGAGAAAGTATGCTCCTTTTTAATCATGGGAGAGTAATTGACAATGATTCAACTTATGTACCTAATGCAGTAAGTACAAATCCCACATAGTATGTGCATTCTGATAATAAAAATCAATTAGTTTATTTAGCATCAGTTCTTTTGTATGTAGATATCTTATTCTTAAAGCTCTAAAGGGATAGAAATGATCAATAGCAGCAGATAGAAACATTCAGTTCTTAAATCTGCTCATTCAGTTCTTAAATATAATCTTCAGTGTTTATGCTCCGATCTTGCTTTGTTTCTGTTGAAATCATCCTCTTCTATTTACTAACTGGTGTAACTTTCTCCTTACCCAATAGCTATTGATTTCCTACTGTATTCCAAGAGTTGTATTAAGTGCTTTTTTTAAAAAAAAGATTTATTTTATTTATTTATTTCTCCACACACTGCCCCCCCCCACTCATTGCTTACGCTCGCTGTCTGCTCTCTGTGTGCTCTCTGTGTCTGCTTGTCTTCTTTTTAGGAGGCACCGGGAACCAAACCCAGGACATCCCATGTGGGAGGGAGGAACCCTATCACTTGAGCCACCTCTGCTCCCTGCTTATTGTGTCTCTCGTTGTGTTTCCTCATGTGTCTCCTCATTGTGTCATCTTGTTGCATCATCTCATTGTATTAGCTCGCCATACCAGCCCTCACGCCAGCTCGCTGTCTTGCTCGTCTTCTTTAGGAGGCACTGGGAACCGGACCTGGCACCTCCCATGTGGTAGGTGGGCATACAGTTGCTTGAACCACATCTGCTTCCCTTAAGTGCCTTTAATTTTCACAACCAACTATGAAGTCAGTATTGTTCTTCCCATTACACAGATCATGGAACTGAGGTCCAGAAAACTTAATAAGTTTCCTAGGTCACATAGAATTTAAGTGGCCAAACTTAAATTTGAAAGGGGATTTCAAAGCCCAGCCACTTCCACTGTACCAGGTTGTCCAGTATGTTCTGAGTTTTTCTCTTCAGTTGAAGTGATCCAACTTAGAATTAGATGAATATTTACTCTCTGAGACTTAACAAAAATTTTAAACATAATCATGGCTTTCCTCCAACAACCTGTTCAAAACACTCACCCACTCCAGGTATTCACATTTTCCTATTGTGGAATCCAAAATTGGATCCCAGGGGATACTTCAGAAGGGCAGAGAACAAGGGAAGGACCATGTTCTGCCTCCATATTCCTAGGGTTCTTATACCAGGAAATCCCTGCCTTCAAAAGTCATCTCACCAACAGGGATCCATACCAGCCAACGTGGCCCTCAGACTATTTCCACCCATTCACCCAGAGCCTGGACTCCTTCCTAGGACACTGCTTCTCTTCCTAACCTTCCTCCTTTTGCTTCGTGATGGCTTCATCTTGGCTAAGTCATTTGCTAACCAACATTCCCAGTGTGGTATCATGGACTGTGACTCAGAAGGTCTGGTCCCTGCTCTGTCAGCTCACCTTGATCAAGTCCCCATGTCTCTGGACCTTAGTTTCCCCACCAATTAAAAGAGAGGCTTGGGTTGGAGCAGTAGTACTAAGTCTTTGTTTACCACAAAATGCATTCTTCAGATAACTGCTTAGGGCAAAGCCCAATTTTAGACAAGAGGTTGGAGCAGATTTGAGCAGATCCTCCCTGAAGCAGGAAAAGAGAGCCTTGAGCCATGTGGTCCCTGAGGCATTGCTGCCAAAGCAGTAGGTTTCTGAGTAGTTTAACCCTTACTGCACTCGCTAATAGTAGTATATATTTCATCAAGACTCAGACACACAAATTTGTAAGACACATCCTTATATCATGTACCACTAAGAAAGACAAAACACTGCCATTTATAAAATAACACTTTTTATCACTTTGAATTTTTATTCATGTATTCATAAAAAGAAAAACATAAGTAATGAATTGGTTAATGTGTGGCTATCCACTGCTTGACTGTTCAATTCACTCTCCATGGCTTTGAATCCTTCTCTATGCTCCAGGAGGCTGCCCTGCATGGACTTTATGAAAGGGCCCCTTGCCCTTTGGATTCTGGTTGGCTTGACCAATGGGAAGCTCCAGTGGTAGATCAGAGGGTGGGAGGACTAGGAAGGCAAGATGTTTATTCCCCCAGCTCCTCCCCACCAAGTTCCTTCTTCTAGCAAGGGTAGCTCTTTCCATATAACCATCTCCTCAGGAGTCTGTCAACCACTCCTTCTCCTTGCCTCCTTCAAGACTAGGGGTGGTGACTGCTCCCTACTCTTCTGTCCCAGGGGGATTGCACTACCCTTTGTTGGTTGCCCTAAACCCTGCCCATACCTTTGTAAATGGTCTCTTTATTAAATTCTCCTCAATACTCCAGTTTGAGTGTGCCATCTGGTCCCTGCTGGGACTTGGCTGATACAACAATGCTATTGCTAAAATTCCTTTACCCACTCAGCATTCAACCCCCCCCCCCCCCGAATCACTTCTCACCTCAAAGTCATCAGTGCTCCTGTTTTTCAGCACAATACATCTTTAAGTCTAGGCTGCAAGCGCATAGTGATATTGCATTTCTTAAACGAGTCCTCTGCTGTTGTTTCTGAGATCTTCTTACAAGCTACTGACACCCATTCTGCAGGTTTTGATACACAGACAATGGCAATTACATCACAACAGATGCCTGGCCAATAGCATTGTAAGATCTTTCCTGATTTCAGAAATGTTAAAAAATTTTAAATGTACACTTAATCAATTAAATTCTATTACTACAAACTATGAGAGCGACAAGTAACATAATATTATCCCCTTATATCCCAATGACAACCCTCTGTGGCAGATATTATTAACCCCCTTTTACAGGTGGGCAAACTGAGGTTCAGCAACAGTGAATATTTTGTCCAGGATTACATAGTTGGACAACAGCAGAAGTGGGATTATGAGAATCCCTTATGTTTTTTTATGTAACATTTATGTAATCTAAGTATCTTTTAAGAATAAAAAATATATTAAAAACAAAACAAAACAAAAAAAATCCCCACCAGATTTATCTAATGTCAAAGCCTGTGCTCTGAACCACTTACCACTATGGCTATTTAGCCACTTTCCAGATGATTAGAGAGTATGGTACATTCAGTGAATTTCCAATGATCTGGCTGACCCTTCTTGTTTTTTCTAGAAATGGCCAATAACCCCTGCCCCAATTTTAAATCATCTACTTTAATGGATTTGTCATTTGTCCTACCAAACAAATAATCTCTGGAAAGAAGCAATGACTGGCCACAACACCCTTTGCTCTTACCTTGTGACAGCTCTAACAGATCTTTGCCCAATATTGGTTACCTTTAGAATAAATAGATCCATGCATGCTGCTGCATTTGAGTATGCCAGCAGTATTTCCAACTTGGAGAAAGACAAAGTTTTTTTTCAAGCAGCCAGCAGGGAAGCAACTGTGTACCATGAGAATATAGAGAATCCATGGCAAGGCTTGAACATCAATAATCCATGTCAGGCCCACACACAATGTCCTCGAGCAACATGTAGGAGGGCTTCTGTGAGGGAGCCCTAAGTACCATTTACAGAATAGGTCCATTTCCCCCACCATTGATGATACTCAAGAATCACACTTGGAAGTCCTTCTTAGATGCCCTTGCAGGTCCCTTGGTCTCACTCTCTTGGGGAAGTTGGATATTCAGCAGTGCTACTCAAAGTAAGGTCCATGGACCAGCACTATTGGCAACTGGATTAAACGCACATTTCCAGGCCCCACCCCAGACCTGCTGAACCAGAGACTCTGAGGGTGGGGCCCACAATCTCTGTTTTAACAAGCTTTCTGGGTGATTCTTATGCACACTGGACTTTGTAAGGTACGAATTGCAGTATTTTGTGAAAATCTGGGGGTTATAATGACCTCCATATACTCACCACAGGATTTAATTATTGGATTAAAAAATAAAAACTCATATGTGTTCATTGTTTACGCATCAAATGCTACAAAGGTGTGTCAAGTTCATTAGTGCCTACTCCAATCCCGATCTTTGGAGGTAACCGAGGTTAAAAGTATGAGAGGAACTTCACACCAATCTATGTTTATTTGTACATACAGAAACATGAATACTTCTATATGGTTTGTTTTTTTAAGATTTATTTTTATTGATTTACTTATTCCCCGCCCCACCCCCACCCCCCCGCCCATCTTGCCGCTTGTGCTTGCTGTCTGCTTTCCCTGTCCATTTGCTGTGTGTTTTCCTCTGTGTCTGCTTGCCTCCCTTTATTGTCTCATCTTGCTGTGCCAGCTTTCCACGGGCACGGGCCGTCAGCTCTCCACAGGCACGGGCCAGCTTGCCCTCACCAGGAGGCCCGAGGAACTGAACCCAGGGCCTCCCATATGGTAGACAGGAGCCCAACCACTTGAGTCACATCTGTTTTCCCCTATATGGGTTTTTTAATTTTCTTTCTTTCCATTTTTTTCTTTTGGTTACAAAAATGAGATCATACCCTGAGATACACACAGTTTTGCAATGTCCCTTCTTTACTTAATGCATCCTTGTACATCTGTCCAGGTAATACATGTAGTTCTGACTTTTTCTCTTTAGGAAGGGTAGGATATTCCATGAATATCTTCATAATTTATCCATTCATTTTCCTATTCAGTACATTTTCAGTTCTTCTCAGAGGATAAATTGGAGGGCTCCCACTGTGAAAATCATTTGTGGCCTTGGATTTGAATTATAGACTGAACTTGAAGCTGAAGAAGCAGGTTTATAAGAGCATTTTTGTTAATCTTGTACACAAAGAATGTTTGATAAAGAATTCCTGAGCTACTCAAATGAGGAATTTCTGTCTTCAAGCATTCAACAAACACTTAGCATCTGTTTTTTTCTGTGCCAGGCATTGTGCTAACTGCTGGGGATGCAGTGGTAGACCTGGTCCTCATCCTTTTAGAACTCACTCTCCAGTGGGGTGACATAGAGATGAGAAGGCAATAATAATGTGATGTGGTCAGTGCCAGTGGAGGTGCCAGGCAGGACTCCATGGAGAAGGAAGGGAGCACCGAACTCACCCTAGAGTATCTTAGAAGGCTGCCTGGAGTAAATAACAGTGAACCTGTCATTCCATTTGAGTTTGCCAGGTGAAGGAGGGATAATGTTCAAAATAGAGGGACTAGTATGGTGAACAGGGGGGAATTGTGAGTAGTGTGAGGGGAGGAGAGGTGAAGGCAGGGGCATAAGCAGAGCTCTAGGCATGGAGCTACTTGAAAGTCAACTTTTTCCTGAAAACAAAGTAAAACAAAACCAGGAGCACCCCCATTAAAAAAAAAAACAAAAAAAAAAACAAAAGGGTAGCTGTTCCATGTATTTTATAAGCACTTCTCATTAGAAATTGGTAAAACTGCATTAGGCAGAAAAATGATGCAGGAAAGAGAATTGGACCCTTTAAATTGAACCTTGTGCCAGACTTGGACACAGAAATACATCCATAAAACCAGGAATGAAGTCCCCTACTCAAGAGTGTGGATTTAGCTATGCTCTGAGTGAAATGGAGTTTCCCTTTTTGGTGCTGATATACCTACTGATCCTCTCTCCCTGAAAACCCAAAATCTTTATAATGGGGGAAAAGTACTTTCAAACATTACCTGCTGAATGCTTGAAATTCAAACATTGGGTGGTTGAATTTCAACCTATTGGGTGGCTGATTCCAGGACTATAATGAGGTGGAGTTTTTTATTCACCACATTCCATGGGGAGATGATTCTGATTAGAAAAGCAAACTTGGACTGCATGTGCAAGCAGATTTACTTGGGGAAATATGAAGTAAATGTGGGAACCATGAGTCTGTGAAGGGACTACATGATTGAGGTAGAGAAGGAGAGAATTTAGCAACTGCTATGAATGATAGAGAAAGGTGAGAAGATGGAGGGATTTCTGGAAAGTCCTTTTTGTAAAACTCTTATGCCATCACTATATGGACAACCACAGTAAAAGATCACTGGTATTTCTCAAGATGTCTTACATTGGACCACCGTTTGTTTGAATGAGAAATTGCCCTGAGCATGGGTCATGAGGATGACAGTTATATCTGGGTCACACATCTATTACCTTATTTGAACCCCCGCCACAAAGCCTTTCAGTATTCTGGAGGTGAAACGTCCCCTCCCAGGGCAGGAAGCCTTGCGGTAGTGGGGACAACACATACCTGGAGTCCTCGGTGTGCTTTTCCCATTTTGTCTTCACTGTCTCCTATCCATGTGACAACATCCCCCACTGGGGTGCCTTTTTTGTCCCCTCCCAGAATTTGATGACATAGCCTTAACACAGCACCCAGTGTTCCTGTTTCCACAAACAGCCATAGGGCAGTTATGTCACCCCCATTCTCCTCCCATCTCTGTGTCCAGAAAAGTGGCCACAGAGTTCCCTAATTCCACACTACACTTCCTAGAGTGCAGAGAACAGCATCTTAGAAGCACTTTCTTTCTTAAATTTAGCAAATACGTGAACACTTATAAAGCATTCAAGCAATTTAGAAGGTATACAGTAAACTGTAGAAAGTCCACTGCTCACTTCACCCCACTCCCAGAGGTAACTAATTTGATGTCTGTCTTTCTAGAATTGTTTCTATATATATATACATACATTTACCCTATTTATAACAAAACATATTTTACTATATATTCTGTAAGGTAACTTGCTTTTTTAAGAAAAAAAAAAACAAACCTGAATGTCTCAAGGATATCTTTCCATGTCAGTACATGCAGAACTATCTTATTCTTTTTAATGGCTAGATAGTTGTAGATAGGTATGCCATAATTTAATTAATCTGTTGGTGGACATATAGCTTATTTTCAACTTTTCTAATACATGTCTATGGACATGGAGATATATCATTGTGTATGGATGTAATCTGTACCATAGGATAAATTCCTCATAATGGAATTAATGGCACAAAATGAATGCAGTTAAAAAATCTTTCGCCATCTCTTGCCTGAAATGGGTGTTTTCAATTAATCATTTTAATTTGTGTCTTGCTTAGGAAAGCCTTCCTCATGCCATAAATATAAAAAATTCCCCTATATTTTCTATTATAGCTTTGCTTTTATGCTTATGGCCACCAAATTACTGCCCAAGGGCCAAATCTGCTCAACACTTCCTTTTGTAAATAAAGTTTTATTAGAACATAATCAAACCCATTCATTTACATATTGCCAATGATTGTTTTCGTGCTACAATGGCAGAGTTGAGGTTATGATAGATACCATATGGCCCACAAAGACTAAAATATTTATAATCTGGCCCACTTCTGCTTAGAATTTTATTTATTATTTGTTCTCTTGTTTATGTGAGACAGGAATTTAACTTTATCAGTTCACACAAAACCATGTAATGAATTCATCTTTTTCCTACTGACAAGAAAAATATTCACCCACCAAAATATTTTTATATTTTCATCTTTACCATTTGATAGATAAGAACGGTGTCTTATCTAACAATCAATAATGGGAAAAGTAGGTATTTTTAGCTTCCTGTTAATTTTCCTCAACGTTTTCTTACCACAAGTTAAGATGAGGCATCACTCTGCAAGTGATAGAAGTGAAAGACGGGACTTGTACTACATCACCAGCAATGCAGTTTCCTGTGTTGTAGAAAACAGTTTTAATGTGTGATCAATCAAAGGACATTGATCCCTCAAATAAGATCTTTAGCAAACGTCCTCCCTATTGACTCAACATTGCTGTTCTAAATTAATTTTTAATGAGCTACATGCTGAGTGAACACGTACAAGCCCCTTCCTCCTTATGCAGGCAATCCCCACATACAGCAGCACAGAGTGGCTGCTTGTCCAGCTCCTCTTCCGTCACTCATGACAATGAACGCCGGCTTCCCTGCTCTCCTGTGCTCCTCCTCCTACTGCTGGGAGAGTGGGGGTGACTTAGGTTGGCAACTCTGGGAAACAGACTCAGGGATGGAACAAACTGCCCTCTACACCATTCCCAGGTACATAGTATCTGCATTTTAACAGGGCCGTATTGTGTTGGAATATGGAACAGGTTGATGAGGAAGATATTTGGGAGAGAGGCTCTTACCACAAGTTCATGTTGCTTTTACTGCTCTACAAAGAGCTATTAATCATGCAGAGCACTGGAATTGGCATCAAAGAACTGGATTTGAGCCCCGGCTCTTGGGCAGGCATGTCGTTCCTCTGGCCTTGGCCTCCTCACCTCTTAAGTGAGGAGATTGGATCATGGTTTTGCTTTGCAAGCTGAGTGGAGGGACCAAAGAAGAAAACATCTGTTACCTAAAATAGCAAAATTTTTTCAAAACTCAGTGGCCAGAGGGACTTGTAGCTGGAGATGGTCCAAGGGAGATGCCAAGAACTTATCACCTCACAGTCCTCACACTGCTGGCTGCCAGGGTCCTGGGAGCTTCCCCTGGTGCATGTGAGCTGCAAGGCAGAGCTGAGTTCTACCACTAGCTGATTCTGTGGCCAGCTCTTTCCTGTACGAATAGCTGTTGTTTTATTATTTACGTTGGCTTATTCTTTTTTTCTTTTGTTCATTGGCTTATTGTTGAATATGTAACAGGGGTAGTATTTTTGAAACACTTCTTGTTTTAGTTGGCTAAAAGCTACTGAAAGCAATATACCAGAAATGGGTTGGTTTTTACAATGGGGATTTATTAGTTTGCAAGCTCACAGTTCTGAGGCCATAAAAGTTTCCAAATCAAGGCATCATCAGGCAATGCTTTCTCTCCAAAGACTGACACATGGAGGCATCTGCTTTTTTCTTCCATCTTTTCTGGGTTTCGTTGCTTCAGCTTCTGACTACCTCTTTCCCCAGTTCTGTTGATTTCAGCTCCTTGCTCTCATGGCTTTCTCTCTTTGCTCCTATGACTTTTTCTCTCTTTCTCTATATTTATCCCACTTATAAAGGACTCCAGTAAGAAGATTAAGACCCATGGGTCATGGCCCACTGAAATAACAATCAAAAGAAGCCTCCAAATCCAAGAGACTTAAATCTATGTGCTGTTCATGTGCCAGCTGGGCGCTGAGTCTCAACAAAGTTGCAACACCTATTCTCCAGTTCATTGGACTCACCCAGGACTACTAACAAAGAGATGATGTTGGACAATGACCATCCCAAGGAACAGGGAGAGTCGGCAACTGCAAGCAAAATAGTCCCATTCATCTGCCCCATGGGATCTAAGCACCCTCTCAATTAGAGGTGGAATGGGCATCACCATCCCAGAATCCTCAGGATTGGGGAATGAACAATGGACTAGAGTAGTCTTACTGGTATTCTACTATAGACTTATTGTGATTCTATCAATGGAAGAACTTATATCATTGATGTGGAAGCAGTGGCCATTGGAGGTTCTGAGTGCAGGGAGAAGGAAAAACAAGTATAGTACGGGGGCATTTTAGGGACTTGGAAATTGTCCTGAATGACATGGCAATGACAGATACAGGCCATTATATATCATGTCATAACTTACAAAGTTGTGTGGCAGAGAGTGTAGACTACAATGTAAACTATAATCCACACTTAGTGGCAATGCTCTAAAACATGTTCATCAATCGTAACAAATGTACCACACTAATGAAGGAGGTTGTTAATGTGGGAAAGTGTGGGAGGGGTAGGGAGGGGGGCATATGGTAATCCCCTATATTTTTTATGTAACATTTATGTAATCTAAGTATCTTAAAAAATTTTTTTTTAAAGTATATTTTAAAAAATCACCTCAAAATACAAAAAAAGGAAGCTCCCATCTACAATAATCCACAGGAATGGATTAGCCCTAACGACATGATTTTCTGGGGTCCAAAAAAACCTCAAACTACCACACCTCCTGAGGCATTTCTTTTCTCAACAATCTTTTTTTTTTTTTTTCTTTTCCTGCAGCACCTTCTGTTGTTATGTTTATGACTCCAGGGAATAAGGGCCTGAGTACTGCCTAGAACAAGAAAGGAAAGGAAAACGGGGTTGTGACATAAGGACAGAAGATAGGAAGGGGAAATTGATGTCCTTTGGTAGAAAAAGAGAGATTTAGATGAGATAAGACTAGGGTTAAGGAGCTGCTTCTTTTTGGAGTTAAGTCAGTGAGTTTATGGATGGTGGTAGAGGTAAGAATATAGAAAACCCAGTAATGTTTTGTAAGGGGTATGTAGGGTGCCCTTCTACAAACATGGGTATTCAAAAGTAGAAAAGAAGTGACAACATGCAAGGGTTTAGGTAGCAAAAGGGGTGAGAACTCATTCTTCTTACCTATGTTACAAGAGTGGCAGGGAAAGGATTTAGAAGTGCTCCACAGGGAAGCGGCTAAGCCTGCTGGCTGTGAAGCATGGGTTAAGGTGACGGTGGAAGAGTCCCCATAGCAGAGGGTTGAGTGGGAGCTGTGCCAGCTGCCAATTGAGCAGGACTCACAGGTGGGCTTCAGTGGCCCCACAGCACAGTGAGCGGCAAAGTAAAGGCTATCAGCCAGAGTCCACCATGCCTGGACCACCTTGGGAGAAGAGATCACAAGTTATTTCAACGAAGAACATTTTATCTGTGAAATGTGGATGCCATAAGGACAGAGGCCACTGCTGCCCAGACACCAGTGAAAATAAATTACAGCTTGATTTGGGGTGAGAAGGCCCTGGAAAAGGATGAAGTTTGGTCCAAGAGTCCTTACCCTAACACCAAGCTTCTCCTTGTACTTAAATTATATCTTGGAAGGAGGAAGGGAGACCTTTGAAGGAGAGAAACAGTCCAGATTTGAAGTTTAAAATTTAAATTGATTCTTTACCTAAAATGAGGCAGAAGAGATTGAGTTATGTTTAGTTGGCAAGTTTAACTCCTTTCACCATCAATGGAAAAGGTACCTTGCAAGGAAGTGTAGTTCCTTTAGAGTGGAATACAGAAAAAAAAAAATAGCTGAAACATGGCTTGTGCCACAAATAAACTTTTTACTACAGTTGAAAAAAGCAGCCCACCTTTAACATTCTGGCCAATCCCAAAATTAGAAAATATGATTTTAACAACATAGGTCATTTTAAGTCCTCTATTATACACAATTCCTTACAGCAACTTTATTGTACTCCTCCAGGATGTAATAACTCTATATAATTTTGTTATGAAAAGCCACCATGTCTGCTAGGGACCGATATCAGTAATAAGATTTGACAATTTCCCACAAGTTAATGGTTTCTAAAGTCTCTTCTATCTCTTAATCCTCATGGAATACTGACATAGATTTTGTCAATATGAAAGAATGGCCAGGGAAGTGGTTTTCTTTTCCAGATACTGAGTCTCCTTCCCCATTAACAGCTCAGCTATGGGAGAATAAAGGATACATCAAAGAAAAACATTCTATTTATGCTTAGATTTCTATACAGAATCCATTTCTCCTTAATAAGATCAGTTTCAACAGGAATTTAAAATCATGGTCTCTGTGGTGGCTTGTAGCTATATACCCCAGAAAAAAACATGTTCTTAAACTTAATCCATTCCTGTGAGTATGAATCCATTATAAGTAGGACCTTTTGATGAGGCTACTTCAGTTAAGGTGTGAACCCACCTCATTTAGGATGGGTCTTAATCCTATTTCTGGAGTCCTTTATAAGCGAATTAAATTCAGACAGATAGAGAGAAAGCCTCAGAGGGAGCAGCCAGAAGCTGAAAGTCAACGGAACCTGGAAGAGAAAGGAAAGACCACTATGTTCATTGCCATGTGACAGAGAAGCCCAGGACCAAGAACACTGATCATTGGGAAGAAAACATCATGTTGATGATGCCTTGATTTGAACTTCTTCCAGCCTCAAAACCATGAGCCAATAAATTCCCATTGTTTAAGCCAACCAATTGTAAGGTATTTGCTTTAGCAACGAGGAAGCTAAGACAGTCCCATTCAGATCTTCCAAAGATAATGAGAGTCAACTGTGTTAGAAAGATTCCATAATCTGAAATTCATATGCTGTGAGTCTTCAGTGTGTTGGGTTCTGTGAGTCAGGGACAAGTCAGGGTTTCCATCCTTACTGATCTTTGTTTCCAACTGGATCCTTAAGGACTCCAGATTTCTAAAGGTCAGGTTAATCATGCACCAAAATTAGCTGCTGAAATCCCCTTTTGTAAAACCATCTCTAATTAATTGTATGCCAACATACAAACCTATTTTCTCAGCTCCCCTGGAAGAAGGCAGATGCTACAATTTATTAAGCACTCACTATGTGCCGGGTATTTTACCAAGGTTTCATATTCAGTAATTCATTTAATTCTAACAGCGGTGCAAAGTTGGTATTATTACATATTTTTCCAGAAGCTGAAACAAAGGAAGAGAGAGATTGTGACTTGTGCAAGGTCATCTAAACAGTTAGGGATGGAGCAAGAATAGAACTCCAAAGTCCTATTCTTCCTTCTATCCTACACTTCCTTGGTAGGAGTGCTTTTCTCACTATTTTATGGTTTCCTTAACTATTTGGGGCACAAATTTATGTACATTTTCCCTTCTCTGTAAGGGCAGCCTTCCTGATATACTATTCTAAATATCTTTGTATATATGCTAAGGGATGACTCCCATTTTGTGCACACATAGGATGTAGCGATAAGCAGAAAATCACAATCTGTGAGATCCAATTCAGTAAAAATGAAGGACTAAGATGATGCAAACAAACCAAACAAACTAGAAATGCTGAATAAAATATATAATTTTAAAACAGAGCTCAAAAGAAAAGAAAATAATTACCTAGGTGCCAGAAAGTAAAAGGGAACTAAAACCAAAGTTCTTAAGCAACTGGGTTCATGTTTTATCCTCCTTGGGACAGAATTGGGAGTAATTTCCAGTAACCTAGGAGCTTCATGTTCAAAGCCTACATGAGAGTGGTAGAGGAAACCTTTAGCCTAAGTGAAGTGGGGAAGTGGAACTGAACTATAAACATAAATCAGGGAAACGGGTGTGGCCTAAGTGATTGGGCTCCCATCTACCATATAGGAGGTCCAGGGTTCGATTCCCAGAGCCTCCTGGTGAAAAGCAAGCTGGCTCGCACGGAGAGCTGGCCCACGTGGAGAGCTGGTGCAGCAAGATGACACAACAAAAAGAGACACTGAAGAGAGACAATGAGAGATGCAGCAAAATCAGGGAGCTGAGATGGCACAAGAGTATGAGCAGCCTCTCTCCACTCTGGAAGGTCCCAGGATCGGTTCCTGGTGCCAACTAAAGAGAAGACAAGCAGACACAGAAGAACACACAGAGAGCACAAAACAACGGGGGGGGGGGGAGAGAATAAATAAATAAATCTTAAAAACAAAAAAACATAAAGCAATGACCGTCAAACAGCTGTTTATCATAACTATAACAAATAATGAAAACCCCTACCCCCACCCTGCATAATCCAGACACTATCATCCCAAGAATTTAACATAAAATGGTTGGAGCAGAAGCAAACACAATCTGCTCTGGAGAAACACTCCTCCAGTCCAAGTTGTGTGGTGTTTCTACAGGGATGGGTGGACACAAAGGATGAGTATTTTAGTTTACTAAAGGCTGCCTATGCAATATACCAGAAATGGGTTGGCTTTTACAGTGGGAACATATTAGGTTAGAAGCTTACAGTTCTGAGGCTGTGAAAATGTGCAGATCAAGCATCATCAGTGATGCTGTCTCACCATAGGCCAGTTGCAGGTGACCCTGGACACCTGCCACATGGCAAGGCACAATGATGGCTCGGCCAGTCTCTGCCTTCTCCTCCAGGCTCACTTTCTCCCCAACCTCAGCTGTGGGTGGTAAGGCACATGGAGGGGCCAGCTCTCTCTCCCCTCTCCTCTGGGCCTAGTTGTTTGAACTTTGGGCTACTCCACCTGTGTCTTTTCTCTCTCTCCCAGTTTCATCAACATCTGGAGGCTTCTCTCTGTCACTGTGGCTTTTTTTCCTGTGTCTGCAGCTTTTTAGAGTTCCATTTATAAAGGACTCGAGTGAGAGGATTAAGACCCACCTTGGACCCCACAATCTAATCAAAGGCCCTTAAGTGAGACTATCTAATCAAAAGTGATCTAATTGAAACATCCCTTAAGTGAGTCTAATTAAAATTTCCCATCTACAATGGGTTTACAGGCACAGGAATGGGTTAGCTCTAAGGATGTGATCTTCTAGGATCCACCCAGCTTCAAACTATCATAATGAGTAAGAGTAAGGAGCTCCAACACACTGAAGCAAGGCCTCAAGGACCTAATATACAAAACAACAATCTGAAAGGGTATATAACATATCTACAATTAAAATGATTAGAAACATAAGAGTAAATCAAAGTTCAGGAAAAGAATAAGGCACTATTAAAAAAAATAGAAAAAATTTCAAAACAACAGAAGAAAAATTCTAAAAATAATATATTTTTTAAAACTAGAGTCATTAAAATTAAAAACTCAATGCATGACTTAACCATCAGATTAGACCTTCTGAAGAGAAAATTTGAAGTTAGAAGTTATTGATAATACAACATAGATAAATAAATAGATGGAAAATAGGAAAGAAAGACTAAAAATTTATAATATAAAATGAGATTTATTCAGAAGTTCAAGAACAAGAGAAGAGAGAGAATAAGGGAGAGAACATTTGAAGAGATATGAATTGGTTAAATACATAAATCCTTAGAATTAAGTACACAGTAAATCCCTAAAAGAATAAATAAAAAGAAATCTCACATCTGAACACATCGAAGTGAAATTATGGAGCAGCATGACAAAGACAAATTCTTGAAAAGCAACTATAAGGACAAGATATATTATCTATGGAGAAAAACCAATTTGAATTACAATAGACTTTTCAAGGCCAACAATGAAGGCTGAGAGGCAATGGGATACTAGCTTCAGAAAGTTGAGGGAAAATAACTGGAAATGTGAAATACCATATGCAGCTAATGTGTCATTCAAGAGTCAGGGTAAAATAAAGACAAATTCAGAAAAAGACTGAAAGAGTTTATCATTTCAAAGCCCTCTCCAAAAGAACTAATGAAGGGAGTACTTTAAGAAGAAGGAAATTAAACCCAGCAAGAAGGAATATTTAAAAGAAGCAATAGTGAACAAAATCTTGGTAGACATGGGTAAGTGTAAATAAGCATTAACTATATAAAAGAACAAAAAGAATAATGTCTAACTTGAGAAGGCAAGTAAAATGTCTAGAGGAAGTGATTGGAGTTGAAGGCATTCTAATGACCTTACTTTGTCAGGAGAAGGGTAGAAAATAAAATTACCAAACTAGAAGAGGAAAAAGGAGGAATAAAGAAAGCTTGATCCTTTCAACAGAAGGCAAGAAAAAAGTAAAGAAAACGCATGGTAAATTGAAAGCACAAAATGAGATGACAGAAATCTAGCAGTAATTACAACAGCAATCATAATAAATGTATATAGTACAAACTTGCTACTTAAAATATAGAGATTATTAAATTTTAAAAAATAGCCATATTTTGTTAGGAGATATAACTAGAACTTAAGGAGTCAGAAAAGTTGAAAGTAAATGGATGACAGAAGATATGTGAAGTATATCAATTAAAAGAAAGCTAGCATAGCTGCATAAGACACACTAGAATTCTAGGCAAAATGCCTTATTGAAGACAAGGAAAGTCATTACTTTATGATAAAAGAACCCAAGTCTTTCTGAGAGCAAAGTCTACATCTTAGCAGGGTTCCATGCTGCCTCTCCCTTATGGCCCTGGAGCATGCAGTATCCCCAAACAATGGATTAGAACTCTACTTATAGGAAATACAATGACTTAAAATCCATATAAGTTCAAAGGTATAACACAAAGAACATGGGCTCCAACTCATATTGGTATGGGTTGGGGATCTAGTTCCATCATTTACCAGGTGTTATAAGTTCGTTTCCTTTCACCTCTCTGTGCTTCAGTTCCTTTACGTGTTAACATGGCTAGCAATACCTCCCTCTCAGGGGTTGTGTGAGCATTAAAAGAATTAAAGTAAAAAAAGAGCCAGTTTGTCTAGCTTCCCAACAAGTGTTAACTTCCTCATTCTGTTTCTTATGACAAAACAAAACCTGCAAAACTTACTTGTAACTTCAGAAGGCAAATAGCTATTTAGGATTTCAAGTTGAAGCCATTTTTCTTAAAATGAGTCAATTATCCATGAAATTAAATATTTATGCATTCACAGAACCAATGTATTTATAATGTTAGAATATGAAAATGGCTGGTCTGGAAATTAGAAGACCTTCTTAATCTTTTCACAGCTCCTTTTCTCAATCATGGGAGTTTTTTTAAAATTGCCCTTTATAATTATCTAAAAAGAATAGTATACTGTGAGGTCAGTTAGGAAAATGGCCTGGGGTTGAACAGTTATATGCTGTTGTGCAGGTTGAGATGCTCATGTGTAAGTTGCTTGGCACTCAAAACATATTTTCCCTTAAAACAAGGTCACCAGTGGTTTGTTGACCAGGTGAGGTGACCAACTGTCCCAGTTTGCCTGGGACTTAGGGGTTTCTGGAATGCCCAACATTCAGTGCTAAAACTGGGTCAGTCCCAGGCAAACCGAGATGGCTGGCCACCCTAGAGGCCAACACCCCCCAAATGATCTGCCTGCCTCAGCTACAACTTCTGGAGCCCTTCAGGAAAACCCTGCTCCACCAAGTGCTAGAGTTTCACTTGCTGCACGGCTGGGCATAGATAGCACTTGGTCACTGACTGTCACCTGAGGTCCCAGGTGCTGAAGTTACACTGGGGTCTGTATAGGGAGAGAAGTGTCTTCTCTCTGTTAAACTTTGCTACCTAGAACCCAAAGCAGCATATCTTATATCCAGAACTTCACATGTCTCATAAACATGGTACTTTTAGCTTTGAGCATTAACCTTTCTCACATTGAGGCCTAAAATCAGTCTCTCATTTTCAGGGTATGAGCAGAGAGAGGACTGGACGCCACCTGTCCCTCCATGGTTCTTACTCTCTCAACCCATCTCCCACGCATATCAACTCAGACAACAGCTGCTCACTCTGAGATGGGTGGCCATCACCACTTCCCCAGATAGCCATCTAAGAATCCCAGTTTGAGCTTGCTTAGGCATCTGCACAGCCTTTTTCCTAAGAATATAAGGTAGTTGATAATGAGGACAATTTCTGACCTTGAAATCCACACAAGTAAAAAGCAGTCTATTGAATGACTGCCATTCACCAAATCCAACTCAAATGTCAGCTCCCACTCTTCACACACAGCAGTAGAAACAATTTCAACCTCCCATATTCTCCCACAGGGCTTGCTTTATGCATCTATTTAAACCTCAATCACAATCTGCCTTATACGATAGTCACTTGAATAGGTGTCTATCTCTTTTATAAACTATTAGGTCCTTAAGAGCAGGAAACTGTCTCACTCATCTTTCTGTCATTCTTAGACCCTAGCATAGTACCTGTCACAGAGAGACTATTCAATGAATGTTTCAGGAATTGATAGCATCCTTGGGACGCTAGGAAACCATCAGAGATCAGCTGATTCTGTTCTAACTTGGTCAATAATTCAGTCTTTAAGGAAGAATGACTATATTAAATATGTTCTATCATCATTGCTTACTCTTGTGCTAAAATTCACAGACCAGTTAATTTAGTAGGTCACTATAGGTTTTAAAACATTTGGGGTGATAGAAAATATGTAGGTATTGAAATAAATAAAATGCAAATTATGCCAGGCAAAAAAATCATTTGAATGATGCTGTTCTCTTTAGTAATTAATTTCCAAATTATAAGGTGCTACTTAGTGAGAAGAAAGGGTAAAATATGATGTCTATATTCAACTCAAAGGCTCTCATTTAAACTTTAAATTACTTCATAACACCATAGTATAGCAGCCAAAATGAATCAAGCCAAATTTCAAATAAATGCATGGAACAAATCAAGTTTCAAACTCAATTAACTTCTGAGAAAATGAAGATCCTGAAATTAGGAATGGATTGGGAATTAAATGAATCAGAATCTTGCAGTCAAAACAGTTAAAAAAAAAAAAAAAAAAAAAAAGACAACTCCTTTACAAGTTTAAACATCAAGGAAATCTGCCTAAGAACAAAAAGTTATAAGATACACCCTTAATTAGAGTCAAAACATTAGCATATGATGTAAGTGGGACAATTGGAGAGGACTCTAAAATTATTATTAAATCAAAGTCAGGGAAAAATTATTAGTGACCCAAAAACCATTTCAGAAAATTTTGTTGCAACAATTGAAAAAAGTTCTTCAGGGGTGGGGGCAAGATGGCAGCTGAATAAGGCATTCCAAGATTCAGCTCCTACTACAGGGCAGTTAATAATCACCCGGAGTTATCTAAAGCACTTGTTGGGGGGCGCAGGAGACCAGAAAAGCATCCTGCAACATCCTTGAAAGAATGGGAGGAGGTGACTGTCCATCTGCAGAGAAGATTCGTGAGTAGAGCACTCCATGCTGCAGAGGCTGGTGCCCATCCTCCACTAGCAGCACAAGCTGCCTCAGGAGCTATTACATGGCTGGAGTTGGAAGCACAATTTCCAAAAATGGGGGAGGAAGAGACGGTTGGGCATTGATTTCAGCTACTGATTAGTAAATTCAGCTGGCTAAAGTATAATCCTAAGAATAGCTAATGTTTGAACATGTCCAAGCCGGAAAGAGGTCGGTAGTCACCTTATTAACTCTGCCCCCAGCATGAGGGGAAGCAGGACTGATTGAAATCCACCTAGATCAGATTGCAGCCCTAGCCTACACACCAGCCCCACCTCCAGCAGGGAAGAAGCTTGGGTGACCTACACCAGCCTCTCCGGACAACTGCAAGCACTATTGGCCCACACAGAATGGATACTTAGACACCTGCAGCTCCATCCCCGGCCCCCAATAGGATAGCGGGGGAGATGTTTCTTCATCCTCTCCAGGCAACTGCAGGTGCTTTTGGCCTGCATGAACTCGCCTGTTGGATGCCTGTGGCTTCATCTCCCCACCAATAGGACAAGAAGCGGTTAGTGTTTCCCTAGCCTCTCCAGGTAACTACAGGTGCTTTTGGCCCACACAGACTGTATAGTCAGGTACCTGTAGCTCTACTCCGACCCCCAAGCAGGATAGGAGGGGAGCTGTGTTTCCTCAGCCTTTCTGGGTAAGGGCAGGCACTTTCGGCCTGCACAGACTGGATTGCTGGGTGTCTGTGGATCCACTCCACCCCCCAATAGGATAGGAGGGGACTGGTGTTTCCTCAGCCTGTCTGGCCAGCGGCAGGCACTTTCAGCCCACATAGACTGAACTGTTGGGCACTGGTGGTTCCATCCCTACCCCCTAAAGGACAGAAGGGACAGTACTCTCAGCCTCTCAGGGCAACCGCAGGCACATTCGGCCCACACAGATTAGATTGTTGGGCACTCAGGAGGGTCCATCCCCATCCCTGGTGGGTGAGTAGAGGGGCCAGTGCTACATCAGTCTACCTGGGTGTGGCAGTTGGATATTATTTGTGAATTCCAAAAAGAGATATAGATTAGGTTTGTAAACTGTTCTCTTCCTCTGGACATGATACCCTTTGATTGATTTAAATTCAAAGGCTTTACATTTATTTACTTGATTAAATCAAGATTAGGGCTTTGATTCAACCATGTCATTAGGGCATGCAGGGTTGAGTCCCTGCCCCCTTGGTAGACCATATAAATGGACGCTCAAACAAGGAGAACACAGAAAGAGATACACAGAGGAAAAGAGAGAACTCCATATACACAGAAGAGGAGAGAGCTTTGATCCTGCAGCCCTGGGGAGAGATGAGACATTCACCCGATAGTTTGCAGTTGAGAGAACTGAGTCCCATGCCATCCTATAGCTGAGATCAGAAGCTGGGCCCACAGAGCTGTAAGAGGAAAGAGGAAGGCTGAATCCTCACAGACATAGCCTGCCATCTTGCTTCAATATGTGGCAACACACTTTGTTATGAAAAGTAACCTTGAGTCGGACTCTTTAGGGCCTTGTAACTGTAAGCTGTTACCCCCAAATAAATACCCTTTATAAAGTCAACAGATTTCTGATACTTTGCATCAACACCCCTTTGGCTGACAAATACACTGGGGCAAGGGTGGTCATTTTGGACCCACATGGAACAGATTGCTACCCACATCTGCAGATCCATCTCTGCCCCAGGCAGGGGAGGAAGGGACATGAAGCTTCATCAGTCTCTCCAGGCAACTCAGATGGTCTTGGCCTACATGGCTTGGATTAATGCACATGCTTGTGGTTCTGTCCCTACTCATGACTGAGGAAAGGTAGGGGAAGCTTCATTGGTCCCAGGGGCAACATGGGTAGTTTAAGCTTCCACAGCTTACAGTACCAACTACATCCTCGGCTCCTACTACACAACCAGCAAAGGAGAAAGGGCAAGAAAGCCCTAAACTAAAGAAAGAAACTGCACCCAGAATAAATACATTTAGTAAGCCAGATGCCGAGACATCAACAAAAAAATTACAATTCATACCAAGAAACAGGAAGATATGGCCCAGTCAAAGGAACAAGATAAGCCTCCAGATGACATAAAGGAGTTGAGAAAACTAATCATAGATGTTCAAACAATCTCCTTAATAAATTCAATGAGATGGCTAAAGAGAATAAGGATATTAAGAAGACCGTGGGTGAGCACAAAGAAGAATTTGAAAGCATACATAGAAAAATAGCAGATCTTATGGGAATGAAAGGCACAATAAATGAAATAAAAAATACACTGGAGGCATGTAACAGCAGATTTCAGGAGGCAGAAGAAAGGATCAGTGAACTTGAAGACATAGCCTCTAAAAGTGAACATAAAAAGAACAGATGAAGAAAAGAATGGAAAAAATTAAACAGGGTATCAGGGAACTAAATGGCAGCAAGAGATGTGCAAACACACATCATGGGTGTCCCAGAAAGGGCAAGAGAAGGGAAAAGGGGCAGAAGGAATATTTGAAGAAATAATGGTAGAAGATGTCCCAATGCTATATAAGGATATAGATATCTGTGTCCAAGAAGCATAAAGTACTGCCATCCAAATAAATCCAAATAGACCAACTTCAAGACACATACTAATCAGAATGTCAAATGCCAAAGACAGAGAATTCTAAGAGCAGCAAGAGAAAAGTGATGCATAACATATAAGGGATACCCAATAAGATTAAGTGCTGATTTCTCATCAGAAACTTGGAGGCAAGAAGGCAATGGTATAATATATTTAAGATACTGTAAGAGAAAAACTGCCAACCAAGAATCTTATATCTGGCAAGATTGTCTTTCAAAAATGAGGACAAGTTTAGAATATCACAGATAAATGGAAACTGAGTTTGTAACCAAGAGACCAGCTTTGTAGAAAATAATAAAGGGAGCACTTCAGCCTGAAAAGAAAAGACAGGAGAGAGAAGTTTGGAAGATTATATCAGTAAAGGTAATTGAAAGTGTAGAAAGAGTGGTGAAAATAAAATATGACAGATAAAATCCAAAGGTCAAAATAGGCAAAATAAGAACTGCCTTCACAGTAATAACACTGAATGTTAATGGATTAAACTCTTCAATCAAAAGACACAGACTGGTGGAATGGATAAGAAAATATGAGCCATCTATATGCTGTCTACAAGAGACTCACCTTAGACCCCAGGAGACCAATAGATTGAAAGTGGGTCCAAAATGACTGCACTTGCCCATTGTATTAGTCTGCCAAAGGGGTGTTGATGCAAAGTACCAGAAATCTGTTGGCTTTATAAAGGGTATTTATTTGGAGTAAAAGTTTACAGTTACAAAACCCTAAAGAGTCCAACTCAAGGTTACTTTTCTCACCAAAGTCTGTTGCCACGTGTTGAAACAAGATGGTGGGTGATGTCTGCAAGGTTCAGCCTTTCTTCTTCCTCTTGAGGCTCTGTGGTCCCAGCTTCTTCCTATCTCAGCTCTAGGCTGGAGGGCTCATTTCTTTTCAGGCTCAGCTGCTCTGGTCTCTCCACAAGGTCAGCTGTAGACTATCAGTCTCATTTATTTTCCCGGGCCTCTGCCATGTCTAATGAGCTGTTTTTCTTCCTCTGCCCTGTCTTTTCCTGTGTGAATATCTGCCCACCAAGGGGTCAGGGACTCTATGCCCTACTGATGTGGCCAAATCAAAGCCCTAACCTTAATTTAATAAAATAAATGTAACCTTTGAGTTTAATACAATTAAAGGGTATCAAGCCCAGAGGAACAGATCTGTTTATAAATATAATCTATATTTCTTTTTAGAATTCATCAATAATATCAAACTGCTACAGCACCTATCCACGAACCCCAAATTGCATGAGGCAAACACTGGCAAAACTAAAGGGAGAAATAGATATCCCTACAATAATAGTTGGAGACTTCAATACACCACTCTCAATATTGGATAGGCTATCTGGGCAGAGGACCAATAAAGAAACAGAGAGCTTGAATAATATGATAAATGCACTAAACCTAATAGCCATAATACAGAACATTGCACCCCAAAACAGCAGGATATACATTCTTCTCAAGTTTTCATGGATCTTTCTCCAGGATAGACCATATGTTGGGTCACAAAGCAAATATCAATAAATTCAACAAGATCAAATTACACAAAGCACTTTCTCTGATCAAAATGGAATAAAGTTGGAAATCAATGAGAGGCATAAAAAGGGAAAATTCACAAATATATGGAGATTAAACAACACAGTCTTAAATAATCAGTGGATCAAAGAAGAAATTATGAGAAAAATCAATAAATGTCTTGAGACAAATGAAAATGAAAACACAAAATAACAGAACCTATGGGATGCAGTGAAGGCAGTGCTGAGAGGGACATTTATAGCCCTTAATGCTTACCTTAAAAAAAAAGAAAGAGCAAAAATCAATGACCTAACCACATAGCTGGAGAAACTAGAAAAAGAACAGCAAACTATTCCCAAAGCAAGTAGAAGGAATGAAATAACAAAGATCAGAGCAAAATAAATGAAATAGAGAACAACAACAAAAACAAAAAACAATAGAGAATTAACAAAACCAAAAGTTTGTTCTTCAAGAAGATTAACAAAATTGACAAAACTTTAGCTAGACTGACAAAGAAAAAAAGAGATATGCAAATAAATAAAATAAAAAATGAAAATAGGGCCATTACTGTTGACCCCACAGAAATAAAAGAGATCATAAGAGGATACTATAAACAACTGTATGCCAAAAAAACTAGACAATGTAGATGAAATTGAAGAGGAATGTATGAACAACCTACACTGACCCTAGAGGAAACAGAAGACCTCAACAAACCAATTACAAGTAAAGAGATTGAAATAGTCATCAAACATCTCCCCAAAATGAAAAGCCCAGGACCAGATGGTTTCACAGGTGAGTTCTACCAAGCATTCAAAGAAGATTTAATACCAATCTTACTCAAGCTCTTCCAAAAAATTGAACAAGAAAGAACACAACCAAGCTCATTGTATGAAGCCAATATCACTCTAATACCAAAGCCAGATAAAGATATTATGAAAAAAGAAAATTACAGACCCATTTCCCTAATGAGTATGGATGCAAAATCCTCAACAAAATACTTGCTAATCGAATCCAACAACACAGTAAAAGAATTATTCATCATGATCAAGTGGGTTTTATATCAGGCATGCAAGAGTAGTTCAACATACCACATTAATAAATCAAAAATGAAAAATCACATGAAGCTATTGATTGAAACAGAAAAGCCACTTGATAAAATATAGCATCCTTTCTTGATAAAAAATACTATAAAAGAGAGGAATTGAAGGAAACTTTTTCAATCTGATAAAGGCCATATATGAAAAACTCACAGCTAACATTGTATGCAGTGGCGAAAGACTAAAAGCTTTCCCTTTGAGATTTGGAATAAGACAACAATGCCCACTATCACCACTGTTGTTCAATATAGTGCTAGAGGTTTTAGCTTGAGCAATCAGGCAAGAAAAAGAAATAAAAAGCATCTAAATGGAAAGGAAGAAGTAAAACTTTTGCTATTTGCAGATGTTATAATCCTATCAGGATGATAATATCATGAAAACTACAACAAAGTTGCTAGAGCTAATAAACATTTTCAATAGTGTCAAAATACAAGCTCAATATGCAAAAATCAGTGTTGTTTCTGTACCCTGTTAATGCACAATCTGAGGTCGAAGTCAGGGAAAAAATTCCATTTACAATAGCAACTAAAAGAAAAAATATTTAGGAACAATCTTAACCAAGATTGTAAAGCATTTGTATTCAGAAAACTACAATACATTGCTAAAAGAAATTTTAAAAATCAGACCTAAATAATTGGAAGAACATTCCATGTTTGTGGATTGGAAGACTAAATATCATTAAGATGTCAATTCTACCCAGATTTATATACAAATGCAATCCACCAGAATTTTTTAAAATTCTGAAAAAATTCCACCAGAATTTTTTAAACAAATGGACAACACAATTATCAAATTTATTTGGAAGGGTAAGAGGCCCCATATATCCAGAAACATCTTAAAAAGGAAAAGCAAAGTTGGAGGACTCTCACTTCCAGACTTTAAATCATATGACCTAACTACAGTATTAAAAACAGCATGGTACTAGCATAAAGATAGACGCATAGACCAATGGAACCAAATTGATGGTTCAGAAACAGTCCCTCACATCTATGGTCAAGTGATTTTTAACAAGCCTGTCAAACCCACCCAGCTGGGGCAGAACAGTCCATTCAACAAATGGTGCTGGGAGAACTGGATATCCATAGCCAAAAGAAAGAAAGAGGACCCCCATCTCATACCTTATACAAAAATCAACTCAAAATGGATCAAAGACCTAAATATGAAAGCTAGAACCATAAAGCTCCCAGCAGAAAATGTAGGAAAACATCTTCAAGACCTTGTGGTAGGTGGTGCATTCTTAAACCTTATACTGAAAGTGTGAGCAATGAAAGAAAACATGATAAATGGGACCTCCTCAAACAAACACTTTAGATATTCAGAGGACTTCATCAAGAAGGTGAAAAGGCAGCCCACTCCATGGCAGAAAATATTTGGAAACCACATAGCCAGTAAGGGTTTGATTTCCATTCAACATAAAAAGATCATACAACTCAACAATAAAAGAGTAAGCAATCCAATTAAAAACTGGGCAAAAGACTTAAATAGATATTTCTCCAAAGAGGAAATAGAAATGGCTAAAAAGCACATGAAAAAAATTTCAATATCACTAGCTATTAGGGAAATGCAAATCAAAATGACAATGAGATAACATCTCACCTCACACCACATAGAATTGCCATCACTAAAAACAAAACAAAACAAAACAAAAACATTAAATAAGTGATGTGGAGAAATAAGAACACTCCTCCACTGTTAGTGGGATTGTAAAATGGTGCAGCCTCTGTGGAAGACAGTTTGGTGGTTCCTCAGAAAGCTAAATATAGAACTGCCATATGATCCAGCAATTCCTCTACTAAGAAAATATCCAGAAGAACGGAAAACTGTGACATGAACAGACATTTGCACACTGATGTTCATAGCAGTGTTATTCACATTGTCAAAAGATGGAAACAACAATGTTATGATGACATTGTAACTTATTTTAAGTGAAATAAGCCAGAAACAAAAGTACAAATATTGCATGGTCTCACTAATAAGAACTAAATATGAAGAAGAAATAAATGCAGTTAAAACCTAGAATATAGGTTATTAAGAGATAAGAGGAGGGTTGCGAAGGCATACAGATGCTTAACGTATGCATAAGTTTTAATTATCTTGACTGTAAAAGTGTGGAAATGGATAGAGTTGATGGTGACACATTATAATGAGTAGCAGCTGGTTTATAACTGGGATTGTGGCTGCAAAGGGTAGTCTAGGGTTAGAAATGTCAATTGAAAGAAAGCTAGAGAATAATCTAGGGACTGAATAACATCGTGAATTCAGAGGTGGATGAGAATTGTGGTTAATAATATAAATGCAAGAATGTCCTTCTGTAAACTAGAATGGATGTGCATCACTACTGCAGGGAGATGGGAATGTGGAGAAGCATGGGAAAAATACAATTAATGTAACCTATGGACTATAGTTAACAGCAGTACTGTAATATTCTTGCATTGATGCCAAAGATGTACTGTGTTAAGAATAGGGGATATGGAAAAAATATGCCAAATGTAAAAAAAATATCTTTATGAAGGTGACACAAAAAGTAATAAGTTGAATCAAACTTCTGAAGTGATGGGATGAAACCGTCTATTCAATAAATAACTTCCAGAGCTCCAGGAAGCTATGATTAAATGAACTGTACTTTGGTCAAGGCCCTGAATAAATGGTACTTGCACCTCCTAAAAGAATCACAGAGAACCTTTGTAAGGTTGTTCAACCACACTCAGCATTTGTTTCTCCGGGATGATTCCCAGCCATCACGACCATCTCCAGATTAAGCTAGCTCTCACTGAGCACCACTGTGCGCCAGGCATCAAGGAGGCATCATCACACACTACACCTTGTTTCCATAACTTGAAAGTGTTCCAGCATTAGAATGAGTTTAAATTGATAGCGACTACATAGCACATTAAAAAAAATAAGCTCAGATGACACATATGATTAATTATATGTTATTCCATTCAGATTTTAAAAAGAGGAAGAGATTCCAAGTGATTTCACACTGTGCTAATTTTTCTAATAGGCAGAAGAAAAAGGCAATAATTTAGTTGTAACAATATCATAATGCTCCTACTCACAAACCACCAAAACAGAATATTCCACTGAAACACCTCATTCAAAAGGCTGTTTTCCTTTATAATAGAAAAGGTATTTGTGTAGTTATGATGACATTGTAACTGTATCATTGCTCTGCATACAGAACAAAAATATTTTCTATTGCATACACAGTAATTAGTAACCACATAAGCACAATGCATATGAATTAGAAAGAAAGGGGGTACAATTAATTGCACTCTTACTTTCCTGTCATCAGTAAAGTCTGTAGAGTCTGCACATGGGCAGAGCTGTGGGTCGTCATTGCTTCACCTAATGGAAAGCACTGCACCAGGTTA
Source organism: Tolypeutes matacus (assembly GCA_026826555.1). NCBI lineage: Eukaryota > Metazoa > Chordata > Mammalia > Cingulata > Chlamyphoridae > Tolypeutes > Tolypeutes matacus. Next base: position 11,889,311 of record JAKSZT010053769.1, on the reverse strand, counting down.
TGGCAGTCCCACAGCTGAGCTGATTTTCCCTGCTGTTTATTGCTCTACTAGACAGGGAAAAGAGGAAAGAGGCTGGAAGATTGAACACTTCCAGCCTCTTTTCTTTGGAAACCTTCAAAAGAAATAGTGACAGTGAATCCCTTTCTCCCTGAATTAAGCAGTGGAACCCTATGACACGTATTCTCTGATGTGTAAATTTGTCCACAAGGATCTTGTTAAGAGACCTCTGGCTGGGAAGTCCAATCCTAATTCGGCTGAATGAAGAATATTGGTGGAGGGGCTGGTATGCTCTGGGAGCCAGGTCTATAGGAAGAGCAGGTGGGAATGGGTAGAAAAAGGAAGTACACCTGGGAGGGAAGAGGTAGGGATAGCTGTGGAACTTGATTTCATCCCAACTAGGAATTTCTTCTTAGAACACAAACCCAGTGATCCAGGCCGAGCACATGGTCAAATTCAAAGTATGGAATCAAGAATGTTAAAGTTATCAAAATATTCCTCTCTTATATCTGCATGTCCTCCACATCCTCGTATTCTTCATCTGCTGCTCATCCTTCAAACCTCAGCTCAAGCATCAGCTGTTCCAGAATGTTTACCCGGCCTCCTGCCTCTTCCTCAGGCTGGCCTGGGTTCTCTTAAGTTCTCCTGAAACACATGGGCCCACTTCTTGTGAAGGAGGGAGGATAGAAGCCTGTCCCTCTGATGAGGCACTTGGAGAAGGTGATGTTTTCCGTTGTAAGCATATTTGAAGGGCCTGTGGGGTGTCCGTCCAAGTTTTAGCCTTGACACATAGAGCCCTCTGGCCCCTTTCTCTGTGCTCTTCTCTTTCTCTGCGTGGAAAGGAAGCTGCTATTCTGATTGATTCATTAGATCATACTGGTGGGTCTGAATTGAAAGGTAATGTGCATCCCCAAGGGCTGCTTCTCCCATCTGCTGCTAGATATGGCAGGCTGGCCCTTCTTGTCTATGTTTTTTGGGGTGGATGGACTCAGGAGTCTTCCCAGAGATCTCATTATTCCTGTCACTCTCCATCAGGATGCAGATTTGGCATGGAAGGCAGAAGTGCCCACTACAGCCTTGGGGCTCAGTCAGGTGACCCAAGTCAGCTTATTGGGTCAGCCCTGTATTTGACCTTTTTGGATGCTTGCCCACCTGGCATTTTGTACCCCGTGTGGCAAATTATTCTTTTTTTTATTAGAGAAGTTGTGGATTAACAGAACAATCTTGCATAAAATACAAGGTTCCTATTACCACCCTATTATTAACACCTTATTGCTGTGGAACATTTGTTACAATTCATGAAAGCACATTTTCAGAGTTGTACCATTAACCATTGTCCATGGTTTAACTTAGAGTTCAATGTTTGTGTTGTATAGTTCCATGGATTTTTAAAAATTGTTATTCAAATAACATACATAACCTAAAATTTCCACTTTTAATCACTTAGAGTAAATAATTCAGTGATGTTAATTATGTTCACAACGTTGTGCTACCATTATCATTTGCCCTTACCAAAACTTTTCCATCATCCAAAATAGAAACTCTGTATATTTTAACCCATAACACCCTATTCCATACCATCACTCCATCCCCTGGTAACCTATATTCTAGATTCTGATCTATGAGTTATGAGTTTGTTTATTCCTAATTGTTTCATTCAGTGCAATCATACAATATTTGTCCTTTTGTATATAGCTTATTTCACTCAACATGGTGTCTTCAAGTGTTATTTAGGTTGTCACATGATCAGAGCTTAATTCCTTTTTACGGCTGAATAATATTCCATTGTATATATATTTCTCATTTTATTTATCCATTCATTGGATTCATGGGCACTTGGGTTGCTTCCATTTTTTAGTGAACATCAGGGTGCAAATATCTGTTATATTCCCTGCTTTCAATTATTTTGGGTATACACCTAAAAGTGAATAGTAGGGCAAATGGTACTTCTATACTTAACTTTCTGAGGAACCACCAAAATGCCTTCCACAACAGCTGCACCATTTTACATTGCCACAGGCAAGAAATGGGTGCTCCTATTTCTGCACATCGTCTCCAGCACTTGTAATTTTCCATTATGTTAATAGTTTCCATTCTAGTGAGTGTGAAATGGTATCTCATTGTGGTTTTGATATGCATTTCCCTAGTAGCTAATGATGTTGAGCTTCTGGTCATGTGCTTTTTGGCCATTTATATCTCTTCTTTGGAAAAACGTCTATCCAAATCTTTTGTCCATTTTAAAAATTGGGTTGTTTGCATTTTTATTTTTGAGGTGAAGGATTTCTTTATATATTCTGGGTATTAAACCCACATAAGATATGTGGTTTCCAAATATTTTCTCACATTGTATAGGTTATTATTCTATGTTTATGATAAAGACCTTTGAGGCACAAAAGTTTTTAATTTTGAGGAGGTCCAATTTATCTAATTTTTTCTCTTTTGATGCTTGTATTTTAGGTGTAAAGTCTAAGACTTTAGGTGTAAAGTCTAACCATTGCCTAATACAAGGTCCTGAAGATGCTTCCCTACATTTTCTTCTAACAGTTTTATAGTTTAGGTTCTTATAATTAGGTTTTTTAAATTCCATTTTGCATTTATTTTTGGATCTGGTGTGAGGTAGGGGTCCACATTCATTCCTTTGCAAAAGGAGATCCAGCTTTCCCTATACCATTTCTTGAAGAGACTCTTCTCCCCCAAATGGGTGGTTTTTGCCTCCTTAAAAAAAAATCAGTTGGTCATAAATGTTAGAGTTGATTTCTGAGCTCTCACTTCTATTCCATTGGTCTATATGTCTGTCTTTGTGCTAGTACCATGTAGTTTTCATTATTGTGGCATTGTATTAAGTTTTTTTTAAAGAGTTTGAGCAGGATTGGTGTCAATTCTTCCTGGAATGTTTGGTAAAATTTCCCTATGAAGCAATCTGGTCCTAGGTTTTCCTTTGTTGGGAGGTTTTTTATTATTATCCAATCTCTTTACTAGTTATTGGTTTGCTGAGCTCTTCTATTTCTTCTTGAGTCAGTGTAGGTAATTTGTGTGTTTCTAGTAATTTGTCCATTTCATCTAGGTTATCTAATTTGTGGGTGTACAGTTATTCATAGTATCCTCTTATAATCCTTTTTTAATTTAAAATTTTTTAACTTTATTTTGTACATTTAATAATTAAAGATATAAACAATTAAAAACTAAAAAGTAAACACAGATGAATAAATACATACACTTCTCAATTAAATGTACTGAATACATATAAATTATTTTAATCAAACAATGTTACATAAAATATTTGGTTCATAGTAATGCAATCATACAGTATTTGTCCTTTTGTGTCTGGCTTGCTTCGCTCAACATAATGTCCTCCAGGTTCATCCATGTTGTCATATGCTTTATGACATCATTTCTTCTTACGGCTGCATAACATTCCATTGTGTGAATAGACCAGTTTGTTTATCCATTCATCTGTTGATGGACTCCTGGGTTGTTTACAAGTTTGGGCAATGGTAAATAATGTTGTTATGAACATTGGTGTGCAGATGTCTGTTTGTGTCACTGCTCTTAGCTCTTCTGGGTATATACCCAGTAGTGGTATTGCCAGGTCACGTGGCAAGTCTATATACAACTTCTTTAGGAACTGCCAAACAGTCTTCCACAGTAGCTGTACCATTCTGCATTTCCCAACAACAGTGAATAAGTGTTCCTATCTCGCCACATCTCTCCAACCCTTGTATTTCTTTGTCTTTTTAATACAGATAGGTGTGAAATGATATCTCATTGTAGTTTTGATTTGCATTTCCCTAATCATTAGTGATGTTGTGCATTTCTTCATGTGTTTTTTTTTGTCATTTGTACTTCTTCTTTGGACAAATGTCTATTCAAGTCTTTTGCCCATTTTTAAATTGTGTCATTTGTCTTTTTACTGTTGAGTTGTAACATCTCTTTATATATCCTGGATATTAAACCTTTATCAGATATGAGATTTGCAAATATTTTTTCTCATTGAGTTGGCTGCCTTTTCACCCTTTTGACAAAGTCCTGTGAAGTGTAAAAGTGTTTAATTTTGAGAAGATCCCATTTATCTATTTTTTCTTTTGTTGCACATGCTTTGGGTATAAAGTCCAAGAAACCACCACCTACTACAAGGTCTTGAAGATGTTTTCCTACATTTTCTTCTAGAAGTTCTGTCGTCCTGGCTTTTATATTTAGATCTCTGGTCCATTTTGAGTTGATTCTTGTATAGGGGGTGAGATAGGGGTCCTCTTTCCTTCTTTTGGTTATAGATATACAGTTCTCCCAAAACCATTTGTTGAAGAGACTGTTTTGTCCTATTAATATGGGCTTGGTAGGTTTGTGAAAAACCAAATGACTGTATAGGTGAGGGTTTATTTCTGGGTTCTCAATTCTATTCCACTGATCGAAGTGTCTTATCTTTATGCCAGTACCATGCAGTTTTGACCACTGTAGCTTTGTAATATGTTTCAAGGTTAGGCAGTGAAATTCCTCCCACGTCGCTCTTCTTTTTTAGAATGCTTTTGATTATTCGGGTACACTTATCCTTCCAAATGAATTTGGTAATTGCCTTCTCTAATTCTGTAAAGCAAGCTGTTGGGATTTTGATTGGTATTGCATTGAATCTATAAATCAGTTTGGGTAAGATTAACATCTTCATGATATTCTCCCAATTCATGAACACAAAATGTCTTTCCATTTGTTTAGATAATTTTAAATTTCTTTTAGTATTGTTTTGTAGTTTTCTGTATATAGGTCTGGTACTTCTTTGGTTAAATTAATCCCTAGGTATTTGAGTCTTTTTGTTGCTGTTGAAAATGGAACTTTCCCCCGATTTCCTCTTCAGATTGTTCAGTACTAGTGTAAAAAAACATTACTGATTTTTGCATGTTGATCTTGTATCCTGCCACTTTGCTGAATTCATTTATTAGCTCAACCAGTTTGTTGTGGATACTTCAGGATTTTCTAAGTACAGGATCATGTCATCCATAAACAGTGAGAGTTTTACTTACTCTTTCCCTATTTGGATGCCTTTAATTTTTTTCTTGTCTAATTGCCCTAGCTAGAACTTCTAGTACAATATTGAATAAAATTGGTGACAGTGGGCATCCTTGTCTTGTTCCCGATCTAAGAGGGAAGGCTTTCAAGCTTTCCCCATTGAGTGTGATGTTGGCTGTGGGTTTTTCATATATGCCTTTTATTATATTGAGGAATTTTCCTTCTATTCCTATCTTTTGAAGTGTTTTTATCAAAAAAGGATTTGGATTTTGTCGAATGCCTTTTCTGCATCTATTGAGATGATCATGTGGTTTTTTTCCTTCAATTTGTTAATGTTGGTGTTCATTATTTTTGAAATGCTTGGTAGAATTCACCTGTGAAGCCATCTGGTCCTGGACTTTTCTTTGCTGGGAGATTTTTGATGATGGATTCAATCTCCTTAAATGTGATTGCTTTAAGTTCTTGTATTTCTTGTAACATCAGTGTAGGATGGTTGTGCATTTCTAGGAATTTGTCCATTTCATCTAGGTTGTCTTGTTTGTTGGCATATATTTTCTCATAATATCCTCTTATGATTCTTCGTATTTCTGTGGGGTCATTTGTAACTTCCCCCCTTTCATTTCTGATTATATTTATTTGCATCTTCTCTCTTTTTTTCTTTGTTAGTCTAGTGAGGGGTTTGTCAATTTTATTGATCTTCTCAAAGAACCAGCTTTTAGTTTTGTTGATTTTCTCTATTGTTTTTTTCTTTTTCTTTCTTTCATTTTCATTTATTTCTGCTCTAATCTTTATTATTTCTTTCCTTCTGCTTTCTTTGGGATTGGTTTGCTGTTCTTTAATCTAGTTTCTCTAGTTGTTTAGTTAAATCTTTGAGTTTAGCTCTTTTTCTTTCTTTATATAAGGCAATTTAGGGCTATAAATTTCCCTCTCAAGACTGCCTTTGCTGTATTCCATATGTTTTGATACATTGTGTTTTCTTTTTAATTTGTCTCAATATATTTACTAATTTTACTTGCAATTTCTTCTTTGACCCACTGATTATTTAGGAGTGTGTTGTTCAGCCTCCACACATTTGCGAATTTACTTTTTTCCTGTCTATTATTGATTTCCAGTTTCATTCCATTAAGATCTGAGAAGGTGCTTTGTATAATTTCAATCTTTTTATATTTATTGAGAGCTGCTTTGTGACTTAACATGCGGTCTGTCCTGGAGAAAGATCCATGGGCACTTGAGAAGAACGCATAACCCACTGAGTTTGGATGCAATGTTCTGTATATGTCTGTTAGGTCTAACTTGTTTATCATACTGTTCAAGTTCTCTGTTTCCTTGCTGATCTTCTATCTAGTTGTTCTATCTAACAATGTGAGTGGGGTGTTGAAGTCTCCAACGATTATTGTAGAAATGTCTATTTCTCCCTTCAGTTTTGCCAGAGTTTGTCACATGTATTTTGGGGTACCCTGGTTAGGTGCATACATATTTATGACTGTTATATCTTCCTGGTGGATTGTCCCTTTTATTAATATATCATGGTCTTCTGTATCTCTTATAACTTCTTTGCATTTAAAGTCTGTTTTGTCTGATATTAGTACAGCTACCATTGCTCTTTTCTCGCTACTATTCAAGTGGAGTATCTTTCTCCCATCTTTCACTTTCAGCCAGTTTGTATCCCTGGGTCTAAGGTGAGTTTCTTGTAAGCAGCATATGGATGGCTCATGCTTTTTTTATCCATTCTATCAGCCTGTGTCTTTTGATTGGGGAGTTTAATCCATTCACATTCAATGATATTACTGTAAAGGCACTATTTACTTCCTCTATTATATTCTTTGGTTTTCCTATGTCATCTTATTTTTGTCTGTATTTTTACTCTTTTGTTTACTTTACCCTTTCTGCTATTCTTTCTTCTATACTCTCCTCCAAGCCTCTCTATCCTGTTTTTTCTTTCAGGTTCTAAGGCTTCCTTTAATATTTCCTGAAATGGTGGATCCTTTTTTGCAAACTCTCTTAGTTTCTGTTTGTTTGTGAATATTTTATACCCACCTTCATATTTGAAGGACAGTTTTGCTTGATAAAGAATTCTCGGCTGGCAGTTTTTCTCTTTCAGTTTCCTAATTGTATCATACCACTGTCTTCTCACCTCCATGGTTTCTGAAGAGAAATCTGTGCTAAGACTTACTGGACGTCCCTTTTACATGATGGTTTGTTTCTCTCTTGCTGCTCTGAGAATTTTCTCTTTATCTCTGACATTTGACATTCTGAGTAGCATGTGTCTTGGAGTAGGTCTATTCAGATTTATTCTGATTGGGGTATGGTGTGCTTCTTGGACATATAAATTCATTTCTTTCGTGAGAGTTGGGAAATTTTCAGCTATTATTTCCTCAAATACTCTTTCTGCCCCCTTTCCCTTCTCTTCTCCTTCTGGAACTCCCATGACACGTATGTTGTTGTGTTTTGTGTTGTTATTCAACTCTCTGAACCCCTGATCAATTTTTTCCATTCTTTTCTCTCTCTGTTCTTTTCTCCCTCAATTTTAGCTGTTCTGTCTTTGGTATCACTTATGCTTTCTTCTATCATTTCGAGTCTGCTGTTGTATACCTCAAATGTGGTTTTGATCTCACCTATTGTGTCTTTCATTCCCATGAGCTCTGTAACATTTCTGTTCAGGATTTCAAATTCTTCTTTGCATTCTTTCAATGTCATCTTGATGTCGTTTATGTCTTTAACTATATTGTCTTTCAACTCATTAATTTGATTTTGGAAATTTGTGCTCATCTCGCTGATTAGTTCTCTCAAATCTGCATCTCTTCTGGGACTTTGATGTATTCCATTTCTTGATCCATGTCTTCTATTTTCTTAGGACAGTTTGTAGTTTTTTTTGCTGATATCTAGGCATCTGATTAGGATATAGTTTGCTCATATGCTCAATTTCTTTCTCTTTTGTAGGGATTTAGTGGCAGGAGGCTGTGGGTTACCACTGCTCTTTGATTTTTTCCTGGACCTGGACTGTTTGGATTGTCCTGCTGGTTGCTCAAAACTGGGCACTGGACCCAGTAATTGGTTGTAGAGTCGATTCCTAGGGCCTTGGGCAGCGAGGCTATAGAGGCCGGAAAAAGCCTCTTCTACTTATTTTTAATTTTCTTGCATGTACTTCCTTGGTCTGCGAGGAGATAGTGCTTTTTGGCAGCTCTCAGTTCAATGCCTAGTCCAAGTGTATTTGTTGCAACACAGACCAGATCAATGTGATACAATTCCTGTCTGGAGGCTAGGAGCCTTGTAATTCAAACTTTCTCTGAGATATTTCTTAAGCCTTCTCTGGCAGCCCCCTCCCTTTTCCCAGCTAGGAAATATTTCCACTCCCCTCTGAGTCCTCAACAATCAGTCCCTATTAGTACGGAGTAGATTGAGAGAGTTGTATATCTTTAGAGGCTTGCATGCTCCAAGGTGAACAATGGTGCAGCCCCACCCTGCCTGGAAGGGCTCTTGGAACACAGCAGACCACAGTCAAAGGCTGAATCGGCCATAGGCTGTGTTCGTCTCTCTCCCCTTTCCTGAGGTGGTAGATCCCTGGAGCCCCCTTTGTCTGTAGTCACAGGCCTAGAGGCCCAAGAATTCTAAAGTGTCTTTAGTGTGGGGAAGGGTGCCGACAGCAGCAGCCACTGGTTTCAACTCGTGGTTCTGTTGTCATGATTTCCCTCCTTTGTCCTTCTCTCCTCTGGGTGGCGTCCAGCCTTCACCTGCTGTCCTAAACTCTAGAAGATCTTTTAGGGGGCTGTTTCAGCCTGTCCTCTAGCTATTTTTCTGGAGGAGATGAGATTCCCATGTCTTACTAGTCCACTATCTTCCTGGAAGTGATAATCCTTTTTATTTCAGAGGAGTCAGTAGTAATATGCCTCCTTTCCAGTTCTGATTTTAGACATTTGTGTCCTCTCTCTTCTTTCTTCATCAGTCTGGCAAAAGGTTTGCCAATTTTATTGATCTTTTGAAAGAACCAACTTTTGGTTTTGATGATCATCTCTATTGTTTTCTTATTCTCTATTTCATTTATCTCTACTCTAACCTTTGTTATTTCCTTCCTTCTGCTGGCTTTTGGGCTGTTTGCTAGTTCTTCCAGTTCTGAGGTTAGGTCTTTGTTTTGAAATTTTCTTTTTTAATGTAAGCATTTAGAGTGATAAAATGTCCTCCCAGCACCACCTTTGGTACATCCCATAAGTTTTGGTATATTGTGTTTTCATTTTCATTCACTTCAAGATATTTCCTAACTCCCCAGTGATTTCCTCTTTGACCCATGAGTGTTTAAGTGTATGCTATTGGGGAAGTGGATGTGGCTCAAGTGCTTGGGCTCCTGTCTTGGGAGGGTCCCGAGTTCAGTTCCCGAAGCCTCCTGGTGAAAGTGAGCTGGCTAGTATGGCACGGAGGGCTGGCACAACAAGATGACTCAAGAAAAAAGAGACACAAAGGAGAAACAGTGAGAGACACAACAAGCCAGGGAGCTAAGGTGGCTCAAGTGATTGAGTGCTTCTCTCCCACATCAGAAGGTCCTGGGATTAGTTCCCAGTGCCTCCTAAAGAGAAGACAAATAGACGCAGAAGAACACGCAGCAAATGGACACAGAGAGCAGACAGCGAGCCCAAGCAGCTGGGGGGTGGGGGTGGGGGTGTTAAAAAAATCTTATCACTTAAAAAAAAAAAGAGTATGCTATTGAATTTCCACATATTTATGAATTTTCCATTTCTTCCTCTGTTTTTGATTTCTAGCTTCATTCCATTATGGTTAGAGAAGAAACATTGTATAATTTTAATATTTTTGAATTTACTGAAACTTGTTTTGTGACCTAAGATATGGTCTATCCTGGAGAATCGTCCATGTGTACTTGAGAGGAATGTGTATTCTGTTATTGTTCAGTGAAGTGTTCTATAAATGTCTGTTAGGTCTAGTTTGTTTAGAGTATTGTTCAATTCTTGCATTTCCTTTTTGAACTTCTGTCTAGATGTTCTATCCATTATTGAAAGTGGTATACTAAAGTTTCCTACTATCAATGTAGAACCATCAATATCTCCTTTCAAATCTGTCAGTATTTGCTTCCTATATTTGGGGGCTCTACTGTTAGGTGCATTTATGATTATAATTGTTACCTGTTCTTGTTGATTTGTCCCCTTTTTCAGTATATAATGACCATCTCTGTCCTTATTAACAGTTTTCGACTTAAACTATTTTATCTAATATTAGTATAGCCACCCCACCTCCCTTTTTGTTTCTTCTTGTATGGTATTCATTTTTTCCATTTTTTTTCACTTTCAACCTACTTATGTCTTTGAATTTAGGGTGACTGTCTTGTAAACAGCATATAGAAGGGTTGTGTTTTTTTTATCCAACCTACCACTCTCTGCCTTTTGACTGGAAATTTTAATCCATTTACATTTAAAGTCATTACTGATAATACATCTGTTTCTTCTGCAATTTTGCTATTTAGTCTTTGTAAGTCTTATGCCTTTCTGTCCCTCAATTCATCCATAAATGCCTACTTGAATATTTATGTGTTTGTTTGTTTGTTTTGATACTGTACCATATTAAGTCCCTTCTCATTTCTATCTGGATATATTTTTCATATATTTTCCTGGTGGTTACCATGGAGTTAAACTTTAACACCCTAAATAAACACAATCATATTTGATTTGATACAAACTTGACTTCAGTAGCATACACATACACTGTTCCTATACCCCATCCTCTACCTTGTTTTGTACCTGTTACAAATTATATCTTTGTACATTGTATGTCCAAAACCATAGATTTATCATTACTTTTTAAGCATTTGCATTTTAGTACCTATAGGAAGAAAGAAGTTGAGTTACATACCAAAAAATATAATACAGTAGTACTGGTATTTATAATTATCCAAATGCTTACCTTTACCTGATGTCTTTATTTCTTTGAACTACTGTCTAGTGTCCTTTCCTTTCAGTCTGAAGAACTCCCCTTAGCATTGCCTGCAGGGAAGGGGTGATGAACTCCCATAGCTTTTGTTTATATGAGAACCTCTTAATCTCTTCCACATTTTGAAAGAGAGTTTCACCAGATATAAAATTCTTGGTTGATATTTTATTTTCTTTCAGCACTTTAAGTATTTCAACCCGTTGCCTCTCTCCTTCCATGGTCTCTTTTGAGATATTGGCACTGAATCTGATTGGGACTCCCTTGTCCATGACCCATTGCTTTTCTCTTGCAGCTCTTAGAATGCTCTCCTTGTCCTTTGCATTCAACAGTTTGATCAGTATGTGATGGAGCATATTTTTCTTCAAGTTTATACTGTTTGGTGTTCTTGGACTTCTTGGATGTGCATATTCAAGTCTTTTGCAAAGTTTGGGAAATTTTCATTATTCTTTGAGTATTCCTTCTGCCACTTCCTTATTTCTTCTCCTTCTGGGATACCCTTAATTGGTATTTTGGTATACTTGATGGTGTCCCAGAGGTCTCTCAAGCTATTTTCACATTTTATAATTCTTTTTCCTTTCTGTTCCTCAGCCAGACTCATTTCAATTGTTTTGTCTTCGAGTTTGCTGATTCTTTCTTCTGCCAGCTCCTATCTGCTATTGAAACTCTCCTGGTAATTTTTCATTTCAGTTATTGTGGTCTTCAACTCCAGTAGTTCTGTTTGGTATCTTTCTAAAAATTTTCTCTCTTTATTGAGATTCTCTTATGGTTCATTCATTTCCCCCTGTTTTCCTTTAGTCTTTTCTCTGTATTTTCCTTCATCTCCTTGGGCATATTGAAAACCTTTTTTTTTTTTTTTTTTTTTTTTTTTCATGTTTCTGTCTGATATGCCAACAGTCTGGTCTGCTTCACTGATGTTTTCTGGATTTTTATCTTCTTCCTTGATGTTTCTGGATTTTTATCCTCTTCCTTTGGATGAGCCATCATTTCCTGTTTCTTTGTTTGTCTTGTAATCTTTTCTTGCACATTGTATATTTTAATATTTTAACTGTGTAATTTATTCCCTGAGATGTCTGTTTTTTGAGTTTGTAACCAGTTGGTGATATGACAGAGATTTTCTTGAGTGTCAGCCCTCCTATCAGGAAAGTCCATCCTAGGCAAATGCAAAGAGCAGGGTCCTCTCTGTCTTTTCTGGGCCTGTGCTTGTGCTTGCCAATGGCCTTAGGAGTTCCCCTATTTACAGGAGTTTGAATGCCCTCTCTACCTACATTCTCCCTCTCCTGGGTGTATCATTGCTGGACTTAAAGTAGATAAGCTTTTTAAATTTTATTTATTTAATTTATTTATTTCTCCCCACCCCCTCATTTTCATTTGCTGTGTCTGTTTGTTGTGTGCTGGTCTTCTTTTTAGGAGGCACCAGGAACCAAATCCAGGACCTCTGATGTGGTAGGGAAGGGCCTATTAGCTTGAGCCACCTTGGCTCCCTGCTTTGTTGTGTGTCTCATTATGCTCTCCTCGTGTCTTTTGTTGCATCATCTTGTTGCGTCAGCTCACTGTGCCTGCCTGTCATGTCAGCTCACTGTCTTGATTGTCTTCTTTAGGAGGCACCGGGAACTGAACCCAGGACCTCCCATGTGATGGGCAGGAGTTCAATTGCTGGAGCCACATCCACTTCCCAAGCAGGTAAGCTTTTGCCCCAGATAGTCCGCCTCAATTGTTTCTGACACTGCTTTCATTGTCTCAAGCTGCTTTTGCCTGGATGGCAAATTCTGGGAGGAGGAGCATATGCGAGGGGAGTTTCCCAAGTCAGACTTTACGATCTGGAACGAAGCCAGTGACCCACAAAAGGAACACTAACCAGCTCCATACTGCAAAGGGGAGGAGATGAGGGAAGGTCAGAAAGGGCACCAGCAGCTTCTTCCATGGCTCACAAAGCTGTACTTTCTTGCCTTGCCGGGCCAGTGCGGTCCTTCAGCTGTCCTCTGAAGCTCTGAGGAAGTGTACCATCTATAAGTCTTCTCTGCTGCCTTTGTCCAGCTGGCCATCCTCAGAGCCAAGCCCCCAGCAATCCTAAGTAGCTAACCAAAAGCTGTGATCAATGATTGACCTGAATCTACCCTAGGTAAGTAGATTTTTATTTCTCTTTCTGACATCAGCAAGTTATGCCAGGAGCCAGACCCCACTGCTGCTGCCCACTGGACAACTGAGAGAGCAATTGACTGGTATTTACCAGCCTCTTCCTCCTGCTCTTCCCTGGCTACTGTACAGTGTTCTGCTGGACTCCAGAGTTTCAAAAGTTGTTCTGGTGGAGGGACTTATTCCTGAAGCTTCCTACTCCGCCATCCTCCCACAATCCTTTATATCAGCAGTTGATTCTCATATGTATAGTTCCTTTGTCAAGGAACTTCAAGGGGAAGAATGATGAGTGGGAAATTTCTAGCACCCAACTGCATCCAAACCTCTAACTCTTCCATCTTTGCGTTTGGCAACAATGCTCTGTAATTATCTGTCTTCCTTGTTAGATGGTAAATTCTCTGAGGAAACTGTTACTAATCGTTGTATTTCCAGTGCTTAGTACAATGTCCAGTACATATTAGGTGCTCAAAAAGTGTTAAGTAAATGGATGGGACGAATGAATGGGTTTGGCCATTCATGAACTTACTTCTTCAGTCCAATCTCTGAGCACACTTCCTCTGTTCCTGTCAGGCAGACCCCCAAATATTCCCTACTCCAACTGTGCCTGATCCACCTCTGTTTTTGCCCAGCTTGTCACCTCATCCAATATGTCCTCCATCATAGCTCAATGTTCATATTCTATTAAGCCTTTTCCATCAGTTTTGCTCACACTGATTTCCATTTTCAAATACCAGCTGCACAGTTTAGTCCTTTCTTATTCTCTAATTTATTCTAAGAGTGCGAGAATTATGTTCTTAACTAGATCATGTAAGATCTGGTCTCGACTTAAATCTTCCAGAAGACATCATCCATCAGGGCAAAGATTTCAAGTTAGAGGGGCTGCCATCTAGCCCCCCCAACTTGATATGAGTTCTAAGTCACTTTCACTAGGCCTCAGTTTCCTCATCTGTGAAAGTAGAGGGAATCACCTGTGTCATGGGCATTAGAAGGAACAAAGTAAAAACAAGATGACATCTTGTGAAAAATGTATGCACAATTTAAACCTTAGAGAATGAAGACTAGAACTAGGATCAGAGGAGAGCTTAATAAATGCTTATAGATTTACCTGATACTGATTTCGTTGCTCCTAGGCATTTCATTAATGAAGTTTACATTGTTCTTATTTTAACTCTAGTGGGATTCTTTTTTCCGTGGCAAGTAAGAATGAGATGATTAGATGATCTGCTGTCTTTAAATCTATTCCTTCAAGGGTCAGCAGGCTGAACATGTTTGAGAAATACTGGTACAGGGAGCCTCTTGGAATAAAATCTTGCAACTTTTTGTCACTGCTGTTGTTCAGCATCTCTGTATTTTTAAAACGGTCTTGTTTTTTGGGAACTTATAATCCAGTATAGGAGTCTTCAAGAACTTCATCCTTATCTATCTTTCTATTACTTGCTTGTAATGTTATCTTAACTTGAACTTTGATCCTAGTATAAAGTTATAGGGAAAGAAGGGCAGGAATTATCCCTACTTCATGGGTGAGCACTCAGAAGTTTAGTGAATTTTAATTAAGTGGAAGCCACTTAATCAGGACCCCAGAGCTCACACAGTGGGAAAGTTCAGACCTCTTTCTAGTTAGATGAAGTGAAAAGGCAGAGAAAGCAAGGCCAGGATTACAAGTAAAATGTAGGCTGTTTAATGTTTAGCTTTTAGGCATTTAGGTTTGGTGAGAGTAAGAATTTAAATTTTTGTTTAAAATGAAATTCCTTAGTTATCTTTCATTGGTTCCTATACATTATTCCTGTTTACTCTACTTCATATTACCAAGAGTTGGGTATATGAGGATGAATGTTTAGCCTGTCTGTGCTACCAAATTAACCTTTGAGTCAACTTACTTGGTATATTATTTTTAATAAGAGAACACTCTGAATACACCAGATTAATGAACTTTTTACATTGTGGGTAATCAATTGTGACTTATTCAACTTTTTAAGATTTTAAAAAATACTTTACACAGAGGTATTGAGTTCAAAGCACAAAGAAACAAAAATAAGGGGAATTTTTTAAGTGGCATAACATTTATTTTAGTTTCATTAAAGGAAATTATATTTTGCAGCACCAGTGACTTCATTGATTAAAGAAAACATTAGAATTTTTTTTATACAGAAAACATTTTATCTAAGATTCCCTAAGCCACCTTATTCGTCTTTTTTGTGTGTGTGAACAGTTATAAAATGTCACATAAAAAAATTTTATGCCTAATTTTTATAGTTCGATTCAAAATATCCATATGGGTTAAGACCCATTTTCTTTGATTTAGAAATTATATATAAGAATCTGCTAACATTTATTTTAAGATACAAATATGCAAATAGGTACTTGAAAGAGGGGGAAGTTTAATAACCTTTGGTTAAATTAATTAACATGCCCCATGTTGTGTGAAAAGGTAATCATGCTACTTGGTGTATTTCTGTTTATGACTCAAATTCCGAGAGTAGTGTCCTGAGCAGATGTATAGACCTGTGCTGTCTGATACAGCAGCCACATGTGGCTATGTAAATTAAGTAAAATTAAAAATTCAGTTTCTTATTTGCACTAGCCACATCTCACATGTTCAAAAACACATGTGGCTAGTGGCTTCTGTATTAGACAGAGCAGATATACAGCATTTCACAGAAAGTTCTACCAAACAGCTATCCCTTCTGCCGACAGGTTAACAAGGTCAACAAGGATTCCATGAGCAGTTCAGAAAATGTCCCCAAATAAGCATTGCCTTGCTCAAAGTTTCCAAATGCTTTTTACACACACACACACACACACACTCACACACACACACACAGAACTCTGAGTCTTGGTTATGATAAATAATAACTTTTTCTCTTTCACAGCCAGTGCTATAATATTGATGAAATGAATCCTGAATCTGAAACTTTGGGGGAGACTGTAATTTAATAAATAACTTAAAAATAATTCTCAGTATTGTGGTAACAGAGTTTTCATTGAGGACACACTTTTGAATGCATGGTACTTTATTTAAACACACACATATATACAATGATGACAAGGAAGAACACTGCCAAGTTCGGTGCAGGGGTACATGCCTTGGTAGGATGGGCAGACTCTAGTTTTACAGGATGAAATATGGGTTGAAAAATAGGAAAAGACTGGAGAGCAAGTTTCACTTCCCATCACCACATAGAAGGATCTTCAAGCCTGGAAAACATAAGAAGCAAAGCATATAGGGAGGCTTTCCCACCTCCTAGGAGGCTAGCAGAAGTGAGGCATTTTCTGTTCTGAAACAGAAAGATGATCAGAAACCTCTGAGAAGGCTCCTGTTGGCATTATAAATAGGAAGCTGTGAAGAACATCAGAACGTGAGACAGTGGCATAAAGTGCAAAGACCCAGCTGAGTAGCTTTCACTCATGTTAATGGGAATCTCTGGCAAATCTCAGAGGGAGTGTTGAATAGGCTCTGTATATATCAAAGAAGCCAAAGAACTCTGCAAAATCTCTAAAGAACATAATCACAGAAATCACATGAAACTGTAACAGGAAAGTTATTGTCACTCAACTCTTTGAATGTGCTTCCTGGTTTTCCTCCAAGTCTTTTTCTGTAGCAAGGTGCTATTTATTAAAATATAAAGAACCCTTTAAAATGAAATAGCATTCACAGGCAACTTCAAGGTTGTCAAGTTTTGTCTCCTAACTGCACGACTGAGGCTGTCAATCATGTGCAATTAACTTTATTTCATGCACTAACCACATGATTTAAAGCCATAAAACAAAGGACCGATAAGGTTCTAAGTGGGTCTGGATTGTCAATTTCCTAACAGTGAGTAGATGTACCTTACCCTAAACTTTTTACTGTGGCTAACATCACATGCTTGTCAATCAAACATGAAAAGACATTTATCGTTTAATATATATTTTTAAAAAACCTGTATGAATATTCTACCTGCTTTCCTTGTCCTTTGATCTCTGAGCATTTGCTGTTTAAATCTGGGCTGGTACCTCCAGGGGCAAGAGGACTGGAGTTTTATTTCAGTCCAAATCATAGTTTCCCTCAGGGAAAAACAACCTGACAATTCTGCACTTGCCCCCCTCGCTCTGGCTGATGCCATTTCACAAGAGAACTGAGGGAGACTAGTGGGAAAGCAGATGGAGCAGGGGTCCCAGTAGTTCTCTGGACCCTAAAGAAGTATGAGACACTGAGCAAGTGTTCTAGTGACCTCTTCTGGGGAACTGGGTTCTTGATGTTGTTTAAACCAGACAAACTACCACAGAAATGGGTGGCCTTATTGGGGGTAGAAGCAGGAGGGCAGAGGGCAGAAGAGCCAGAGGTTATGAAAGCAGAGGGGAAACAGGCTCCTTTCAGTAGTGCTCCCTGTGGAGAAGGCACCAGAGAATCGTAGCATTTGACACATAAGGTATTGGGGGGCACCTTTTCCCAAGACACACTCCAATAAAGTCCCAAGGCAGGAAACATGCTCCTACTAAGATACTTCATTCAAAATCCATTCATTGAGTGCAATGAATTGCTGTGTGACATCAACTGAGCTAAAATAAAAGTCAAAAAGTAATCAAGAACACCCTACAATTTATCTACAGCTTCATGTAAAGACAGGGAAACTGGAATAAGATTCATCAGGGACATTTCCAAGACCCTGGACACTCAGCATGGAGTATAAAAACCCAAGATTATCCCAGCTAAAGTTGGATGATGGGTCATTTCAGTTGAGAGTTGGGGACTCACTCTAAGCTCCCCCAAAGTTAGAAATGTTATACACAGTAATTTCTGCAGAAAAAGTTACACAATTTTGAAAGTTTCAAAGGAGCACCAAATAATTTGGGCTTGAAAATATTACGTCACAGAAGTTTAGAGATTCATAAATAAGTACATGTAAAGAAAGGTCCTCCCCACCCCACTCTCTCATCCCATTTCTGGCTGTTCAAGTCCCGCCTAATCTCCAGCTATCCCAAAGCTTCCCAACATGCAGCTTTCTCTGATTTCCCTCCCACGGGCACGTTGGGCATCACATGCCTCCTCATACCTAGTTCTGGGAATGTTGTCTGTGCTCTCTCGCATCAAGAGGTCTGAAATCAGTGTCTCAGGGCTAGATCGTTTTCCATATCTTTAAAAAAAAAAAAAAAGATTTTAAAAGAAATAATCACAAATAACTTTAGAAAAGAATTTTCCATTTGGGGTATTAAACCTAAAAATTCTTTTCAGATAATCATCTGCTACCAAGTAATTTACTAGGTATAAAAAACATACATTATCAGAAATATTACCATATACATGATTTCTAATTGGAATAGTTTTTTTTTAATTTGCTTAAATATTTAATAAATACTTTAATAGATTGTTTAAATCCAACCAAGATACCTAGTAAATTCTTACCTTTTTATATTATCACAAACTATGCATATATAGATATAATTTTTTAACTACTTGATAGGAAATAAAATTACATCAAAGTATGATTTAAAATTTCTCCATAATTAGTTGGCTATAGTTCTGGTGACACAGAGCAGTTTAAATCTTCACAAAGAGATGTTTTAGAAACATCTCTAGAATGTTTTTTCAGAAATATCCCTAGAAAAGACATCAGCATACTGGCATTCCTGACCCACTTGTGTCTGAATCTTAGCATCCACGTTTGTAAAAATAAAATCATAACCCTGCTTAAATCAGAGTCTTTGGAAGTTCCAATGTGAAATGTGTGTCACAATGTTTTGAAAGTGACAAAACACTACACAAATGCAAGTTACTGCTGTTGTAATGCATCCATTCTTACAGCTAGTAATGGGTCCTGGGTCCTATATTTCCCATTTTTATTTGGGATACCAATAGCTAAAAGCCTCCCTGATGATGTGATTTCAACCTGCTCTGTAAATAAAGAATCCTACTGGTCCATAGAAATGTTTCTGTTCTTTTTTCTTCTGTAGCAGGATATAGATAAGACAAGAAATGAATGCAAGTTTATGTTTACTTGACCAGAGTAGAACATGCTACCTGCTCCAGGTGAGTGAGTCCTCTGGTTTCTCTCTATCAGCGAAAATTTGGACATATCTGTACCAAACTGCATTTTTGAAGAGGCTATTTTCCCTTTCTCAAAAATTATTGGAAAATTATTGGTTACCAGGAGCAGTTTCTTCACAGATGAAATATTAGCCTTGGCATGGAATGATTGATAGGTAAAACAGCTGAGCAAAATTGACAGAGGATACGCCCTAACTGCCTAACAAGCAAATTAAATCTAAAATTTTGGTAAAGATTTTCCTATTATTGCTCCTCTGCTAAGACTTAAGGGAAGCAAAACCAAATCAAACCCTGTGCCCCCACCCTATCTCCATCATTTGTGAGATTTCCTCCAAGAATTCTGGAGTTGTGGTATCAGACCCTAGACTGCTCCTTAGACTTAAATATTATGTCCCTCCTTGATTTTATTAATCTTAAAACTCTTCACCAACCTTAACTCTCTAATCCACATTCTTTCTCTCCATAAGAGAAAGAAATGGAAAATATTTTCTACAATTTACCAGTAAAGAAGCTAAATCTATAATAGCAGGATTTGCACAGTCCAAAAACAAATCGCATCCAGGACAGCACTGTTCATTATTCTTCCTTCACTAAGTCTGGATTTTCCTTCTTCTCTGCTATGCTTTAGCTTTCAAAGATTGAATCCCTCAGGCAAGGTCTCAACCCTGAGTTCATGTTACAATTGCCTGGGAAGCTTTAAAAAAAAAAAAAAAAATCCAAGCCCCACACCCCAGAAATTCTGATTTAACTAGTCAGGGATGGAGCCCAGATTCAGTATAGTTTGAAATCTCCCCAGGTGATTCTAATGTGCAACCATGGTGGAGAACCACTAATCTAGGCGGTTTCTCAACCTCGGTGCTATTTCGGGCTGGATAATTGTTTGTCTGTGGGGGCTGCCCTGTGCATTGCAGGATGTTTAGCAGCATCCTGTCCTCTCCTCACTAGATGCCAGTGCAACCCCCTCAGGTGTGACAGCTAAGTGCCTCCAAATGTTCCAGGGATGGGGGAAGGTAAAATCACCCCCAGTTGAGGACCCCAGTTGAAATCGTATAAGCAAAATGCGGTAGATTTACACTTGAGAAAAAGATGCAGCTTCCAGAAGCAATGAACTAGAGGTATATATAGCAAAAGGAATATGGGTTAAACACACCAAATGATCAGAAAAAGGAGGATGATGATAGACTAACATGTATGCCAAATGGAAACATATATTCCCAAAATGACACTAATTTTAAAAGATACATACATCTCCAAGGACATGTCAAACACATTTGAGTGGATGTCTGTGGTGAGGAAGCAATGGGGGTAGAAAATGAAGATTATTGGCACAGATTATATGCCTCTGATGTTTTCTAAGAAGGAATTTCTATGGAAGATGGCACATGTAAGCCCACATCTCTGCTAAAGGAGATATAATTTTGAGTGTGTGACATTGTGAAAATAGAGTGAGAAATCTTTGAGGACAGTCCCTCCCTTTTTAGTCTGTACATACAACTACCATATAATCTCTTGGAAGAAACAAAGAAAAGATGGTGCCCTATGCAATCTCAATAGGAAGCTCTGCTTCAAGAATGACTTGCTTCCATCTAACCTATTTTTCTTCTCAAGAAACCCACACCCTTTCTCAAGAATCTCAAGTCCCTTTCCCCTTCTTTTTCCTTATCATTGATATAGGAGGTCGCACTGTTAATGGTGGTGACAAAATCCAAGGAAAATCAATAGGATAGATCCAATTCCATCACACCTAAAAAAAGCTTTCATGAAATGTCATTAGTTTCATGATTGTGAAATGGAGATAACCATACTTCAAACCTTTGAGGAAAAGACTAAATGAGATAATGCCTAGGAAAGCATTTTGAAATGTTAATACTTTGTGCAAGGAAAATGGTAATTATCTATGCAAAACTAAGTTCTGCTGTATATTATGCTATAACTAAAATAAAGGTTTTCCTAGAAAAAATAACAGCTGTGATTTTTATTAAAAACCGTTATTAGCCCACCCCTCTCCCCCAGCAATCTGGTCAGTGTGATAGTGTAAATGAGAATGTGATGCAATGAATTTTCTGGGAAATCTATTAGGAAGGATATAAAACATGGTTTTCCCTAATTAAAATGATCAGATTTCAAGGGATCACAAGTCAATACTATTCAGTTCTGTCACTTTCATGTATTTCTGATGCTCTGTAAATTGGGACTAAAAGCTTTTCAGGATGTCACATCCCTTTCCAATGAAACAGTTAAAAAAAAAACTTCATTTTAAAAAACTATAATTTTGCCCCCTTTGGAGGCTTTCTATCTATTCCCTGACTTGTAAACAGTGAAAATATGGCTTCAAAAAATGCTTTACAAAACATAATTTAAACAGGTTAAATAGCAATAATGCTTCTAAAGGGCTCATCCTTTGTAGCTTATTAAAGTCATTTGATTTCAGTCACTAAAATAAGATATGACATGATTTAGAAGAGGAACTTATTTTGAAAACAAATGTTAAATATTCTATATTATTTGAAAAATAGTTTGGATTTGCTGTTTTTGCTTAATATTCAATGTTGAGAGTGAAAACGTGGCACTTCGTTTTGACTTTCTGGGGGGCTCAGAGTAAAGCATCAAGTGAACACTTTCTTTTCAGAAGTCAACTGCTGTAAACTGCATGAAAAAGTCTGCATTTTAGATTAACTGTTTTCTTGTTAATCTCTCAAAATTGGCTCTCATGTAAGGGGCTGATACTGCGAAAAACTCTGTTCAGAAGAAAAGAAAATAGCTGTGTATTTTCTTCTTCTAAATACTGTCTTTCAATTCGCCCTGGGTAGGTTGGAAAACGTGGCAGTGTCTTTCTCAACCCAGCTGTTTCCTCAGGGTTTTGTTTTGTTTTGTTCTTCTACATCTCCTCCTCCCCTTTTCCTCCAGCACTTTCCTGGTGCACTCCTGTCCCCTTTCACAGGGCGCTTTCCAATCCAGGTTTCTAAACAGACCCACAAACTGCTCTAAGAGCAAAACTGGCAAGGGGATGACGGTGGAAGGAGATGGCCAGCCACCGTCTGGGGAGTCTGATCTGGGAATCACGATTTTGTATCTGTAGTTGCGGACTGTAGATGCATTCCCCAGTGCCCCGCACGCACATTTAGTGAATGCTCGGTAGGTGTCTGATATTGTCCTGGCCTTAAGATACAGCGAGGAAAAAGAAACGGTCCCTTTTCCCTAAGTTCCCCAGGGTCTCCGGGTGTGCAGCCGGGATGCGCCTGGAGTCGGGTACCGTCGAGTTCACCCACCTCTGCCTAGTGATAAGGTTGATGTAGTGCCGCAGCGCTGAGTAATATCTGGCCATGTCCTCCGCCGGGGCGTCCTCACCAGGGTTGTCAGGCTTGGAGGGGTACGCCTCAGCCAGCGCGCCCAGGCACACCAGCAGGGACAGGGCGAGGGTCAGTCCGGACAGCCCCAGTCTCTTGCTACCCAGCATCTGCGGATACAGAAGGAGCAGTGGAAGTGGCTTCCGGATTCAGAGGTCACACTCCCGCACCTCTCTCCTCTGCTTCCCTCACGTCCCTCCGACTGTTACCACTTGCGACCCCCAATCCGCGCCCTCCACCTAGTCCAGCCGAGAGAACCCGAGCTAGCTGAGCTCCGCCCCGCCGTCTCAGGGCACTACCTGCCCTGGCCCGGCCCCTCTGCTCCTCCAGAACACTCCGCGCGACTTGGTGGCTAGTCGCTAAGACAGAGTCGCGCGGCTAAAGGCTTGGAGTAGGGGCCCTGGCGCCAGTTTAGATGCTCTTAGACAAAATTAAAAGTTACTCCCGCCGAGCTGACTTTCCTACGCTCTTCTCCAAACCCATGTCAAGGAAAAACTCTTTGTTACTTTTGGTCTTTCCGGCTTCAGAGAGGAACCTCGACAGTGATGGCTGAACTTACCTTGGGTGGAAATTTTGCGGGGGGTGGGGGGCTAGGGATGAGGGTGATGGAGGGGGAAAATTGCTCCCTGGCACAGCCAGTCTCAGTTCGGATCCGGATGATGCCCGCAGGATCCCGTGTGCCCTGGATTCAGGGGCGTTGCCTGGGGAAACTCTCTCCCGCGCACCGCTCTCTGGGTTTTCAAGCAGCGCCCCCGAAAAAATGCCAGCTACCCTGGAATGAGGGTCCGGTGTTCGCCCTCCATTCCCGCCAAAAGATTACTCAAAACGACCACTCAGCCGGGCCCGAAAGAAGAGAGAGGACAATCAGAGGGGACACGAAGAAGCAAGTAGAGTTTAGCCGCCAAGAGGGTCTGGGGCGTGTCGGGGCGCAGGGGTCGCATTAGGGGCCAGGGTGCAGGAAGCGTCTTCTCTCAGGGCTCTAGGGCTCCGCAAAGGGTGAGAGCGCCCGGGGCAAGTGCATGGGCGCCCCCTACGCTCCCGTTCCAGGTCAGGCAGGCAGTGGACACTCACGGTGGCTGGCGGGCAGGTGGTCCGGCTTAGGCTGGGCGGCGAGCGCTCTGCTGTGGGGCGCGCCTCTCCGAGGGGTGCGGACAGGCGGATCGGGTGTAGACAGCGGGTCGCAACAGGGCTTTTATGGCGCACCCTCGCCGCAGCAGGAGGGGCCTCGGGCAATTACGCTCCGGCGACTCCCATCCCACCGCTTCCCGCCTCCGACGCGCGGGGGAGGGGGCTGGAGCAGAAGCCTCACGAGCTTCGGCCTCTGCAGCCACTCATGCCCCAACTCTCCCGCCGCAGACCCTGCCGGGGGAAGAGAGGGACGCAGTCCATACCAGCGAGCGCGCGCTCCTAGGGTGCCCGGGAACGCTCAAGTCCATGCCCCCGCCTGCCCGCGAAGCCCGGAACACCGCTTTCCTTCACGCCGGTCTAGTCCTGCCGAGATCTCGGGCCCCCAGGTTATCTTTGTCGCGGTCCCAGAGACCACCAGCCCTTTGGGCACCAGGACAGGGGGTAACCCAAATCCTCTACTTGGATGGAGCGTCTTCGCGACCCGCGCGGCAGCGGCTCGGGGCACAACTCTGCGCTTTCGGAAGAAAGCAGCAAGTTGGCGCACAGATTTCCCTGCACTTAATGCAAGTCGGAGGCAGTTGGCAAAAGTTCCGAGCGAGAGGGTCCCAAACACCAGCCCCCGAAGGACTGAGAATCAGCTTCCGTGGCTTCGGCCTCTTTCCCCAGTTTGTTTTTCTGGGACACCACCCCTCCCCAAGTAGTCGCCCAAAAGCAGAGAGCCTGGCTTGAGCCCGACCGGAAAGGGTGTAGACTCTAGAGACTCAGAACTCTCCAGAGTGGGAATACTTCCTGGATTTGCTGGGAAATAGCCGTGTTTCGAGAATCTGGAGACCCCTTAAAGTGCAATCACTCGAAAACTTCTGAGCTAAAGTGGCCGATAGTTAAATGAACAGCACTTACTCCTTTATTTGCTAGAGCATGGATAGTCCTAATTATGTTCAATTAAGGTCGAATGAAAATGTGTGTTCTGACTAAAATGAAAACAGGTAAAAAACAATCGACGTTAATTTGCACATTGTGTTATACCTGCTGAATGAATATGAAAAACAGAAAGTATTCTTAAAGGATCAGTGTTTTATGTAGCAGACGGTGGTATTAAAGTTCCCTGAATGAATACTCCTAGAAGACTGGATGTTACTAAAATGGCACGTTAGGAAATTAAAAATTTAAGTTACACGTTATTTTAATGCTAAAATAACAAGGGATTCCATTAAACTGTCACTTGTTTCTATACTGTTTCAATAGCATTGAATTAAATATCAATTTCTATGCAGCAAGTAATCCTAATACACACACATTCCGCCCCCACGCACACACACGTACAGCTTATAAATTTTGAAGACCCAGATTGTTTTCCCTTAGGTGATTGCTTACCTTTCCATATTACACAGAACATGACAGGACACAAATATCAGGGCTCTCAGTAGAGTTCAGGGGGCACTCATGGGAAAGAACCTTTGGTAAAAGAACAAAATACCTTCTAATGTAGGATTCTTTCTTAATAAGGGGAAAGGCATAGTCCACTTTTCAATAAAAATAATCTTATTTTTAGAGTGTATCACAGGTTCATATCACTTAGCCTAGACCTAGAAGCAGCCATTGAATTTGGGAGAAATTACTTCTGAGGAGGCATGCCACTCTTCAGTGGGAAGATATGGGGGAATCTGGTTAATTTAGCTTATGATGATGTCCCTGGCATCCAAGCATAAGGAATTATTTCCAGGATTCAGCATTTGGAGACTGAAAAGCAGAGTTGTGTACCCTGCAGGTAGGAGTACACCTCATTCCCTTTCCCTCTAGTCAAAAGTTCACCCCCTCACTGGCTCTGAACCCTCCGTTTCTTCTCTCTCAGGATCTTGCTCATCAATTGTCTCCTCTTTTTCACAGTTTTCTATACCCTCCCTCAACTTATAAATTTGTTTGGATTTATACCATAAAAAAAATCAAACAAAATCAAAACCCAGAAAAACATACGTAAAAACAACCCTTGCTCAACTGATGTCACCTGAATTGTGAGGTTTTCCAGCATCTCCTTCTACCTGCTGAGCCTTTTCTCTCATTTGTTTCAAAGCCTATTTATTTATTTTCTATCTATTTATAACAATTTCCTTAAGATATGAATGAGATCCAATAAGCTATAAATGTTTAAAATATTCAATTTGGTAAGTCTTCTCACACATATGCAAACATACACACACACCTGGGAAGACAACACCAAAATCAAGATAATATATCCATCACCTCCAAAAGTTTCAGGTTTCCTCCTGAGTCTTTGTACTTCCTCCCTCCCTTCCACCTCTCATTCCCTTCCTCCTTCAGGCAACCACTGATCTGCTTTCTATTATTATAGATTCATTAGCATATTCTTGAATTGTATGTAAATATAATCTTGCAATATATGCCCTTTTGCCTTTCTTCACACAGCATCATTTTCAGATTCACCCATGTTGTTGAATGTGTCAATACTTCATTCCTCTTTATTGCTGGGTAGTATTCATTGTATGGATAAACCTCAATTTTTTGTTTATCCATTTAAGATTTTGGGTTGTTTCCAGTTTGGGCTATTACAAATAAAGCTGCTATGAGCATTAGTTTACAAATCTTTGTATGGACATAATACTTAGGAGCTGAATGACGGGGTCATAGAATAGAAGAATGTTGCCCCACAATCCCACAGTTCACTGATCTGTTTTATTTTTTTTTTAAGTCTTTTTTTCTCTTAGTGTTTTATTTTGAGTAGTTTCTGTTGCTATGTCTTCAAGTTCACTAATCTTTTCTTCTGCAATGTCTAATTGTTGATCCTATCAAGTGCAGTTTGCAACTCAGACAATGTAGTTTTTTTTTTTTGTTTTTTTTTTGTTTTTTTGTTTTTTTTTACCAGGAGGCCCCGGGGATTGAACCCGGGTCCCTCCATATGGGAGATGGACGTCCAACCAGTTGAGCCACATCCGACCCCCGACAATGTAGTTTTTATCTCCATAAGTTCAGTTCAGATCTCTTCATATCTTCTGTGTCTCTACTTAAATGACTCTACCTTTTTTCTAGCTTCTACTCATTCTATCAGCTATGTCATTTCTGGATTCCTTTTAATTGATTGATTGATGTTTCTCCTTATTATGGCTTTTATTTTCCTTCTTGCTTCTATGCTTAATAATTTTTACAGGATACAGACATTGTGACTTTTACTTTGGTATTTGTTATATATTTTATATTCTTATAAATCTTCTTGATCTTTGTTCTGCCTCACAGTTAAAACTGTGGAAACTGTTTGATTAATTTGAATCTTGCATTTAGATTTTGTTAGGCAGGGCCAGAGCTGGCTTTAATCTGGAGTTCATTTTTCCACATTACTGAGGCAAGACTCTTCCTCTTACTTTAACTGATGTCACCTGAATTGTGAGGCTTTTCCACTTTGGCTGTTACTGGCTCCCTGTAGGCACTGAGCACTGTTTCCTCTCACCTTTTTCTGTGTTTTTTCTCTGGTCTTGGGTGCTTTTCACACACACATAATCTGACCAATTGGTAACTGAATAGTAGGGGGTGGGGCAGGCTGCAGCTCTCCAAAGTTCTGCCTCTGTACAGCTGCCTCCTATCCAGTACTCAACCTGAAAACTCTGGGTAACTGGTTTCCCCAAGCTCTCTGTCTCCACAACTGAGGCCACCAAGCTTTATTTTGGATCCTCCCTCCTATACCACAGCCTGGATAATTTCTTCAGGCTGTAAGCTGGGACTATTGTAGGGCCCCCTTGTTTGTTTCTCATTTCTAAGAGATCACTGTCCTTTGTTACCCAAAGTCCGGTGTCTTGAGTGCTATTATTTCATATATTTTGTCCAGGTTTTTAATTGTTTCAGATAGGAGGGTAAATCTGGTTCCTGTTTCTTCATCTTGATAAGGAGTGAAAGTCTTATAGTAAAGCCTTTTGAATAAAAAGATATTTCTTTTTAAAAGATGTTTGCTGCTTCTCTTTTGTTTGGTCAGAAAACCACTCTAGCCTAGGATGTCTGAATCAAGCCACTGAACATACTATCAGGAAGACCTGCTAATAACCTTGGCCTCATGAACCCTCACCAATTATCTAACTTCTCTTGACCATTACCTGCTGCCATCACCTTTGTTTCAACACCTTTATCTTTGTCTTAGTTTCCCAGCTGTTATGACAAATACCACACAATGGGTTGATTTAACAAATCATGGTTTTAGAGGCTGGAAGGCTGGAAGGCTTCCTTCTTCCCGGAATCAGTAGCATTCGGCTGGCCAGCAATTCTTGGATTCTTTGGCTTTCCCATTACATGCCAGTGTTCTCCCCTTTCTCTTCCAAGTTCTGTTGACTTCCACCTTTTGTCCCTCCATGTAGCTTTATTATCATAAAGCCTCCAGTAATTGAGAATTCCTAATTCTATGTCATAAAAAGACCAAAATATTTTCAAAATCCTTAAATTGAACTCTAATACCCCACATATTTGGACCCTACCTATCTCCCAGCCTTTCCTCATATTGTTTTCTCCTTTACTCTCTATCTTCCTGTCTATTGACCTCCCTTCTGCTTCTTAAATAGGTCAATCCCATTTCTCACTTGGATCTTCATTGTACTATAGCCTCTTGCTGAAATATTCTCTCTCCCAACTCATTACATGGTCAACATCTACATATCCTTCTGATTTCACCTGAAGTATTACTTCTCCATGAGGAAGTGCTAGATTAGGATGCCTATTATAAGTTCTTATAGGGCCCTGAACTTCTCATTAATAGCACTTACCTACATCTGCATTTTGATGTATTATATAGTTATTGTATTGCTTTTTATTTAATATCCATACTTTTTAATATCTATAAGCTCCATAAGATCAGGAATGATTAATCTTTTTTTTTCTTTTTTTTTTTTTTTTTGCATCCCTAATGCAATTCCTAGCACTTGGCAGATCCCCAATAAATATTTGTTGATCAGAATAAATACTTTTATGCAACTGAGGTTTATAACTAACTTTTAGAATGGCCTGTTGTAATTTAAGACTAGGATTGGCATACTAAAGCTTGCAGGTCACACACACACACACACACACACCCAACCACCACTACCACAAACACACAACCTTCCCCTCCCTGCTTGTTTTTGTAAATAAATTATTAACAAAATTATTAAAACACAGCCATTCCTTTCATTTGCATATTGTCCATAGATGTTTACGTGCTGCAACGGCAGAGTTGAGTAGTTGCAACAGAGACTATATGGTCTACAAAGCAAAAAATATTTATCTGATGCTTTATAGAAAGGTTGTGGATCTCTGATTTAGAATCACAACTAAGTAGATATAAATAAATAATTTGAGTCTTTAATGTGCCAGACTACTTCCTGCCCAAAGGCTCTTGCGCATGCTATTTTCTCTCCCTTCCCTTGTCCCTTTGTGTAGCAAACTCCTGCTAATCCTGGATTTTCACTTTACATGTCATTTCCCCATGATCCTTCAATCTAGAGTAGAGTCCTCTCAACTCTATCCCATTGTATGGTCCCATAGCACCCTAAACATTTCCTTCAAAGTTCCTTTCACAGTTGTAATTGTATATTTATCTATATAGCCACAAGTGTTATTATTTGTTTGATGTTTATAATGTTTCATAAAATGTAAGCTCTAAGAGTGCAAGGATGTATGTTTTATTCACCTTTTTATTCTAATATTTAGAATAATGCTCAGCTCTTAGTAGATGCTCAGTAAAAATTTTTTGAATGAAAATGAGATTTGGAATGTCATATTATATATATAATTATATATATATATAATGTATGACTGAAGTTTGTTAGGGTCTTACAGGGCCAACAACACCCCGGATGGAAACTGATTGATATGAGTCAGAAAGATGGATATCAAAATACCAGGTTACCACTGGTAAACACTAGATTGGAGAAAATGCCTTAGCTCTGTATCCATAGAGGATGTGCTAATACTTTATTCTAGAACGTAACAGACCTGCCCACCCAATCAGAAGCAGGCCTGGGACACCAGAAGACTGTGGTCTGCCATTAACTGTCTGTGACTTTGTATTAGTGGCCACCTTTCTGGGCAAGGAATAAAGAAAGTTTTCTCTGTTTGCTTTTTGGAAACAAACCAACTCTAGTCTTCTTTCAACTTTTACTTCTAGAAAGCCTAATAATATGGTTTTGCATGCTTTGTTTCATTTTTAGAATTATATTTGAATGGATTATTTTACCGCATGCATATTCTAACACTATGCTTACTACTTATTTTCTGTATCAACATTTTCTTTCAGGTGTTTGCCTTCAAAGAACTTAAAAGAATAACCACTCCATAAATTTAGTAAGCATCATAAAATTAATACACTACTCTTCTTTAATGCCTTTTATTTTCATGGATCACAGAAAGCCTTTCAAATAACAATACATCAAGTTTGCAGCATCCTCTTTTTTTTTTTTTTTTTTCCTGGGAGGTCCCGAGGATCGAACCCAGGTGCCTCCATATGGGAGATGGACACCCAACCATTTGAGCCACATCTGTCCCCCTGCAGCATCCTCTTAAGTTGGGAACTCTTTCAGTGGAACAGAAAAGCTAAGAAGGAATTAAGGAAACAAGGTAGAGAAACAGCACAATTTGTTTTGGTGTCAGAACCAAGGGGGAGGATAAGAACATAAAATTCCTCTTTTATAGTAATCTAGAAAACAATATATATCCATTTTATCAAAGTAAAGAGAAATTTAAGAAGGATAAAGGATGATAGTCCTATAGTTTAGTTTTAAGTTTTGAAACAATCTGAGAGTTATTTTCTCTTAAAGATTTTATATTTTATGTTTCTCAAATTAATTTTAAAATTAGGTAATGTATACACATACTTCAAAAGAAGAAATGATATCAGAAAAAGAATAACTTGAAAAGTCTTGTTCCCATCTCCTGCCGCCATTTGCCCTATTTCCTGCACACAACCCAGGTAATAATTTTTTATTAATTTCGTATTTATTTGTCCAGACTTTATGAAATCAAAATCAAAGATGAATATATGTTCGTATAGTTCTCTTTTTCTTATAAACAATAGGAACATAGGATACCCACTGTGCTGCACCTTGATTTTATTATTTAACACTATAGCTTGAAGATCTTTCTGTGTTAGAGCTCCAACCTTTTTTTTTTTTTTTTAACAGTTAGAAACTACTCCATTTTGAAGGTAGATTTATTTGGAAGGCAGAGTAAATAAGATTTCGTGAGGGATTGGATGTGAGGTGTGAGAGAAAGGCACTAAGGCTGGCTCCAGCTCTTGTGGCCTGAGAAACTGAAAGAAAGGAGTTAGCCCTGACTGTAACGGATAAGTGCAGGTGGAGTATGCCTGCGGGCTGGGACTGAAAGCTCAGAGGAACACATGTTAAGATTCTGATGTCTGCTAGATCCCAAGAGATGTCGGTTGTATGTATGAATCTGCAGGTTAAGAGTGAGGTCTAGTCTGGAGACATACATTCAACGTTGTCTGCCTTTAGATGGTGTTTAGACAAGATCACCAAGGGACTGAGTGAAGAAAGATAAGAAGCGTCCTCCAGAAAGAAGGGTCTTTGCTGTTCTTACTTATCTTCGTACAGTTTGTTACATTTCAGAGAAAGGAAATTTCTTGATTCTGTATGTTCTTTTCCAGCGTCGCTGTGAAATTGGAACAGGGTTTATTGACAGCTCTACTTTTATTGATATGTATTTTCAGCAGTGTCTGGACGTACATGTGAAAGAGAACTGAGGCAATTATGAAGATTATTTAGACGAAAATTACCCCGAAATTTATCAGAAACATTCAGATAATTGCAGGAAAATATATGTATATATTTAAATTTGAACGTATTATGATAACAGCTTCAATTCTCTCCTCCACTTTGCATGTGCAGGCACAAACAAGTCCCTGAAATAACATCCATAGTGCTGAGTTGAGTCTGGCTTTGTGTTTTTCAGTTACAGATTTTCATTATTAGCTCAAGTCCAATGCTGCTAGTCACACCAACACCAACAATGGTAGAATGTTGATTTTCCTGGGAATAGTACCTTAAATGTTATTGCAGGCATGACCCAGTGCATTTTGTCACATTGAAGGCAGGCTTTTTAGGAAGATATTGATCTTCTATTGTACAGATGACTACAATGTTGCCTAGAGCAGCCTGCCCCTACAGTGATAGCCTTACTGAGGAGTCTGATCATTTCTGATAGAAATGAGTTCAAAGAACATTCAGTGTCTAGTACTGTTGTGGCTCTTGTGCACAAGACCCATGCCAAGGTGCTTCCTGCCTCCCAGCGCTCTAGAGGCCGGAAAATAGCCATCTGTTTCCCAGCCTCACTTGCAGCTTGGATTCAGAGGTGAATCAGATCAGATCCACTTGCTCAAGACATGATTAAAAAATGAGTTATAACACTAACCGGATGTCCAATTTTCCCTATGTACATTATTAAATGTGTAAAAACTTAAAAAGAAACCCTGAGTTATGAAAGGACTACGGCAGCTAAGTTGGAGGAGAGAGGCTGTGGGCATCCTCGTAGTTGCCTCACTTCTCTTTTTCATGTGCCCCCACCGAGGCAGAGGCAGTGTAGTTCTAGAGCAGGCTCCATGGTAGAAGATTCCAGACTCTGCTGCCTCCTGACTGAGACTACTCTTGGCAGCCTGATTCTGTGGCAAAGTTTTTGAACTTTATGTAATCATACCCTATGCCCTCTTTTGTACGTATTATATTTATCTTCTTTCACTCAATATTATCTGGGTAAAATTTACCACATTCTTATGTGTTACAATGGTTTCTTCATTCTTGTTGCTGTATAGTATTCCAATATATGAATATGCCATGATTTCTTTCCTTTATTCTATTATTGATGGATATTTGAGTTGTTTTTAGTAGTAGGCTATTCCAAATACTGTTGCTATGAATATTATTGGAATACCGCTCCAGGAATATATGTGTACATTTCTGTTGGCTATGTACCTAGGAGCAGAATTTCTAGATCATAGGTTATGCATAGGTTCATATAACATCAACAATTTTTCCAAGGTGGTTATACTAATTCACACTTGCTAGCAGAGCACAAGAATTGTAGTTGATCCACAACTTAGCAAATACTCAGTATTGTTACCCTTGGCCACTCTGATGGAGGCATAAAGTTTTTTTTTTTAACAAATCAATTTTATTGGTGCATATTAATAAAGCATAAATCCATCCAAAGTGTACAATCAATGGAATTCGGTGTAATCACATATTTCTGCATTCATCACTTCAAGCACTCTTAGAGCACTTTCATTATTCCAATAATAATAATAAACAAAAAACAAACAAACAAAACTCATCACCTCTCAATCTCTCTAAGCTTCCCCTGCCGTATGTAGCTGCTATTCTTTTCCCTTCCCTCTACTATATTTGTATTTATATTTTGCAAATACAGTCTTATATATGCAATATCACCCATGTTCATGTTTTACATGAGGTTTTACAGCACCGCGTTACAGTTTTTAGCCTTCCTTCTAGTAATATACATGACTTTAGACTTTCCCTTTCAACCACTGTCCTACCCATACAATAACACTGCTAGTTACAAACACCATGGTATGCTTTAAGCATTTCTTTTCCTTTCCAAACATTTACAAACAAACTTTTTACCCATTCTGCACAGATTAAACCTCAGCTTTCCATTCTCTACCCTCCTTCTATTTTCTTTTGGCCTATATTGTAATTATTAACTCCATGATTTTACACAATACATTTGGTCATAACAGCTCAATTATACAGCATTTGTACTTTTGTGTCTGGCTTGCTTTACTCAACATAATGTCCTCCAGGTTCATCCATGTGGTCATATGCTTCATGATTTCATTTCTTCTTACTGCTACATAATATTCCATCATGTGTATACATCACAATTTGTTTATCCATTCATCAGTTGATGGATACCTGGGTTGTTTCCAACTTTTGGTAATCGTGAATAATGCTGCTAAGAACATCAGTGGGCAGATAGCAACTAAACCAAGGACATAAAGTACCTGTATTTAGAAAACTACAAAACTTTTCTAAAAGAAACTGAAGAAGATTTAAATAAATGCAAGGACATTCTGTGTTCATGGATTGGAAGACTAAATATCGTTAAGATGTCAATTCTACCCAAACTGATTTACAGATTCAACACAATCCCAAGAAAAATCCCAACAGCTGTTTTCGCAGAAGTGGAAATTATCAAATTTATTTGGAAGGGTAAGGGGCCCCAAATACCCAAAAAGACTTATAAAAAGAAGAACGAAGTTGGAGGACACTTACTTCCAGACTTTAAAGCATATCACTTAGCTACAGCAATAAAAACAGCATGGTACTGGCATAAAGACAGACAGATTAACCAATGGAACGGAATCAGGAACTCAGAAACAGACCCTCATATCTACTGTAGTGATTTTTGACAAGGCTGTCAAGCCCTCCCAGCTGGGCCAGAAGAGTCTATTCAACAAATGGTGCTGGGAGAACTGGATAACTATATCCAAAAGAAAGAGAGAAGACCCCATCTCACGTCATATACAAAACAGCTCAAAATGTATGAAGGACCTAAATATAAAAGCTAGAGCCATAAAACTCCTAGAAGAAAATGTAGGAAAACATCTTCAAGATCTTGTGGTAGGCAGTAGTTTCTTAAACCTTACACCCAAAGCACAAGCAATAAAAGAAAAAAATAGATAACTGGGACGGCCTCAAAATTAAACACTTTTGCACCTCAAAAGACTTTGTTAAAAGGGCGAAAAGGCAGCTGACTCAATGGTAGAAAATATTTGGCAATCACATGTCCGATAAGGGTTTAATATCTATGATATACAAAGAAATCATACAACTCAACAATAAAAAGACAAACTACCCGATTAAAAAATGGGCAAAAGACTTGAAAAGACAATTGTCTAAAGAAGAAATACAAATGGCAAAGAAACACATGAAAAAGTGTTCAACATCACTGGTGATTAGGGAAATGCAAATCAAAATTACAATGCGATATCGTTTCACACCTATTAGACTGGCCACTATTAAAAAGTCAGAAAACTGTAAATGTTGGAGAGGATGTGGAGAGATAGGAACGCTTTTTCACTGTTGGTGGAAATGTAGAATGGTACAGCCACTGTGGAGGACTTTTGGCAGTTCCTAAGAAAGTTAATATAGACTTGCCATGGGACCCAGCAATACCATTACTAGGTATATATCCAGAAGAACTGAAAGCAGAGACACAAACAGACAATTGCATAATGATCTTAATTTGAATTTCTCTGATGACTAATGAGATTGAGCACCTTTAATTAGTTTGTTGGAAAATTGGATGTTTTTTTGTAACATGTCTATAAAAGTCTTATGCCACAGACATAAAAGATAAGAGTAAAGAATCTTTTATGTCTGTGGCAATAATGGGAATGGGAGGATTGGGGGTAAATGGGGACTGATTTCTCATTGGTATGGGATTTCTTTTGGGGACAATGAAAATATTTAAAAATTGACTATGGTGATGGTTGTGCACCATATTCTGTGAATATACTAAAAATCATTGAATTGTATACTTTAAGTGGGCAGATTGTATGGTATGTGAATTATATCAATAAAGCCATTAAAAAAATCGTGATATACAGGAAAAAAAAAAAAAAAAAAAAAGTCTTATGCCTACCTCAAGGTCATGAGGATATGTTTTCTTCTAGAACTTTGTAGTTTTCCTGTCAATTTATATATACAATCCATCTGGAATTGATTATTTTGATGGTATAAGGTAGGATCAAGCAATATTTTTTCCATGTAGATATCCAATTGAATCAGTGCCATTTATTTAAAAAGAACCATCCTTTTGCCCACTATACTGAAACTGCATTAATCAACTCACAAGATATGTGTGGATTTGTTTCTGGACTCTACTCTGTTCCTTTGGTCTAATTATACTGTCTAAATGACTGTAACTTTTTAATAAGTTACAGTAGACTGTAGTGTATAGTCTTCAGCTTTTTTCTTTTTTAAGGTTCTCTTAGGTATTACTGGCACTTTACATTTCCACATCAATTTCTAAAGAACATGCTGAGGTCTTGATTGGAATTTTATATATATATATATAAATTTGTGGAGAATCTTTTCAATAGTGAGACTTTCAACCCCCAAACATGGTACTTTCCTCTATTTACATGCACCTTTTTAATTTTCTCAATTATATTTTGTAATTTTTTTTTATTTTTTTGAGGTACCAGTGCTGGGGAGCACCCAGGACCTCGTATGTGGGAAGCCAGTGCCAGCCACTGAGCCACATCGACCCGCCAGAGTGGGTTTTTTCGTTTGTTTGCTTGTTGTTTGTTTTTGTTTTTAGGAGGCACCAGGAACTGAACCCAGGACCTCCCATGTGGGAAGCAGGTGCTCAACTGCTTGAACCACATCTGCTCCCCTGTATTTTTTTTTATCAGATTAATAAAGTTCCCTTCTACTCCTAATTTGCTAAGAGATTTTATCACAATAGATTTTGAATTTCATAAAATACTTTTTATATATTTATTGAGAAGATATATGATTTTTTTCTATTTATTCTGTGAAGTGTCTAATTAGAGTGATCATTTTTTGAAATTTAAAACTCTTATATTCCTGGAATAAACTTCACTTAGTCATGATGTATTAATTATTTT
Source organism: Tolypeutes matacus (assembly GCA_026826555.1). NCBI lineage: Eukaryota > Metazoa > Chordata > Mammalia > Cingulata > Chlamyphoridae > Tolypeutes > Tolypeutes matacus. Next base: position 11,853,118 of record JAKSZT010053769.1, on the reverse strand, counting down.
ACCTTTTACTGAATTTAATTTACTGTTTTTTACAAAGATCTTGAATCTGTTTCATGAGAGGGTTTCACATGTAATTTCCTTTATTGTCCTCCCCTTTGTCAGGTTTTGATATCGAGTTTGCTGACATCGTAAAATAAGTTTGAAAGTATTTCTCTTTTGATTTGCTCTTGAAGAATATTAGGAAGAATACTCTGGTAAAGCTATCTGGACCTAGAGATAGTTTTTGTGGCAAGGTTTTTAATTATGTGTTTGATATCTTCAATATATATGGGACTACTCATATTTTCTATTTATATTTGTCAGTTTTGGTAAGTTGTGCCTTTATAGGAATTTTCCCATTTTCTCTACATTTCCAAATTTGCATATTATGTTTTCTCATATTCTCTTATTATTTTTTAAATATCTCTAGGATCTGTAGTAGCATACCATTTTTCATTTCTGATATTGGTTATTTGTGACTTCTCACATTTTTTTTTTCTTCAGCTCTCTTTCTAGATGTCCATTAGTTTTTCTAAAATCCTCAAATAACTGACTTATACCTTTGTAGTTTTTCTCTAATTAATGTTTGTTTTCTAATTTATTAATTTCTGCTCTTACTTGTAAATTTTCTTCCATCTTCTCTGTTTAGGATTTAATTTGCTATTCTTATTCTATTCCTGACATGAATACTCAGACAACTGCTTTTTTGGTCTTTCTTCTTTCTAAGAGATATATTTTATTGCTATAAATTTTCTTCTAAATGCAGCTTTAGCTGCATCTCATAAGTTTTATTATATTGTATTTTCATTACAATATTTTATATAGAAATGTATTACATAATTTCCAAACAAGGGATTTTATTGGGTTTTTATTTGTTTGTTTGTTTGTTTAAGCTTAATTCCACTGTGGTCAGAGAACATGCTCTGTATGATTTCACTCCTCTGAAATTTCTGGAAACTTGCTTTAAGCTACAATTATTATCAATAATTACCAACTATTTACTTTGGAAAAGGGTCCATTTGCACTTAAAAGAATGTGTATTCAATTGTTAATTGTGTTGTTCACACTTGTTATTTTTTTTCTATTTGTTCAGTTGAGAGAGGTGTCTAATAATCTCCCATTTTGGTTGTGGATTTGTATATTTTCCTTCTTAGTACTATTAATTTTTACTTCATATATTTCAAAACCATGGCATTAGGTACATATATATTTTAAATCATAGTATTTTCTTCTTAGCTTAGCCATTTTACCAATAAGAAATCCCCCTCTTATTCTCTAATAATACTTCTTGCCTTAAATTCTACTTTATATATTGATATAATAATATCAGGGTTTTTTTGGTTAAAGTTTGCATGGTATGTTAAGTCACTTTCCCCCCAAAGCAGACCTTGTGAGTAGGATTTGAGTGCAAGCAGTTTATTTGGGAGACGAAAGTAGGAACACTAGTAAGGGAGTAGGAAGTAGACATGGAGGGGAAGGGAGCTAATACAGAATGGACTAATGAGCACTAATGAGTTGTTGCTGTGGACAACCAGAGCTCAATTCCTCTAGGAATCTCTGGAAGACTATGCAGGACCACTTCAGAATTTTTCCACCTGAAGGTGAGAAAACTGAAATATTTATCACCAACTCCCAACCATTATTAGATAATGCCCATTTTTCAGAGTATCAGCTCCTTAGAACTTCTGCTCGGCCCACTTTTTCAAAATGCTTCCAGGGCTAGAGAATAGCCTCAGGCAAGACCCAGCTGCATGTACCGGAAGGCATCAGGGTAAAAAGGGAATGGTGAATGCCAAGTGGGTGGGACAGGGAACTGACTGTATCTCCTACTTGTGGTATCTATTTCTCCATTCTTTTACATTGAACCTCCTATATTTAAAGTTTATCTCTTATGAGCAGCTTATATTGGGATGTTTTTCACCCAGGGCAACAATCTTTGCCTTTAAATTCAGACAATTAGTTCATTTACATTTTAATGCAATTACAGCTATATTGGGTTTTATAATTTCTATCTTACTTCCCTCTCCCTCACCCACCCAGATGGCTCCCTCATCTGTCTATTTGTGGTCTGCTTGCTGTGTCTACTTATTGTCTCTGCTCATTGAGTCTGCTTGTTGCTCTGCTCACCTTCATTAGAAGGCACTGGGAACCAAACCTGGGACCTCCCATGTGGGAGGCAGGCACACAATTGTTTGAGCTACATCTGCTCCCCCCACCCCATCTTACTTTTTCTTTTCTATTTCATACCTTTTTATGTTCATATTTTTTTATTTTTTGCCTTTTTGGATAATTCTATTTTTAAATAATTGCATTTCCCCATCTATTGTTAGCTATACATTCTTTTATTAATATTTTGTTTTTCACCTAGAGATTCCAAACTCAGTACAGTGTCATATAAATTTATACTTTTACTACTTCCTCCCAGTTAACACATGGACCTTAGAACTGAGATTTGGAACATTCATAGGGTCTTCATCCTTGGCAGGTCCTGTACGTCAGTGTTTGTCTCTTAAAACCATAAACCTGCAAAAACACTCCTGCTCTGCTCCTCAGTGTCTTTTCACTTAGCTTCTTTGTCACAAATGCATCAAGAGGAAAACCAGTTAAGGTTTGCCTTACTTTGTTGTATCTCTCTTTTCACCAGTGTCTTAGCCACTCAAATCCTTGATAGCCCCAAATTCTAATTTTTGTCTTCCCAGTTCTGTGAGAACAACAAACTCTGCTGGCTTCCCTGTGGCTTAACAGCTGCCTCTGCCTTGCCTTCCAGTCTCTTGTAGCACCAAGGATCAGCAAGTGCCTCAGGAGGAAAGCAACTTCCAGGGTAAGTGCTTATTCTGGCAGTCCCTTTTCCTGTAGGGATTTGGCCTTTCCATTCCTCATTGTCTTGGCAGCTATCCAAATGCCTTTAAAAATTGTTTTAGGTATTTTATGTTTTATCCAGCTTTTTTAGTTGTTTCAGCTAGAGGGTTGGTATGTTATACACTACTCCATCATAACCAGTAGTGGAAATCCTTCTATAATTTACTTATTTTGTTACTTCTTTTGTTTAGTTTTTCTCTTCTTCTTCTTCTTCTTTTTTTTTTTTTATTTGTTATTTTATTTCTTTCTTTATCCCCACCCCCTCATTTGCTGTGTCTGTTTGTTGTGTGCTGGTCTTCTTTTTAGGCAGCACCAGGAACCAAACCTGGGACTCTGATGTGGGAGGTAGGACTCTATAATCACTTGAGCCATCTCTGCTCCCTGCTTCTTTGTATCTCTCATTATGTTTTTCCTCATGTATCTTGTTGCGTCATCTTGTTGTGTCAGCTCGCCATGCCTACCAGTCACGTCAGCTCACTGTCTTGCTTGTCTTCTTTAGGAAGCACTGGGAACCGAACACGGACCTCCCATGTGGTAGGCAGGAGCTCAATCACTTAAGCCACATCTGCTTCCCTGTCTTAGTTCTTGATGTACAATTTTCCCCTAGTCTCCTCCTATTACAAAAAAAATGTAGCATTGAGTAACTCTGGACATCTGTCTTTGCTGATGTGTGCAGAAGTAACTGTTGGATTCCTAGAAATGGAATTTCTTTGTCAAAGAAAGTGTGCATTTGAAATGTTGATCATTCATGCCACACTGCTCTCCCAAGATATGTTATGTCATTAATAATATGTGAGAGGGCCTATTTCCCCAGAGAGAGTGTGTGCTTTTATGGAAGAGGTACGGGAAGGACCTACTTCAGCGAATGGTAGATCAGAGGTACCTGGGGATAGGCAGATAAATGAGCCTGTTTAGATTTTAAGTACCTCCAACTGGCCTCAAGACATGATAGAAGGAACTCCCCAAAGGGAAAATTTATGCCTGTGCTCCAGATAACTTTTGCTACATACCAGGACTGAAGCCCAAGGGAAGTGAAAACTAACTGAGCTACAAGGCAGAGCAGGTTAATGAATGCACCCAAAATGAGCTAGACAATTTCCTGCTGTTTCTATTAAACTGCTAGGAATTATGGAAAGACTGTTTTTACAAGCCTTTAAAATGTTGAACTCCCAGAAGCTTTTGTGTTTTTTTTTCCAAAATATCCTTGGCTTTAAATGTTTTGGTGTTGGTTCAAAGAAAGTTCTTTTTAGCCTTAAACAATTTTAAAGTCCTGTTTTTGAAATAAAACTTTCCCCCTTTATGGAATTCTGAAGATTTTGTAATTTGGAAGTAATGGCTTAGGTTTCATAAAAGTATTTTGGCAGCTTAGAGTATGAGTTAATTTGCTAGCTTTCACAGGAACATGATGTTGATAACTTTATTTTTTAAATTGCCTTTTATCTTATTTGAGAAATTAAGGTAGGACTCAATTTTGCATTGGAGACATTTATTTAATTGTTTCAATTCAAATTCTTCCCCCCCCCGCCCCCAGCTGGGTCCTGGTGGAGATAATTTAAAACCTACTAGGTGAGGAGCCCTTCAGGAATAATTGAATTAAGCATATACTATATGTACCTTCAGTTGTTCTTACCAAATAAATCTTCAGGTCTCATTTGACTAGAAATCTCACATCGGCTTACCTGTGAGAACATTATTCTTTAAACTTCAATGCTACAGCTAATATCACTTGTAAGGTAATTGCCTCCAATGAGAAGAAATTAAGACAAGAAACCAAAGTGCTCCAACCTCATCCTAGGGCTTGGTACTGATGCCTGCCTCTTATAATCTCTCCTTCCAACAATGAGGCAGTCTTCAGGCTCCATTGTGCCACCATTCCTAGACCAGTCTGGCTTGCTGGCATATTTCTGCCCCAGATATTTCTTTCCCCATATCTTCAGGTGGCCATTTTATTTGTCTGTTAGGGAAGGACCAGGATAAGTGGCCGAAAATATAGTAGCGACATCCTTGAATCATAGTGCCTTGATTAATTAATATCGGAAAGTAATCCAACTTGCTTCAATTTTTGATGCACAGACTGAGATATAAGTTAAGATTATGTTCAACACAAGTAGAAGGAAACCTGATGAACCTGGAACTACACAAGAGAGGGATTTATTTCTCTCAGGCGAAAAGAAGTATGAGTTTAAGAAGATCAGAGTTAGTATAGCTGCTCAAAAATGCCATCAAGGAACTGAGCTCTTTATCTTCCTGCTCCACCATCCTTGGGATGACTGATTGTGGTGGTTTGAAGCTGTATGTACCCCCAGAAAGACATATTTTTAAACTTAACACATTCCTGTGGGCGTGACCCCTTGTAAGCAGGACCTTCTGATGAGGTTACTTCAGTTAAGGTGGGGCCTACTCAATCAAGATGGGTCTTCATCCTATTGCTGGAGTCCTTTATAAGAGGAAGAAATTCAGACACAGAGAGAGAAAGCCACAGGAAGCAAGAAACTGCATCAGCAGAACCCAGAAGAGAAGGGAGAGACCAGCAGATGCTGCCAAGTGCCTTGCCATGTGACAGACTAAGAATCAGGGATTGCCAACAGTGAGTCCCTAATACCACAGCCTTCTGGGAGAAAGCATCACCTTGATGATGTCTTTATTTGGATGTTCTCTTGGCCTCAAAACCAGGCAGGAATAAAGAGGAAGCCAACGTGAGTTTTTGTCTTATTGATCAGAACTCGCCTGGTCTCCTTTAGCTGTAAAGGAGTATGGAATGTACATTTTAGTAATCTAGCTTCTAAGGTGTGGAAGGCATGAAAAAGCATGGAAATGGGTTTGGGTAGTATCAACCACTACTAGGTTGGACAATCTGGCATCTAGTCCTTTTCACTCTATTTTTGTTTTCAGCTCCTATCCTGGCACTGAGAGATCACAGATTCCCATTCTGCTGCTGAGTAGGACCATGGAGGCCAAGATGTAAATAGTGTTTGTGGTTGTTTATATTTTTTTAATGGCAGTCAGGGCACAATGACCAGATGCCAGAAAACCTACATTTTAGTCTTGGATTTACCTTCATCTCAGGCAAATCATTTCACCTCTCTGAGTCCAGTTTCCCATATATAAAACAGAGGGGTTGAGCGAGATTCTTCCTTTCTTCCTTTTGCCCAAGAGCTCAAAAGTCTCTTATTAAAACAGCTTTCACCCAGTTAGCACAGGGACTCAAAGAGATTGGGCCCAGAAAAGGCCCACCCTGCTGTCATCATCCTCAGACCCTCCTCTCTCCCAGTCATTTCTTGGGTCCCCCAAGCACTTGGTCAGGGAGAACTGAGGAAAATAACAGGGGGTTAAGACCTTTGCAGTAAACTATGTTTCTCATTGCATCTACCTGACTTTTGACTTAAAGGTATGAAATAGTCCCATCTTTGTTGTTAGAACCATAATTCCCTCTTCAGGTAGTTGTGACTTCTCTGGAGCCACAAGAATAACCTGGAGATCAAGCCATTGATGTCATCTACTAGCCTTTCAGCTTAGCGTGGCCCAGGAAGTGGCCTTAGAGCCATAGTCCCTACCTTAGTTGACATAGCAAGCCTTCTCCAGGCTCATGTCTGCAACCATAGCACCTACTTCGGTCTATAAAAATACTTCCATGGCTTGCTTAACTGTTTGGAATCCTTCAGTATTATTGAAGATGGAGGTGGCTGAGTATGCAAATGAAGGCATCTACCATAACTCTTTTATATAATTTGGTATCTGTTTGGGGGATTTGTGGTTAATTTTCAGATATTCTCTACAACTATTGTTATAGCTGTCTCCTTTGGACTTCATTTCAGCCCAGGCATCTTTTGTTTTGCTATAGATGTTTTCCTATAATTCATGTATGAAGTGGTTCGTCAAATACATTCTATTTAGTCTGACCCTGGTAGGAGGCAGGGCTCTCTCTTCATGTGATGATTATCCTGTAGGATTATCATCTGTTCTAGTGGGTGATCCATATTAGAAGAAGTGTAGAGGACTGTTGGGGACTGAATCATGTCCTTCACAAAAGGTATGGTCAAGTCCAGCGGGTTTGAGCCCATCTGTAAAAAGGACCTTTGATGATGTTATTAGTTAAGGTGTGACCAAACTGAACAAGGGTGGGACTTAATCTAATATGGATGAACTCCTTATATGCAAAGGAAATTGGACTCAGAGAGGGAAGCCAGAAGCTTGAAGTCAACAGAACCTGGAAGAGAAAGAAGCTGCTACCATGTGCATTGCAATATGGTAGAAAAGCTAAGGACCAAGGATTGCCAGCAGCTAGCCCCAGAACCCTGCAGTCTTTGGGAAGGAAGCATAGCCTGGCTGATACCTTGATTTTTGGCTTCTTGTAGACTCAAAAAACAGGAGCCAATACATTCCTTTTGTTTAGGTCAACCCATTGTATAGTATTTGTTTTAGCAGCTAGGAAACTAAAACAGGTGCAAGGCAGATTATTGGAGGGTCACCAAAGAATGGCTCTGCCTGGATGTTCAATGAGTAACAGGCTGACCTTGGTGGGGAAGGAGAGGGGGGTGTGGTCCTCCACAGCCATGGCCTGAGAAGGCTTGGAGCTAAGTCAGCCCTCTGGGACTCTGGAAATCCCCTAGAAAGTTCTTCCCATCTCAGAAGGGTTGGCCCCACCCTTTCCTCTTTATCTAGACTCTTTCATGGAGTGAAGAAAGGAGTCAGAAGATAGAGTAGATCAGACTCCTCTGAAGCTATGCATCTGAAAATTTTAGTATGAAGCTGCCTTTGTTTTTGTTTTAGTTGTGGGTGTGCTTAGGAGGTAGAGAATAGAGGAAATCCTAGCAGGGGTTCTTAATAAGAGGTTCATGGATAGAATTCAGGATATCCATGAACGTGGATTAAATAAAATAAATCTTAATTTTCACAGCCTTCTTACTAAAATTTAGCATTTCCTTCAATTATGAAAGTGGGCAAAAACCACAGCAATATTATCAGTACCTATGACTTTGACACCAATAGATATCATAATAAGTTTTCTATTACATTAAAGTTCCTGCAGAAACCTTAAAATAGCATTATATTCATCCTGGTTTCAAAAGCAAAATTATTTTGATAACTGTATTTCAATATTAATAGTTTTCTTTGTAATCCTGTGCTTTTTGTTGTGCATTTAAAAACATTTTTCTAAGGAAGGGTTTCACCAGACTACATAGCACACACACATAAAAAAATTTTTTAGTAGGTACCAGAGACTGAAACCAGGACCTCGTACTTGGGAAGCAGGTGTTCAACCACTGAGCTACACCTGCTTCCCTCTAAAATATTTTAAGGACCCCTGCCCTAGATATACAATTTACTGAATACAAGAATACATATAGGATGGAGATGGGGGAAATATACTATAAATTTAGATTATCTTGCAACTGTAGCACAGAAGGACTAAATGTAAACCAATGTGTAAAAATTATTTCAATCTAACCTGTACCGCTCCGGAACTCATTAGCTTTGGGGTACAAATAGGGTCATATTAATGGTAACAGCCACATTTCCCTTGTATCTGCCGGCTAATGTAGCATCTCCCACTTTCCCTCAAATCTTTTTTTATGGAAATTCCTGAAAGTGTTTTATGTGAGTTCATAACCAGTCCTCTCAATCTTCCCTTGTTAATATCTACGCCCCAGAAGCCTCTGGAGGGTGATGATCCATTGCTGCTCCCACTCTGGGTACCTTCTTTGAGAACCAAAAATATCTCCTGACATTCCTAAGTTACAAATCTCCATTTGGTCAGGATAGTACCAGGTTCCCTGAAATTCTCTACCTTACTTCAGTAAGGCAGGGAGCATATTCCCCTTCTCACTCTACACCAAAGCCTCAAAAGTTTGGACTTTCTTGGTTCAGTCAGTTTGGGGTTTAGGGCTTAGGAAGAGGGGAGATGAAATTGAATGAGTAGAAAGTAAGTGGGGAAGGGAGGCATTTCCCTTGTGAAAAGTTACTTCAGCTTCTTCCAACAACCTCTTCCTTCTTAAGGTTCAGACCTGAGACCATGGGCTGGGCTTGAGGAAACCACAAGGCAGATACAATGCTTTTCCATCCCATCTGCTTTCTCTTCATTCAAGTTCACTTCCTCTTATCTTTGAATCCCAATCACTAAATTAATTCATTCAAAGCGATTCTTGGTAAGCTTGCCCTCTTGATCCATAAGACCCACTTGGAACTAAACTAGGAACTCTGTTATGCTAAACATATCTTCTCTACCTCTTGAGACCCAGTTCCACCCTTTTCTATCCTGCTCTGTACCCAGGGAGGCTGAACGTTATCGACTACATCAACAGGCACTCTTGTCCTCTGGCTTCCCTTGGGTCCAACCAACAAGAGGTATGAGTTGGAGTTATATGGTGGAAGGAGAGAGAAGTCAGGGTCTTTATATCCTCCAGCTCACTCCCTGCTATGTCACCACGGGTGAGAGACATCTCTACTGAAGACACTATGTTGGTTAGTTGTCTCAGTCTTGGACTAGTGGAGGAAGTGGTAAGAAGCAACAGAATTTGAGATGCCTTTTGAAGGTAGAATGAACAGGCTTTGCTTATGGATTGTATGTAGGGTATAGGGTAAAGACTGAGATAAATAAAGAATGATTATATGGCAGTGTTATTTACTGAGAGAGTTTGAGGATGAGGAATGAATGTAAAATCAAGAGTTCTATTTTGAACATTTTAAAATTGAGCTCCCTGTTAGAAAGCTAAGTGGAGAAGGCAAGCTGAGAGTTGAAGATAAGAGAAGAGGTCAGAGCTGGAGATATGGATTTGGGAAGGTTTAAAGCCTTGGATCTTACAGTGCACTGACCACATATCATGAGTGTGCAAAGAGCTCTCCCTGTGGTGGATGATTTGGATGTGCTCTCTCAACCCCATTACACCCTTCTGTATGAGACATTTAAGCTCCATGCCAGTCTTTTGGGGCAGATCAGATTAGGGAATTGCCTTCCCTCTCAAGCCTATTTCAATCTCAAGGCTCTGTAAGTGAAGGAGGGAGGGATGGTCTGACCACAAAGCCAGAACTTAAAAGAGAAGAGTTTTTGGGTTTATGAACCAAAACCAGAAGAAATATTTGGGAAGGGTTACTTTCACAGGGAATCACTAACTATAAGAAAATAGATCAGAAGACCATTAGTGTTTGATAAAACTCCACTGCCATAGATACCACAAGCCTGATCTACAAAAGCAACCCTAAAACTCTTACAAGTTGAGAGGTCCAGGGCAGAAAACTTGTCTAATTGTTTATAAGATTCTGGACAGCAGAGAATCACAGTCACAGAGAGGACTGTACAAGACCCCGAGATCCCAGATTTTGAGTGGAATGGGACTTTGGATGGTTCCCTTGGAGAAGTGGTGAATACATTCTCTGTGTGGAAGAAGGGGACACATGAAGTTTTGAGTGGACAGAGAGATAGATTATGATGGGTACTGCTAACTGTCCTCCAATCTTCCCTCTTTGCTTTAAGTAACAGGCACCTACTGTTGTGGGTTGAATTGTATCTTCCAAAAAGATGTTTAAGTTCTAACTCCCAGTACCCATAAATGTGGCCTAATTTGGAAACCAGGTCTTATAGATGTAATCAAATTAAGATGACTTCATACTGGATTAGGGTGGGCTTTAAATCTAATGACTGGTGTCCTTTTAAGAGGGCCCTGTGAAGGCTCAGAGTCATAGACACATATAAAGACAGAGGCAAAGATCAGATTTACATACTGGCAAGCCAAGGAGCACCAAGGATTGCTGGCAGCCACCAAGTTAGGTGAGAGGCATGGAACACATTCTCCCTTAAAGCCTCCAGAAGAAACCAGCATTGCCAGCACCTTGACTTCAGACTTCTAGCCTCCAGAACTAAGAGAGAATAAATTTCTGTGACTTTAAGTCATCCAGTTTGTGGTAATTTTGTTACAGCAGCTCTAGGAAATTAATATACCTCCCAAATTTTAATCAAACTGGGGACTATATTTTCTCATCTCCTTTGCAGCTAGGTGTGGCCACAGGGCCAAGTGATGTGTGCACCTTCCAGGTCATCCCCAGACTAGTGAAAAGCTACTTGTCCTGAATTTCCTGTCTTCCCACTTCCCTTGAGCTAGTGGTGACCTAGCTTTGCTCATACAAGTACAAGAGGTTAGCAAAGCAGCAAGATAGAAGGACCAGTGCCGGAACAACTGCATGAGCCAAACTACTTTACCAGTTTGGACCCACCTGCAGCTGTTACATGAATAGGACATAAACTTCCATCTTAGTTAAGCCACTGTAATTTGGAATTTCTTTGTTACCATAGCTTAGCCTGCTCCCTAGTACAAAGGTTCAGGTTACAAGCTCGGTTATGAAAATGATGACTTCTTTATCTAGAATTGAACTGAATTTTTATCCAAAGCCACCATTTATTCTTGATGGCAGAAAAATTTACTTCTTGGTAAATTCAGTCAAACCCAGTGATTTCTGTCATTTCACCTTTAAACAAAAACGTTGGGCCTTTCTCTCCTCCATCTTCTTCACAAGATATCATCTCATGGAAAGGGGGAGGGAAGGAAAGTTACACAGCTCCATGGTGTGGGGTGGTGTCTGGGCCATGGTGATTCTGTGCATTTATTGCCCCTGATATTTCTTAAGGTACCCAGCACTTTCCCACACTGGGCTCCAGCAAGGCAGCCATGTCCTATCTGGCCTCTGGCTGATCTAGACCATGCCACCATCCTCAGAAATATCCCTCCATCATTACCCCAGGACTCTTGTGGGTTGCTGGGTCTCTCTTTCAGCTAACATTCATGCTGTCTGATGAGAGTAGACACAGAAAAGATTTGACTTATCTCCCAGACTTTTCTGGGAGGTGCAGGAGACTTAAGACTTCATCTTGGTCACTCTATCCCTAACACAGGCATCTCTATGATATGTTCTCCAAGCAACTATGGACAAGGCACCTCTGTGAACTTTCTGGCCTCAGATTCCTCAAAACCTATCTTGAGGAGTGAGGTTATTCTTGATGCTTTGATATTCCTACACTCCAACCATCAAATCCATTGATAAGTAGAGTAGACTTTACTTATTGATGAACTTAACCCTGAATCTATGCAGTTCTCACCACCTTTTCTACAACCACACTAGTCCAAGCACCATCATTTCCTTCTTGGACTATTGCAAAAGTCTCTTAACTAGTCTGCCTGTTTCTACTCTTGTTGCTTCCCTGATAAACCATTCTCCACATAGATTCCAGATTTAGATTTAGCCTCTGCTAAAAGCCCTTTAATGAAGTCTTGGAATAAGAAGCACTTAGACTAATTCCTCAGACTGGCTTATAGAATCTTACATAATCTGGTCCCTGGTGGCTTTGCTGGCTTCATCTCATGCCACTCTTCCCCTTGCCCATTGCACTCCAGCCATTTGTTTCTCAAATATACCACGCTCATTGTAGTCTTAGAGCCTTTGCACTCAATAGTTCCTCTGACTGGTTATCTCTTTCCTTAGATCTTCAAGGTTCATTCCTTCATATTATTCAGCTCTCAGTTTAAATGTCACCTCCTCAGACAGCCTTCTTAATCACATCATCCAAGCCTACCAGTAATTGTTTCCTTTGAAAGGACGAGTATAATTGCCTTCCCCTTGAATCTGGGCTGCCCTTAGTGACGTGGTTGTCCAATAGAATGCAGTAGAAATGACATTCTGTGCCTTCTGGAGCTACATACTTTTCAGCATCTGCCTAGCCCTCTTGGGACACTCCACTGGGAGCCCCCAGCTTGCATGTATGAAGGCTGACTACTCTGAGACACCCACACTGGCAAGGCCATGTGTAGGCATTCCAGTCAACTATACCAGCTAAGCTCAGCATTCCAGCCACCCCCACCAAGGCACCAAACATCCAGATAAAAACCATCCATCTGCAGAGTACCTCAAAGACAACTCCACGTGGAGCATAAGAATCGCCCAGCCAAGCACTGTCCTAATTCCTCACACACACAACTGTGAGATAATAAAATGATTGTTGTTTTAAGCCACTAAGTTTTGGGGAGAATTTGCTATAGGACAATAGATAACTAGAACACAGTCTATCACAATCACTATATTTTGCATAACATTTATCTTTGTATAACATTGATCACTATCTGATATTTTCTTGTTTATTTAGTTACTTTGTCTATATATCATCTATCAGCTATCTGTCTGTCTATCTATCTATCCATCACCTACTTATTTATCTGTATTTTCTATCATCTACTACCTATTGTTTAATTACTTCCACTGTATTACAAGATCCAGGAGAGCAGGGGACTTTATCTGTCTTATTTATTGTTGTATCTTTAACACCTAAATCAGCATCTGTACAAACATTGTTGAACAAATGAATCTCTGCATTTCTGAATTTCCATATTTCTAATGGCAGCAAGGGTGGAACCAGTGCAATACACACACATATGCACACATACAAATCAGAGAAGAAAACCAGGGTAAATAACTCAAAATATTATCCTCCACATTCACAGAGCTGGCAAAAGGCAGAGCCTGGGTTTGAACCCAAATTGTTCAATTACCTACCAGTGTTGTGAAATACTATGCTCTTCTGTAAAGAAACAATAGAAAGGTGAACCATCAATGATATTTCTAAGTTTGCAGGCCTCGATAAAACAGGCAAGAAATGGAGGGCAGGAAGGCAAGAGGAAAGGAGGCTCGCAAAAACAGCTAGTGTATATCAACTTAAAATTCTTCCTCATCTCTGTTCCCTAGCGCATTGATGAGGAAAGATTGTGAATTGAGATGTTGGCTGGCTTTTTGTAAATGGGTAGAAGTAGGGTAAGGAGAAGTGAGGAAGTAAAAACCCTCTTGCAGAGTATATTGTTAATAATATTTTTACTATATTAATGGAGAAATAAAAGTTGAATCCGGACAGTTAAGAATGAAAAAGAATCCACTAGCAAAAATGAAACACACAGTAGAACTTCTGAATAAAGAGGAATAAAGAGAAATAACCCCTGTTTCAAAGAGAAATTGTGTTTTTTTGTTTTGTTTTTAGGTACTGGCAGGGGATTGAACCTGAGACCTCGTAAATGGGAAGCCAGCACTTAATCACTGAGCCACATCTCAACCACTGAGCCACGTCGGCTCCCTTGAGTTGGTTTTTTCATTTGTTTGCTTGTTGTTTGTCTTTGTTCTTAGGAGGCACCAGGGAACCAAACCAGGACCTCCCATGTGGGAAGCAGGCACTCAACCACTTGAGCCACATCCCTTCCTTCAAAGAGAAAATTAAAACTGAAATGATATATTATCTGGAAGGAATTGAAGTGTAAATTGCTAATAGAAAAGCAGCACAACCTAATTTCTGAACAGGGAAAATTTAGAGCTGCAAATCTTTTAAAAATATTTTTAAAAAGAAGAAGCTAAGAGGAAATTAACCAATTTTTCAGCCATAAGGAGTTATAAAGAGGGCAGCCAAATAAAACAGAAGAAATTAGAATAAGGTGAATAATAAAGATAAAAGTAGAAGTAAACAAATTAGAAAAGGTAAAAGTAGTAGAAAGGAAAAATAAAGCCAAAAGTTTGTTCTTTGGGAAGAACAAGAAAAGATACTCTTCCATCAAGTCTGAATGAGGATTAAAAAAAATAAAAAATATACTATGCGAAAATTGAGAAAGCAGACTTAATCATGAATCCTGAAGAGATTATAGAAATTAAAAGGTTTAATAGTATGCACAAGTCTAAAGCAATAAATTTAAAATTCTAGAGGAAATGGATAATTTCTTAGCTAAAAATGTTAAATTGACTAAAGAAATAATACAAAACATGAACAGATCAACAAACAAAAGAAAGACTGGAATGGTAATTAAAAGGAACCAGACCCTGATGGTTTTACAATACAGTTGTATCTAAGCTGTAAAGGATAAATCATTCTTATATTTATTTAAGTTGCTTCAGACTATAGGGAAACTAGCCTACTCTTAATATTAAAATCTTATTAAGACAGAACATAAACAGAAAACCACAGAACTTATGAATAGAGTGCAACATTTCAAAATACAATTTTATCGAATCAAAAAATAAGAGGCATTATAAAATAGAATGTATTCTAGAATGGAAGGATAGTACTGTATTAAGAAATCAATCAAAGTAATTCACTATATTAGCAAATTAAAGGACAAAACTACATAATTAATAGACACACAAAAAATTTTTGATTAATTTTGGAAGCCATTCTTAGTTAAAAAAAATCAAAACCCTCCAAGAATAAAAGAAAGCTACAGTACTTAAAATTAATGAAGATTGTTTACCATTACAGGCAACAAACATCATGTTAAATGAGGAAATTTAAAATCAAGACTAGAATAGATATGTTTGCTATCACAAGTATTAACTGATATTTTTGGAGGTTTTAACTAATACAATAAGAAACAGATATTATCAGTAAACACATAGGAAAATACAGAAATTATATTTTTATCATTAATATTATATTCCCTAAGAAAACTATCAGAAAGTTTAATGCTATCCAAATTAGCAAGATAATTTTAAAATTAGATAAATAATAATAATAAAGTAAGACAATTTTTTATTAACATCTTTATTTCAAATTCACAAAAATAAAAGAACAGAAAAAAGTAGTTCAACAACTTATGGAAACATTACTCCTAAAAAATTCTTTTTCAGGCACTTTTATCTCATCTAATTCCAACTGCTAACTCAGCTGTTCCTCTAGTGTTCAGAAAGATACACACATGAATTAAATGACATAGTCAAGGTCTCCTTATCAATGAAAAAAATGAAAAGAAAAAAAGATTAATTGTATTCATATCTCACAAAACCAAACCCCTTATTCTTTTTTTTACCTCTAGAATTAATATAGTACCAATATATTATATTTTCCTCCACAGATATTAAATTTAATAAAAAACTAATAAAATCAAAACAATATATTGTCTCAGAAGAGGCAGCCAAATTAATGGGACAGATCAGCAAATCCAGAAATAGATCCAAATACATGTGGAAACTTAATACATTACAAATGTAGGTAATTTGGTAATAGGAAATTAATTATAGATTAAATCTTATATTAAAAAAATAAAATACTAAAAGAGAATTTTGAAGAATATCCATATAACAAAGGGAGGGACTTTCTTAAGCCAAGCAGCAAATGCAAAAGCCATAAAGAAAAATTGGACATATTTGACTACATAGAAATTGAATATTTTATATGCCAAAAAATACCAAAAACAAAATTAAGGACAAAAAGTAGATTAGAAAAGAAATTCTTACAACACGTGACAGGTCAATATTCTTAATATACAAATATCTCTTATAAATTAATAAAAAAATGACCCCCAAAACGAACAAGCCAGCTAGATGAGAAATCCACAAAGAGAAATGAAAATAACTGGTGAACTTATGGAAAGACACTTAACCTTACTAGGGCCACAGAAACAAAAATTAAACAAAATTATCTTTTAACCCATTAAAATCACAGAATTTCATTGTTCTTACTTTTTTAAAAATTTTTCTACAATAAACATTAGAGGGAATAGTATAACAAACACCTATACCCATCATCTAAATTTAACAATTGCAATATGTTATTTAATCTATTTGTTTGGATGAAAAACTTTTGATGAAGGTATCATGCTGCTTCACTCTAAATACTCCAAAATGCCCCTTAGAAAAAGAACATTTTCCTGTATAACCACAATGCCATCACAACTAATGGAATTAACAATAATTCTTAATATCATCTAATCCCCAGCCAATATTCTGATTTCCCCAGTTGATCCTAAAATGTCTTTTATAGATGGTTTGTTCAAGGCTGGATCCAACCAAGGATCACTTTTTGCATTTGGTTGTTATAGCTCTTGAACCTCTTTTAATCTTGAATAGAACCTCCACCTCCTCCTTTTTGTTTCATTCCATTTTGTTTTGTATATGACAGTGACTTGTTACCACATCAGAAAGCCAATAATATCTGGTGTCCATTATTACTGATTCCAAGATTGTTCATTGGGTCAAGGTGGTAATAACCTGATCCTATACTATGAAGTTGTATTTCCTAGTTGTGACCAGTATGTAATTTTTGAGGTGATACTCTGATGACATGTAAATATCCAGTTCTCCATTCATCGTTTTCCTAATTGCTTTAGCAACTGCTGATGATCTTAGCTTGAATCAGTATTTTTCATTATGGGTTGCACAATGGTGATCTTCTATTTCTATCATTTTTTTCAACATCTATTAGCTGGCATTCTTTTCTGAGAAGAGTTATCCCTCATCAACTGGGGCTATTGGGTTATCCTGATTTAGAGTTCCTACTGAACAGGCAGGATAAATACTTAATTCTTTATGCTTAATAACTAATTGTCAAAGGAAAGACTAGACCTAATAACCACCTCCAATGGTGACTCATGAGGTTTCTGTTTCTTTTACATTTGGCATTCTCTTTTTTGTGTGTCTATCTACCTATCTAGGAAGAAAGGAAAAAAGCAGCCCCTGGATTCCAGGAACTGACTAGATACTGCCTGCTAGTCCTCAATGTTATTACCAAGGGACCTGACACTGACAGCTAAGCCATGGTGCTCCGATCTTCGACATAAACAATCACACAGAACAGCCACTTCAGACAGTTACTGTGTAAGCCACAAAATACCAAACACACTTCTCTCAGCTGTCATGTGTGACTGCTGCTGCTTTACCAATTACAGCTTTATCCTGGCTCTAGTCTGCCCTCCTTGTAGATAAGTTCTATCGTGATAATCAATCCCAGAAGAATTACCTCTGCTCTCTGACAATACCCAATCCAGAGCAAACCTCTGCTTCCTCACGACCCCCTCAGAATCCTCCCCGCACCCATCCCAGTTCCCCATGGTATGGGTCCTCCTTTGCTGCAAGGAGTAAGAAAAATAAACCCAACTTGTTCCATTACAGGTGTTCCCAATGGCCTT
This sequence comes from Tolypeutes matacus, assembly GCA_026826555.1. Taxonomy (NCBI): domain Eukaryota; kingdom Metazoa; phylum Chordata; class Mammalia; order Cingulata; family Chlamyphoridae; genus Tolypeutes; species Tolypeutes matacus. The sequence continues at coordinate 11,835,365 of JAKSZT010053769.1, read as the reverse complement.
TTTTTTTTTTTTTAAAGAAAGGCAGACTGCCACATGCAGCGCCTCATTTGAATGTGTCTGGAGTCTTGGAAGCTTGACTACCCTACGTTCTCCTACAAACGGACCTTGAGAGCTTGTTTGGAGGTTCTAGCAGGGGAGCGCAGCTACTCGTAGACCCTTGACCAAAGAACGGTCCTCCTCTAGTGGGGAAGGTCGTCCTCTTCGACCAAGCGCGCAGCTTCGGGAGGGACGCACATGGAGTGGTGAGGGAGGAAGGGGACACCCGCCTAGCCTTTTGCTGAAGGGAACTGAGGATACGTATATGTTTTTATAGATTTAATGTGTTTCAATTGATTACAGGTTTTTTTGTTGTTGTTTTCGTTTTTCTGATGTTTAAATTGTCCTGGTTGGCTCAGTGGGAGACCTGCAAACCAGCTTATACGACCCTTTAGCACAACACCATTAGTCTCTAAAACCATCTGTGTGCGTGTTTTGGGCACATAAAGATATCCCTGGCTCACCTGGAATATTCCGCAGCCCAGACCTGGACAAAATTTAGAAGGTAGTATGAGTAATGGCTTCAAGGATGGGGGAATTCAGATACTTTCATATCTTGCTGGTTGCTGTTAAATTCTTTTTTTTTTTTTTTTTTTTTTTGGAAAACCAGCATCATTTGCCAGAAACAGTAATCTTCATTTTCATGACAGACACAATGAAGATAATACAATATATTTTGTTGTTTTAACTTTATTTTCTACATTTAATAATTGAAAACATAAGCAATAAAAAACTAAAAAGTAAACACAGATGAATAAATATATACATTTCTCCATTAAATGTAATGGATACATGTAAACTTTTTTGTTGTTTTGTTTTTTGTTTGTTTTTTTTGTTTTTTTGTGTGTGTGTGAGTCAAACAATATATTACACAATATATTTGGTTCATAGTAATGCATTCATACAGTATTTGTCCTTTTGTGTTTGGCTTGCTTCACTCAACATAATGTCCTCCAGATTCATCCATGTTGCCATATGCTTTATGACTTCATTTCTTCTTACAGCTGCATAATATTCCATCATGTGAATAGACCATAGTTTGTTTATCCATTCATCTGTTGATGGGCACCTGGGTTGTTTCCAACTTTTGGCAATGATGAATAATGTGGCTATGAACATTGGTGTGCAGATGTCTGTTCGTGTCACTGCTCTCAGTTCTTCTGGGTATATACCCAGTAGTGGTATTGCAGGGTCACGTGGCAAGTCTATATTCAACTTCTTTTGGAACTGCCAAACAGTCCTCCATAGTGGTTGTACCATCCTGCATTCCCACCAACAGTGAAGAAGTGTTCCTATCTCTCCACATCCTCTCCAACACTTGTAGTTCTCTGTCTTTTTAATAGTGGCCATTCTGATAGGTGTGAAATGATATCTCATTGTAGTTTTGATTTGCATTTCCCTAATCATGAGTGATGTTGAGCATTTCTTCATGTGTTTTTTTGCCATTTGTTTTCTTCTTCGGAGAAATGTCTATTCAAGTCTTTGGCCCATTTTTTAATTGGGTCATTTGTCTTTTTATTGTTGAGCTGTAACATCTCTTTATATATCCTGGATATTAAACCCTTATCAGATATGTGATTTCCAAATATTTTTTCCCATTGAGTCGGCTGCCTTTTCACCCTTCTGACAAAGTCCTGTGAGGTGCAAAAGTGTTTAATTTTGAGGAGGTCCCATTTATTTACTTTTTCTTTTGTTGCACGTGCTTTGGTTGTGAAGTCCAAGAAACCACCACCTACTACAAGGTCTTGAAGATGTTTCCCTACATTTTCTTCTAGTAGTTTTATGGTCCTGGCTTTTATATTTAGATCTTTGATCCATTTTGAGTTGATTCTTGTATAGGGAGTGAGAAGAAAAAAAAAAAAAAAAAAAGAAAAAGAAAAATGACCAAATCAAGACACCAGGTGAAGCTCTCTCCCAGAATACGGCTGCTGGCGATCCTAGACTCCTGTCACATGACAGAGCACAATGGCGGCATCTGCTGTCTCTCCCTTCTCCTCTGGGTCTCGTTGCTTTCTCTCTGCTCCTGTGGCTTTCCCTCTCTACCGGGTTCCATCGATTTCAGCTTCTGGCTTCCGGGACTTTCTCTTTCAGCTACTGGGAGTTTCTCTCTCAGCTCCAGTGTCTCTCTCCATATTCATCCCATTTATAAAGGGCTCTGGTAAGAGGATTAAGACCCCCTAGGTCAAGCCCTACTGAAGTAATCCAACCCAAACCCCTTTACTGAAGTGATCTAATCAAAGGCTCCACCTACAATGGGTTCACACCCACAGGAATGGATTAGCTCTAAGGACATGATCCTTTCTGGGGGTCCATAAAAGCCTCCAAGTACCACAGATACTGATTGTGATAATTTGTACTATGATTATATTGAAGAATGTCCTTGTTTTTAGAAAATAGACTTTGAATTATTTAGGAGTAAAGGGACAGCATGTCTATAACTTAGTTTCAAAAGTTTAAAAAACATATATACATAATATAAATATGGACCAATGCTATGGCATTGACCCCTCATAGCAGAAAAAGGCTGCCGACAGAAGGGAGAACAGTGTGCCCACAGTTATTAAAAAAATAGAAATAAGCTTTTTTGCCAGAAGATAAAAACTTATTTCACTGAGGATGTTCTCTAAGAGTCAAATTTCATGTTAAAGTAAGGGAAAGCAGGTGGCACAGCCAATCTCACAGTTACCAGTGGAAGAAATTAGGTGAAATTAAGGAGAACATTTGTGTGCTCAATGAAACTTAAAACCTTAAGTATTTTTTCTTGAGGAGAAGATCAGGTACTTATCATGTGCCTCCCACCCTACCCCCCAGGTATCTAAATTATTCAGAGTATTTAAGTGGGAACCCATGACAAATGGGTCCTCAGAACACCAGACTCTAGGGCTAAATTGTGAGCTTATCCTGTGGGAGAGTGGTCTCCTCTCAGCTAGGCTGCAATTCTATCAAGATAAATGAGAAATGTGTTCAGAGAAAGAGGGAAATTATTAGCCTTCCTGTTCCTATAATATCAGGCTTGCAGGCAAAGTGTACTTTCTGGATAGTGCTCATGCCTTAAAAACAAACAAACAGTAAAACAGCTTGGGGCTATTGTGTCATCAGAAAATTATACTTAAACCATGTGATATGTGATTACTGAAAGCTCTCAAGGTCTTGAGCAAAGCCATGATTTGTTTATAGCTTCTTTACTCGTAATAAATATATATTTTTTTGTTTGTCACAATTTATTCTTCTACGGAAGTGCATTTTTGATAAGGGGAAACATACAATTTCATCCACAAGAAGGCTTTATCAGTGGAGTTAGAGCTGCTGAGTGGAAGTCTAAAATTGCTCATCCACAGGGTTATCGCATTAGGGTAGTCAGAATGCAGACCCACTCACCCGGAAACGGGAAATTACTTTGGGCAGAAGGTCCTTTTGCAGCATTAAGGATGAGCCTTTTTCTCATTTCAGCTTTCTTTTCCATTTAGCTTTAGTGCCCAAATCTTTGAAAAGTTCTGTTAATTTATTTTTAAATCACGGAAAAATAATGACTTTAGGTACTTTTCCCAGAGTTGTTTTTTCCCCAGATCCCTTAAAATTTCCAAATGTGTATACATTTTGTGGTGACTGGCCAAATGAAAACTTTAGCTAAGGGCAGTCTATGATGTTACAAGGTGAACATTCTCTCCCCATCGACTGAGGAGTTAATTGCTTTTTTTTTTTTTTTTTTTTTTTGTAACAGTGAGTAAAGAAGTATGAGAAGTCAACCAACCCACCACCACAGTTCAGAATAAAAGACCTGGGGTTCAGTATGGCAGACAGAATCTTTGACGGTGGAGGCTTTGATGACAAACCTTCCCAGGAGAAACCCAGGCACATATAAAACCAGTTGAGAAACGGGCACATATAAAAACCTGCTCACTCTTTCCCTAAAATGTCTATCTTTTGCCTTATAAAATGATTTTTAATAAAACCCTGTGAGTGTGGTTTTTTAAATGTTAGTGCTTATGTTTTTCCTCTTTTTAAATACAAAAGGAATTATCGGTGCTGTGTACGAAAACAAATCAAAGATGGTTTGGATCCATTCTCATTCCCTTGAGATAACAATGTTGTTAAAATTCTTCCTTCATGAAAGCTAAAAAATATAACATGGAACTGTATAACATAGTGAAACTTCATGTAAAATATGAATATGGGTGATATTGACTTTTTAAAAATATAAAGACAAACTAGAGAGATGGAAACAGAATAGCAGCTATATAAGGCAGGGAAGCACAGAGAGCTTAAGAGATGATGAGTTTTGTTTGTTTTTTGTTTACTATTATTGGAATAATGAAAATACTTTTAAAATGATTGAAGTGATAAATGCACAACTATGTGATTATACCAAATACCATTGATTGTACACTTTGGATGGATTTATGCTTTATTAATATGTATCAATAAAATTGATTTGTTAAAAACAAAACAAAACAAAAAAGCCTTGATCAGTGATCAGCTGTGCCTGCCCCTGAATTAAAAAACAAAAATTCTTCCTTCATGATCAAACTAAAATACAAGCATGTATACAGGGTGAGTTTATCCTCCAAATTAGACCATGCTGTGTACATCACAGTGTAATATGGTTTTTAAAATTTATTTCTCAATATTTCATGGCTATTTCCTAGCTATAGCACTAACTCATTCATTTAAAAAAGCTGCATAATATTCTATAACCCAGAGCTACCATAATTTAGTCTCCATTTCCCTTTGGTGGATATTCAGTTTCCACTCTTCTGCAACACAAACAATTCTGCAATAAACATCCTTGTGCATATATTCTTACATTCTCCTGGTTTTCTTTCTTTTTATTAGATTCCGCAAGATAGGATTGCTGACTTAGTAAGTATGAATAATTTAGGTATTACTATGTACCTTTAAATAATTTTCCCAAAACATTATGAGAATTTAATTCTCATTTTTCTCAGCCTCGGAACTGTAAGCTTATAAATTAATAAATCCCCATTGTAAAAGTCAACCTATTTCTGGTCTATTGCCTTGGCAGCCTTTAGCAAACTAAAAGAGTATCACACTGGTACTACACTATTCTCCAATCTATAATACTTATTTAAATTTCACCAAATTTCCAAATAATGTCATTTATAGCAAAAGGTAAAGCATTTTTCTGGTCCAAAATCCAGTCCAGGATCAGACATTTCATTTAGTTGTCATATATCTTTAGACTCCTTTATATAGACACACACACACATATGTATGTTTTATTAGTATTCCTGGAGTATAAGAACTCAGGGAAGTTGAGCTTCTAATGCTCTTTGAACTCCTCCTGCCTTTCCTTCTTATTTATTCATTTATTTATTTAAAGATAATTATAAATCTTACACAAAAAAGACAGGGATTCCCATATGCCCCACTCCCCACACTTCCCACAACCTCCCACATAAACACCCTTCATTAGTGTGGCGCATTCATTGCAGTTGATAAACGCATCCTGGGGCTTTGCCATTCAGCATGGACCATAGTTCACATTGTAGACCACACTCTCTCCCACACAGTTCTGCATGTTATGTGATGATATAAAATGGCCTATATCTGTCGTTGCAACATCACTCAGGGTGATTCCCAAGTCCCAAGAAAGCCCCTGTATTACAACTGTTTTTCCCTCTCCCTGCCCCCAGAGCCTTCAGTGGCCCCTGGCTCCACATCAATGTTATAATTTCTTCCATTGCTAGAATCACAATATGTCTATAGTAGAATACCAGTAAGTCGACTCTAGTCCATAGCTCTTCCCCCAATCCCAAGGATTCTGGGATGGTGACGTCCATTTCACCTCCAATTGAAAGGGGATTTATATCCCATGGGGAAGATGGAGGAGACTCTCCTGTCTGTAGCTGTAGATTCTCTCCATTCCCTGGGACAGCCATTGTTCATCATCATCTCCCCACCAGTTGTCCTGGGTGAGTCCAATAAGCTTTAGAGTAGGTGTTGCAACTCCGCCAAGGTTCTGGGCCCAGCTGGCACACGGACAGCCCAAAGACTTGAGTCTCTGGACGTATACTTACAAACTCCAGCACCAAGTATAGGTTTAAATAGAAGGGACAGATGAGCCATGTGCTGGGAAGACATAACTGAGTCCAACTCTGTCACTCTCAGGAGCACAAACTCCAAAGTAAGGCCCACTGACAAAACCAAACTCTAGAGCTATCTGCCTGCCCATAGGACCTGGGTGTCTCCAGAGCCCTCAGGAGCCCCACTATTAGGGTTAGTATCCACTTTGGAAGTCTATGAGATCCTGCTGAGATGTGTGTAAGTGTTACATCTGGGATGACCTCCTGACTCACTTTGAAGTCTCTTAGCCATGTAAACTCATCTCTTTAGATTCCTTTTATCTTTCATGAACTTAACTTACCATTTTTGAAGACTATAGATCAGTTATTTTGCAGAATGATCCTGATTTTGAGTTTGTGGCTTTGCATCTTTGGTAGGAAAACCACAGAAATGATGCTGTGCCCTTCTCAGTGCATCACCAGGAGGCACATGATGTATATTTGTCCCCATTACTGGTGATGTTACCTCTGTTGACTTGGTTTAGGTGCCACAGTTATAGGGTTGTAGTCTGCCAGGGTTTTCACTGTAAAGTTGCTATTTTCCCCCCTTGGAATTAATAAATAATTTGTGGGAAGTTACTTTGAGACTATATAAATATCAAGTTTATCATCAATCCCCCCCACACTTGACTTAGCATCCTTGATGACTTTTTTTCTCCTTTTTAAATGATAAAACTTTGCTTCATATTGAGAAAGTATACTTTTAGCTTTCTTCTTGCAACCCATAGTATTTTCTCAGGGTAAACTGATAATGTCCATCTTTATATTGTATAAAGTCAATTTGTAATAATTTGGGCAATTCTATAGAAATGGAATTTTTACAGTAATAACTTTATTCATCAGAACATTGTGAGAATTTGGCAGAAAAAAAATTAATCTATCTATTCCTTTCTTGCTTTATATATCTATTATGGTATATCATTTTAATGCAATTAAGTTATTACTACAATTCAGCAAAACTATTTAAGACCCATTGATTCAAATATATTAACAGTACATACTCAAGAAGGTATCAATTTGATGAATTTCAAAATGGGCTTCCAGGAAAGACATGAAAGCAAGAAATTTAGAAATGACATGCCAATACTGTTATTATTTAAATTCACAATAACAAGGGCAGACTTGAATTAGTTTGGCATATTGAAGTTAAGATATACATTTCCTCCAGAAAAATTCAAATGAGGTTCTCATATTTGAAAATAAATGTTGATGACTCATTACTTTCCACTTCTTTGAAGTTGTAGTGAATGCTTCTTTGTTTTTACAAAAGTTTATTTGAATCCTAGGGCTTTCTGTTTTATTCTGCATAATCTCTCCATCTCTTAGGATGTTCCCTGCCTTCCACTCTGGCAATGTCAAATTCACTCATGTGTGGTAAATAGAGAACAGTTGTAGACATGATGGAACTCCTACTGGGCAGAAAATATGCTATTACTCACCTGAACCAGAAATATATTAATTCAGTTCTCTCAAGTGACCTAAAAACTATCTCTGGCTGCATTTTCTCTGAGGCTCCCTGTAGAGTGTGGTTTTAACTTGTCAGTAGTTCAGAGACTCCATTTCACCTCAATGGCTTCAGGGCAAGGCCTTTAATAATGTGGCCCATTCCTAAAGCTCCCTTTGGTTAGCAGAAAGCACTGCATACCTGTTGTGGCAGTTTGATGTAATTATGAATTCCAAAAATATAATTGAATCATGCTTGTAAACTGATCTGTTAATCTGGGCATGATTAGGTTAGGATTAGGGTATTGAGCCCCACCCTTTAATGGGTGGGGAATTGAATATAAAAGGCAAGGCAAAGGACAGTTGAAGCAGTCTTTTGAGAAGCAGTTTTGATGTTGGAAAGAAGGCCCCAGGAGAAGAGAAGCAAGTCATTCGCCTGATTGTCTACAGCTGACCTTGTGGAGGAAACAGGAGCTAAACCTGGAGAGAAATGCAGCCCCGGGAACAGAGGAACACAAGAAGTCTGAACCCCTGGCAAACCTCAGCAGCTGTCTAGCTCCAACACGTGGCAATGAACTTTGGTGAGAGAAGAAACTTAACACGTTGACCTGGTATCTGTGGACTTCTACCACAAATAAATATCCTTTATAAAGACCAACCCATTTTTGGTATTTTACATTAGGACCCCTTTTGCTGACTAATATACCTGTAGAGTACTGGCCCTCAACCCCTACATGTTGTAAACACCTAACTCCCATTCTGACACTCTCGTAATGTTGGCCTGGGATGTGGCTTGGCTTTTGGGGTTTTTAAAAGTTCCCTAGATGAATTTTTTTTATAATTTTTAAAAATTTTTGTTATTTTTTTCTTTATATTCTTTTTGTTTTTTTATTTTCAATTTTTTAGTTTTTTATTTTTTTTTCCCCTAGATGATTTTAATAAGCAGCCAAAGTTGGGAAGCACTGCTATAAATGGTTTTATTCCCATTAAGTCCTAAGAAATAAAATCCTGGGCTCCTTATTGAGCAGATTTTTGTGACTCATACTTTCAAGATACCCCTACTAGTGCATTTCTATACATATTAGCAGGAAAAAAACAAACAAATAATTTTTGTATGCTGTTCTTTAAACTAGGGTTGCTCAAATTTTCAGAGACTAATGGACTAAAAATATTTTACTTGGTTTCTTTAAATTTCACTTTAGAAAGTAATGAATTTGAAACATTTTATTTTCCCCCTTCAAGTCCCACCATACGGTCACATCATTCCTTCCTCTTGGCTTTTGTTTCCATCACTACAATGCCTTACGATCTTGTTGGCCCAAGGAGCTGGAGCTGGAATGGTTATAATTGTAACATTACCATTAATTGCTTGCCTACCAGCTAGCACATGCTTAACATATATTACTTCTGAAAATGTATTTTAAACAGAAAATCATCAGTTTCAATATAGCTAGTAAGCGAAATAGCCAGGATTGGAACATGGGTCTGGGCATCTCCAAAATCATTGGTCTTTCTACCTTATGAATGAAATCAATGTGGGGACATTTCCCCTCTGTGGATTAGTACAAGCCAGTCCTTGACTCCCCCTGGCAATTGTAATTGAGAGGGGACCACGCGTTCAAGGGTCTCCTGAAAAAAATAAGTTATATTCCTATTCACTCTCTTGCTGAACATGAATAAGGAAGCATGGAGCCCTGATTGCCACTGGCTGCCATCTTGGAACATGAGGCAAAGGAGCCTCAGTTTGAAGCCAAGAGCTAAGAGAAATGAAAAGAACCTGAATCTGATGGCTTCTCTGAGCCACTGATTGCATTGTACCTGGAATTGTATTGATCCTATATCTGGACTTCCTATTATGTCAGACATCAAATTGCCCTTATTTTCTAAGTCAATTTAAGTTAGGGAATTTCTGAAACTTGCTGCCAAAGCATCCGAATTCAGTATTTTTTTTAAACACAGTAAATCACAGCCCGCTATTGCATCATGAAATCAATTTACTATGTCACAAGCAATATTTTTTTAAAAAATGAACTCAAATAGAATAAAAGCCAAAATCTCAGAATGCCTGATATATAGTAAAATTGAGTATTGTTTTGATATACATTTTTCTTTTACACACACACACACAACTGTAGGTGGTGGTAAAATTTTTACTTAAACTCATCATAAATAATTACTAGCAAATGTCTAAAGCTGCAAGCAAAGATTGTGTGAAACATCTACAAACATCTATCAGTTGTTGATCAAAGACTGCACTTGGGGGTGATATTCAAAGTATTGGGTTAGCATGTTAGCATGCACCAACCAAGCAGAAGAGAAGCCTGGTGTAAAACACTAGGAAGGCCATACAAGAACATTCCATTTGAATCTGATGCTTGCATGCACTTATAGCTATAAGCAGTACATTTAAAGACTCCTCCTGCCTACAAAAAAAGTTATACCAGTCCATGCAAGAGTTTCAAGGCCAAAGCCAATTAGGTGGTCCTCTATTCCCCAGAGCAGGTAGTTTCCATGATGAGAAAATCCTGGCTGGGACAGCAGAAATAATCATAATGAAATAGTTGCTTCTTGCTTCAAGGTCTCTAGGATTGCAAATGACTCAAGTACAGGCATACCTTGGAGATATTGCAGGTTCAGTTCCAGACCACCTCAAATAAAGTGAATATTGCAATAAAGCAAGTCACGTGGGTTTTTTTTTTGTTTGTTTGTTTCCCAGTGCATATAAAAAATATGTTTACACTATACTGTAGTCTATTAAGTGTATAATAATGAAAAAGTTTGAAATATTGTGAGAATTACGAAAATGTGACAGAGCCATGAAGTGAATACATGCCGTTGGAAAAATGACACCAATAGACTTGTTCGATGCTGTTGGCACAGACCTTCAATTTGTGAAAAACACAGTATCTGTGGAGCTCAACAAAGTGAAGTACAATGAAAAAAAAGATATGCCTGTAATTAAAAATGGCTGGGTGAGTGAAGGCCATTTTAAAATTAAATTGTTCCTAATTGCTGGAAACATCTCCTCATATTATCCTTGTTTTTGTATAGATGACTGCTCTGAAATAAAAAAGGAAGAGGACTAGAGCAAACAGCAGACTACGCATTTTAGAAGCCAGCTGAAGTCCAAAGAAGTCCTACCTTTGAAGAAACACAAAAATAGGACTGGTCTAGTGAATGCCTTGAGTAGAATGTTACATGTTGGATACTTGAACATTTTAATGATTCGGGATGAATATCATTTGAATACAATTAGGGTCCCAGAACAAACATTCCATTAGATAGAGATTGACCCAGTGCATCCTATCCTTGAAGGTTCTTAAAAGCCATCAATAGGGTCAATATTATCCATAGACAACTAGGCAGTCTCCTAAAGAAGTGATGTCAGAGGTAGTGGAATGATGTCCCCTAAACAACTCCTTCCTGCTCATAGGTGCCTGAAATCCCATTAAAGAAGAAAAAGACTTGTATTCCAAAGTTACAATTAAAACTTAAAATGGAAATTGTTCAGGACAAGGTAACTCTTGGTTTATCCATTTGTTGACATGAGAACATTTTTTGGGAGCAGGTATTAAAGGTGGCCAGAGAGTGTGAGGCAAGAGCGAAAAGGCAGGAAGGAAATCTAAAGGAGGTGGAAGAAAGGCACTGAAAAGTCACCAAGAGAGTGGAATTCTCTAGCAATATATTCTGCTTGAGATAGTTTACATATTATACTACTTGAAAGAATGCGGGTGACTCAAATTATTTCTCAGGGTTTCTTTTACAACTTTTTGTTGTTGTTGTTCCATGTACAGGTCTATGAATTTTAACACACGAATATATTCATGTACCACCACACAATCAGGATACAGAGTAGTTCCATCATCCCAAAGAAGTCCCTCATGAGTTACACCTTTGTAGTCACACCTTTCCCTTACTTCTAATTCCTGGCAACCACTAATCTGCTTTCCATAACTTTAGTTTTATCTTTTTGAGACCGTCAAACAAATGCAATAATTCAGTATGTAAACTTTTAAGACTATCTTCTTTCACTCAGCATAATACCTTTAAGATTCATCCAAGTTTTGTGTATTAATAGTCTGTTCCTTTACTGTGGAATACTATTCCATCATATGGTTGTACCATGGCTCATCTATTCATTTATTAACTCTTCATTAGTTGAAGGACATTTGGATGACAAGAGTGGATATCCTTGTTTTGTTCCTGATCTTAGAGGGAAAACATTCAGTCTGTCACTCTTAGTGTGATGTTAGCTGTGGGGTTTTGCCATTATCAGCTCAAGGAAATTCTCTTTTATTTAGTTTGCTGACAATTTTTGCCATGAATGGATGTTGAAGTTTGTCAAATGTTTTTTCTGCATTAATAAACACAATCATGTGTTTTTTTCTTGTTTAGACTGTTAATTTGATGGATTACATTTATTTTTGAATATTGAACCAGCCTGGCATTCTTTGGACAAAAATGGTGTATTATTCTTTTTAATATATGCTGGATATTTGATTTTGTTGAGAATATTGCTGAAATATTTTGTTGAGGATTTTTGTGTTTGCATTTATGAGGGATACTGGTCTCTAGTTTTACTGAACTATCTTTGTCCACTTTTAGTACCAGGGTAATATTGGCTTCATAAAATGAGTTGGGAAGTTGTCTCCTCTCTTCTGTATTCTGGAAGAGAGCTTGTAGATTTATTTTATTTCTTCTTTAAATGGTTGGTAGAATTCAGAAAACATCTGGGTCTGGAGATTTCTTTTTCAGTATAGTTTTAACTAAAACTTCATTTTTAAAAACAGGTAAAGTGCTATTTAGGTTATCAGTTGCTTCATGGGTGAGTTTGGTCATTTGTGGTTTCTAAGGACTTGGTCTATTTCATCTAAGGTCTGAATTTTTGTAATATCATTTTCTTTTAATGCTTATGGGATTTGTAATGATATCCTCTCTTTCTGATATTGGTAATTTGTGTCTTCTCTCTTTTTTTGTCAGTATTTCTAGAGGCTTATCAATTTTATTATCTTTTTTTTTTTTAAAGCTTTTGTTTTAGGATTTTCTTTATGGTTTTTCTGTTTTCAATTTCCTTGATTTCTGTTCTTTATTATTTACTCTCTTCTGCTTACTTAGGTTTAATTTTGTTCTCGTTTTCTAGTTTCTTAAGGAGAAAATTTAGATTACTGATTTGAGACCTGTTTTCTTTTTTAAAATATAAGCATAAGCTATAATTTTTCTTTAAAAACTGCTTTACCCATTTTCCACAAATTTTGATATGTTGTATTTTCATTTTCATTCAATTCAGAATTATTTTCTAATTTTCCTTGAAACTTCCACTTTGACTTATAGAAATGTGTTACTTAATTTGTAAGTGTTTGAAGATTTTTACTTAATCGTTCTGCTAATTGATTTATGGTTTAATTATGTTAGGATTAGAAGACATATTTTATCTTATTTCAATTACTTTAAATTTGTTAAGATTTGTTTTATTATTTATGATATGGTCTACTTTAGTGAATGCTACATGTGCATGAGAAAATACTGTTGGCTGCTTTTTTTTTTTTTTACATGAACCATTTTATAAATGTCAACTAATACTAGCTGATTTTCTGTCTCCTAGTTCACTACTGCTGAAAGAGCAGTGTTTGAGGCCTCCAGCTATAACTGTAGATTCATCTATTTCTTTTTTCAATTCTGTCAGTTTTTGCTTTATTTATTTTCAAGGGCTGTTGTTAGGTGAATGCCATCTAGGATTGATACATCTTCTTGGTGAATTGACCCTTTTATCATTATGTAATGTTTTTCTTAATCTGTAACAATGTTCTTTGCTCTGAAGTCTACTTGTTCTGATATTAATGTAGCCACTCCAGCATTTTTCTGATTAGTATATATATTTTCCATCTATTTTGGTTTGCTAGGCTTCCAAAAGCAGATACCGTTAAATGGGTTGACTTTTAAAAATGTGAATTTATTAGCTTAAAGCTTACAGTTTTGAGGCCATGGGAATGTCCAAATCAAGGCATCATCAAGGCAATGCTTTCCTCCTGAAGACTGGCTGCTGATCTTGGACTCCTCTGTCACACAGCAAGGCACATGGCAGCGTCTGCTGGTCTCTCCCTTCTCTTCTGGATTTGGCTGCTTTCAGCTTCTTGCTTCCATGAATTTTTCTCTCTTTGCAGTTCGTCTCTTATAAAAAAGACTCTAGTTTCTCAGAGTTTTTGGCAACTTGAGCCATTATTGGGGACAGAGGTTAAAGAAAATAGAGAAAAACAAACAAACAAAAAAACAGGATTCCTCCTATTCTCTGAGCATTAGAAGTCGCCTTTCTTGCTGCTAAAGGAAGAAGTAGAGGGCTTTTCCTAGAGCTTTCCTCTGTTTGGGTAACCTTGAGACCAGGTTGGGGGCTACCAGAGGAAAACCAGCAAACTTACTGTTTAAATTCTGGTCTTCTGTAACCTGCCTGCCATGATGTACTTTTCTGAGTCCTCAAATAACTTCTCCAAGCATTCTTTTCAGGTTTTATAGATGTATGCAGTGAGAGGCACAAAGTGAAGTATGATTATTCTATCTGATCCAGACTCAGCTAATCTTTTTCAATATAATTTTTCTAGGAATGTTCTGCCAAAGAAAATACCTCTATTTCACATTATCAGAGCACCTATAACCTTTCTTATTTAAACAACAAAATAAAAGTGTGGATTTGCCAAAAGTGCATGTTTAAAGGCTAATGGTTCCTTTGATAAACATTTTTCATGATTAGTGCTTAGGTCCTGAACACTTTATTGTTTGTTACTTCTCCAAACTCTTCTGTTGGAGAGGATAAATTATTCACTTCTTAAGAGGAGAAAACCAAGTCTCTCACAAGTAACGTCTTTTGGCTGGAGCATCTAAAGTTCAGTCCATACCACAAATTCAAATGGTGCAAGAGAAAAATTGGTCCCCTGTGGACATTCCAGTGGTCCACCTAGTTTACTCCTCAATCCATTGGCTAGACCTAGAAATAGCAAGTGGATGTGAATGAATTGAGGTAGCTGATTTTATTGCAGTTATTTATTTGCCAATCTTTATAAAGGATAAAAGTAAGGGAATGAGCCAGGATTATGCTTCCAAACACTGAGAGAGCAGACTATTGCTCTTTACTCTCCTTTGTTAATGATACAATGGTACTTTATGACTCTCTATTCCACCCCCACATGATTTAATATGGGAACAGGGCAGCCTCATTCCTGCTGTTAACTTATCTTTGTAGAAATCAATAAATATAATGCTTTATCACTGAGATGGATGTGTGAGGCCCCAGTCCACAGATCAGCCCTTTAGATCCCACATTTTGCCACAACGGTACAGGCTGAGCAGTGCCAGTCCCTCAGCAGAACTGTGTTTTCATCCCTCCTTCTGTAGTGAAGACGCGACAAGGCAACCCCTTAAAAAGACAGGAAACACCATTTTTCTTTCACTATCACTATTCTATAATATGATCTTCGTTGTTGTGATTATAAGAGTAGAGCTTTGGGGCATGGATCAGAACATTTGGACCTATCCACTAGACAGGTCCTTTCTGCCAATGATTAGCTAATAGAGAATAACCAAATATGTTTTATGGAGTTTTCAGAGAGTATGAACACAGGGAAAATTAATTAAGCACTAAAATGTTTCTGAACCTCATTTAAACATTCTTGGATGATTTATAAGTCTCCCCTGAAATCCTACAGGATCCTCATCATAACTATCAATCATATTTTGGTAACAGATGTGCAGAAATGACAGTAGAGAATTCTGGTTAACAGAATATCAGCTAATCAAGAGTTCACTCTTGGGAATTGTTTCAGGCATCAGGAGAAATTTATTTAAATATTGACATGGATGACAATCGCTTCATCTGAATACAAGCAAACTCACTGACCTGTCTGAAACTTCTCTATTATGCCTGTAGTCACCTCCAGACAGCATCCTGGCCACAGATGGTCACCATCTGCATCATAATATTGGAAAAACAAGATACTTAGTAAAACTGATTTAAGTGTTATACCAGGAGCTGTCAACATCATAACAGATATGTATCAAAAAGGGACAAGAACTTGCCTTTCCCAAAGAAGCCCTGATTTCCTTGGTGATGAGTCCCGTGCTTCCTGCACCAACTGCTCAGACAGTACATTGTCTCATCTATGTCTTGTTATCCAAGGGTAAATTTCTGGGAGTTAAGAGATGTGTTAAAATTTGTTTATAGCCCAACGCTCAAAGTCAGTATAATAGAAGAAAGTAAAAAATCTATACTCTATTCATACTGTTCCAGGCCCCTCATGAGTTGACACCACCATGCCTATTCATCTGCCATGACATGTCCTGCTCAGATGGGTTTTTCAACCTTTATTCCTGGTCACATCAATTGCATATACCCATATATATCTTCCATGGTATATGGTCAGCATATAATGAAGACATTGTAAATCATAGTGTAGATTCTTTGGGAAATTTATTTAACTCTTTTGCGATTCCATTTTCTGAAAAACAAGGATAATGCCTCCTAACATGCAGAATTGTTGTGCCTGGCACATAGGAAGTACTCCATAATTGGAAGCTATCATTGGTATCAATCAGCTTACACATGATAAGGCCTGTACCCAACAGTTAATCCATTTGAAAATTATCCAGTGTTTAGGAAAATAGCTGGTGGAAACTATTCAAGTTCAAAGAAAAAAAAAATAATAACTTGAAGAAACATAAAACTTAAGATAAAAGGGGGAGAATAGTTTGGGTCATGAAAAAGGGCTGGAATTTACCCTCCTGACTGAAACAACTAAAACATGTACAAGATTTATAAAACAATACTTTTCAAGACAGTGGACATAAGGCAACAAAAGACAGTGATCTCTGAGAGATGGGAGTTAGGTAAGCCCTCTACTCCAGACCGTGGAGTCAGGAGGAAAACCCAGCTGCAGTCCAGTAGGCCCCCTGAGTTCAGGAGATGATGCTAAGAGTCCAAGGAGACCAAAATATATAGAGGGCATCAAGAGGGTACCAGAAAGTAGCAAGAGAAAAAATTCTGGCTATCTGTAGAGCAGGGGTTCTTAATGTTTTTTTGTTCCATGGACCCCTTTGCCAGTCAGGTGAAATGAATACTACTGTAATTTATTTATTGCAGACATTCACAAGTGAAGGAAATGCTAGATTTCAGTTAGCGGTCAAAGAAAATAAAAATAACAAGTAATTTTTTAAAAATTCAAGCTCATGGAGCCCCTGAAATCTTTCCACAGAAAGATTTTTATTTTTCATGGAAGTTGTTTAACTTCCATATCTTTGTGCCTATTTTGGTTCTCGGTCCCTCGGGGGTCTGTGGACCCTCTAGTTAAGAACTCCTGCTGTAGAGTGACCCTCTCAAGTACTGATCAAAGCATGCATGTGAGGAAACTATCCAAGGCCGGGGAAAGAATCACCTGAAAGGATTAAAGGTAACAGTGGTTGCACTCATACAGAGCCAGAATAGTGCCTTTTCCCACTAGCCAGACTGGAAGACTTATTAATCACAAGGTATTAGGTTCAGCCCAAGAAGGTACTTGCCTCAGTAGTGGGGGAAATTAGCTCTGGACTAAGTATTGCTCCCATTCTGCCTAACATATATTAAGAGGAAGACCCAAAAGGATCAAATTGTTTCCAAGTGACTTTAACTGCATCCCAGAATAAAGTTCAAGTATATTTATAAGTATTTAAAAATATACCAAATACAAACAGGTAAAATTCACAATTTCAGGTATTCAATAAAAAATCAACAAATTGAAAAATTCAGGAAAATATACCCATAGTAAGGAGAAACATTAATCAAAATAGAGCCAGATACAGATGCTAAAATTAACAAAGTTATTTTAAAGTTGTTAAAATAGTATTCCATATATTTTAAAATTTATTCTCAATTTCATTTTAGTTTTGCTCTAATCTTTCTTATTTCCTTCTTTCTGCTTGTTGTGGGATTCGTTTTTTGTTGTTTTTCTAGTTCCTCCATGTGTGCAGTTAGGTCTTTGATTTTAGCTCTTTCTTCTAGTTTAATATAGGCACTTATGGCTATAAATTTCTCTTTCAGCACTGCTTTAGCTTCATCCCATAGGTTTTGATATGTTGTGTTCTCATTTTCATTCATTCCAAGGTACTTATTTCTTTTGCAATTTCCTCTTTAACCCATTGATTGTTTAAGAGTGTGCTGTTTAACTTTCATATCTTTGTGCCTATTCCCGTTCTTGGTCCCCTATTAATTTCCAGCTTCATTCTATTGTGGTCAGAGAAACGACTTTAAATAATTTCAATATTTTAAATTCATTGAGACTTGTTTTGTAACCTAGCATGCAGTCTATCCTGGAGAATGATCTATGTGTGCTCAAGAAGAATGTATATCCTACTGTATTTGGGTGTAATTTTATAGTATATGTCTATTAGGTCTAGATCCTCTAACGTATTATTCAAGGTCTCTATTTCTTTATTAACCCTCTGTTGAGATGTTCTGTCTAATGGTGATAATGGTATATTAAAGTCCAATGCAGGAACATCTATTTCTCCACTTTTTCTATTGTTTGCCTCATTTATTTTGGAGTGCCTTGGTTAGGTGTATATATTTATGATTGTTCTTTCTTCTTGATAGATTACCCCTTTTATTAATATATAGTGTCCTTTGTCTCTTACAATAGTTTTGCATAAAGCCTATTTTGTCTAATATTAGTATAGCTACTCCCATCCTTTTTTGGGTTATTGTTTGCATGTAAAATCATTTGCCAACCTTTCACTTGCAACCTCCTTGTGTCCCTGGGTCTAAGGTGAATTTCTTGTAGGCAGAATATAGATGGGTCGTATTTCCTATTCCAGTCTGCCAACCTGTGCTTTTTGATTGGAGAGTTTAATCCATTAACATTCAATGTTATAAATGTCCAGGCAGTACTTATATTAGCCCTTTTTTCTTTAGGTTTATATATGTCACATTGTGTTTTTATTTCTGTTTTTTTTTTTTTTTTAGTTATTCTTACTAATACTCTTCCTTTCTACACTGTCTTCCAACCCTCTCTCTCTGGTTTTTTCGTTTCAACATGCATAATTCCCTTTAGTATTTCTTGAAGGGCAAGTTTCTTGTTGACAAACTCTCTTAATTTCTGTCTATCTGTGAATATTTTGATTGCTCCCATAGTTTTGAATGCCAGCTAAGCTGGATACAGAATTGTTTTTTTCTTTTAGCACCTTAACTATGTCATACCACTGCCTTCTCACCACCATAATTTCAGATGAGAAATCAGCACTTAATCATATCAAGCTTCCCTTTTATGTGATGGATCTCTTTTCTCTTGCTGCTTTAAGTATTCTCTTTGTCTTGAGTGTATGACTATTTGATAAGTATATCAAATGTCTTGGGGTAGGCCTGTTAGGATTTATACTGTTTAGAGTGTGCTATGCTTCCTGGACATGTATATCCCTGTCCCTCAAAAGAGTTGGAAATTTTTCAGCCATTATTTCCTCCAACACTCCTTCTGTCCCCTTTCCCCTCTCTTCTCCCTATGGGAAGCCTATAATGTGTATGTTTGTGCATTTTGTGTGGTCATTCAATTCCCTATTGAAATTTTCCTATCTTTTTATCTATCTGTTCTACTATCTATGCAATTTCAGATGTTCTATCTTTGACATCACTAATTCTTTCCTCTGCCTGTTCAAATCTGCTGTTTTGTGCTTTCAGCAAATTATTAATTTCTTGCATTGTGCCTTTCATCAACATCAGATCTGTTATCTTTTTATGTATGTTTATGATTTCTTGTGGATGTTTCCCCAGTGTCTTCTTGACATCCTTTATCTTTTCCTCCACTTCAAGAGTTTGATTCATGATATTTATTTGGACATCCTTGATTAGTTGTTCCATGTTCTGTGTCTCTTCCTTTTTTTTTTTTTTTTTTTTAGTTTTTTCATTAAACTGGGCCATGTCTTCCTGTCTCTTAGTGTAGCTTGTAATTTTTTGTTGGTGTCTAGGCATCTGTTTATCTTGATGGGCTTATTCAGTTGATTAGCTTCTCTTTCTTCTCTAGGGTTTTATTTAGTTTTGTGTTAAGGATCCTCTTTGGCACTTGGTTCCACTTATTCTATATTCTTGTATTAAGACCATAGAAAAGGAAAGATAGAAGAAGAGGAAAAGAATAATACAAATTTTTAAAAAGATAGAAAAGGAACCATAAAAGAGCCAGGGAAAAAAAGTAATGAGTGAAATATCATAAAACATACAAAGGAATAAGGATAAAAAATGTAGAATAAAAAAATGAAACAAGAAAAAAATAGAATAGAATAAAAGACTGGAAAGATGAGAAGAGATTTTTTAAAAAATGAAGACCAAACAAGAGCTACACCCACTCCGCAGGTTAGGTAAGCTTCTGAAAGCTTATCTGCCTCTCTCTACCCTCTTTCCCCTCAGACCAGTTGGGCTTCTAACAATTTGTGGACTGTCTCTCCTGGCTTCCTTCTCTCTGCCTCTTAGACACCTGTCAGCCCACCCCTCACTGACCTATTTCCTCTCTCTCCCAGGGCGGTTGGATATGACAGTCTACCTGATTAGATCCCCCCTCCTCTCTCCCTGAGGTCACTTCAATGCTGGCTGGGGTCTTTTATTTTCCTCTGTTCTGCCCACCCTATCTCCCCTCCTCTTTACACCTCTCTCTCTCTCTCTGAGTTTGCTGGTTCCACACCTGTTTGCCCTTCAGCTCTCCCATGGATTGGTCTTTTTCAACCTCCACTTACTGAAGATTCAAAGTCAACTCAGCTGGCCAAACTCACTGAAGAGAAACCACTCTCCACCCTCCACCAGGCCCCTCTTCCTCCCAGGGAGGAGGACCTTCTTTCCCCTCCACAGTTGGCTGCAGTGAGCCAGGGCTTTTACAGAGGCTATTCTCCTTGAGGATGGGGGATATGTGCCATTCCCAGCAACAGGGGTGAGTAACTCACAGTTTTCATTTGATCTCTTTTCTCTCTGTCCCTCTCCCTCCTGGATGATGCTCAGCACTCTCCTGGTCTGCACATCCCCAAAGCAGCTCCCTTGGACACCATTTTGCCCTTTCTCCATTGTTTCTGTGAGAGAGTTGCCTACCTACTCTGATGCCATCTTCCCAGAAATGTTTTAAAATTTAAATAGAGACATGGAAAATACAAAAAAGATCCAAATAGAATTTAAAGAGATGGAAACTACAATGTATGAGATGAAGATGGGATTAACAGCAGATTGGACATTCCAGGTGAAAGATTAGTGAACTTAAAGCATAGCAATATAAACTACTCAAAATGAAGCACACAGAGAAGAGAGAATTTTTAAAAAGTGAACTGTGGAAAACCTTTCAACTTCGAGTAACCTAATATATCTGTAACTGGAGTCCCTGATGGAGTGGAGAAAAGGAGGGAGGAGAGAAAAATTATTTGAAGAAATAATGGCCAATAAATTTCCAAATTTTATGAAAAATATAAACCCACATGTCCAAGAAACTCAAGGAACCAGAAGCACATGATACATGAGGAAAACGACACCAAGACATGCCATATTCAAATTGCTCAAACCCAGTGATTAAAAATAATCTGAAAAGCAGCCAGTATAAAAAGCACATCACTTACAGAGGAACAAAGATAAGCATGACAGTAGATTTTTCAAGCAAGAAGACAATGGAGCAACATCTTTAAAATACTGACAGAAAAAAAAAATAAAAAACCCCGTCAACCTAGAATTCTATATCAAGCAAAAATATCTTTCAAAAATAAAAGTGAAATAAATAATTTTCATACACACAAAAGCTGAAATAACTAATCACCAGCAGATTTTCACTACAAGGTATTTTAAAGAAAATCCATTAGGCAGAAGGAAAATGATATCAGATGGAAACACGGATCTACAGAAATGAATAAAGAGCACTGGAAATGGTAACAACATGTGTAAATACATAGGAATTTTTTCTTATTATAAAAGTTATATTAAAACAAACAAAATAATTTAAATAAAAATAATATAGTGAGAGATTTATAATATATGTAAAAGTTAAATGTATGACAACAATAGTGCAAAGGTCAGGAGGACAGAAATGGAAGAATGCTATTATTAGGTATGATAGTATTTGAATGCAGACTATGGTAAGTTAAGATTTAAATAGAGAAATTTAAATATAATAGGTATATTATAATTCCTAAAGCTACCAGGTGAAAACACACACACACACACACACACACACTCAACAAAGATAACTAATAGCCACAAAGGAGGTAAAATGAAATCATAAAAAAATTTTTAATTAATTCAAAAGAAGGAAGAAAAGAAGACTAATATGGAACAAATAATAGATGGAATAAGTAAAGAACAAATAGGAAGATGATAGTCTTAAACAATACTATCTGAATAATCACATTAAGGGTAAATTGTCTACACACCCCAATTAAAAGGCAGAAATTCTCATATATATATATATTTTAAAGCAAGACCTATTATACTGCCAGTAATAAATCTACTTTAAACATAAAGGCACAAATATATTTAAAGTAAAAGGATGAGAAGGATACACCATGAAAGCACTAATCAAAAGAAAGCTATTATATTAATATCAGACACAATAGATTTCTGAGCAAAGAATTTTTACCAGAGATAACAAAGTTCTCCTCATATTTTAAAGGGGAAATTTTATAAAAAGAACAAACAATCTTAAATATTCATGCACCTAATGAAAGGCTTTCAAAAATACAGGCAGCAAAAACTGATAAAATTTCAAGGAGAAATAGGCAAATTCGAAATTACAGTCAGAGATTTTAATATCCCTCTCTCAATAACTGATAGAATAAATAGACAGAAATCTTCAAGGCATAGTAACTTGAATAAAACTAGCAATCAATTTGGCCTAACTGACATTTGTAGGACTCTCTAAACAAAAGAATAAACATTCTTTACACATGTGCAGGGAACCTTTACAAAGATAGATGGTATTTGGGGCCATAAAATAAGTCTCAATACATTTAAAAGGATTCAAGTCATACAAAGTATATTATCTGACCATGATAAAATTAAATTAGAAACCAATAATGGAAATATCTTGGTTATACACTTTAGTCAAATTAATCAAACTGTACATTTTAAATGGATTCAATTTACAGTACATAAGTTGTACATCAATAAAGTGGGTAAAAACAATTTAATGGACATTTGTTGCTTTTTGAACTTAAAAAGTAATTTCACGAGTATTTCATTGGCTTCCAGCTCATTTAATATTATTTTTAAACCGAATAACCTGTGAAGGCATATAGATTTGTATATCATTTTTAATATATGTGTCTTAGTTTGCCACAGAGCTGCCAATGAATGGGTTGGCTTTTATAATGGGAATTTTATTTGGGGACAATCTTACAGTTCCAAGGCTGTAAAACGTCCAAATCAAAGCACCATCAGAAATGCTTTCTCACCAAAGTCAGCTACTGGTGATCCTGGAGTCCTGCCATGTGGCGAAGAAAGATAGTGGGCGATCTGTGCCAAGGTCCTTGCTTTCCCTTCTAGGCTCACCATCTCTTCAGTCTTTATCTGGTCCGTGGGCCCCGTCTTTTGGGCTTAATGCTTCAGCTTCGGCTGCTAGCGATCCTCAAGTCCTCTATCTCACATTGCTGGATCAATATGGCAGAGCTCCATTTTCTGTGTGTCTCTTCCTCTGTAGAGATTTAACCTGAGTCAAGCCTCACTGATGTAGTCCAATCAAAAGCAATCTAATCAAATGATCTAAAGTGAATCTAATGCAATCAAAGGGTACCATACCCCCAGGAATAGATTAGTTTAAGAATATAATCTTTTAGGATTCAAAAAAGAACTTCAAACTGGCACACTATGTTCACAGTTTTCTTTTCCTGTGACCATAGGCATTTCTGCTATAACATGATATAGTAAAGATTAAAGTGTTCCTTCCAGTCCTACAGCCACACTGAGTGCTCTTTCCTTTCTGTTGGTGGTTTCAGGTCTACTGCTCCTCTCTCCCTCTTTCAGCAATAATGATCTAGGAGAATATCTTACATGAACTAATAATATAGCTTCCACATCACAGTGTCATCATTCCCCTATTTACCACTCATATATGAGCTAACTAGTGTTCAAAAAACACATGTTGGGCCAGAACAGATTGTATGTAAATTTTAATTTAAATGTATGTCATCATTCCTTGTCTCTTCCCCTAACGCCCCCTCTTTCTATTCAAGATGTTAGAAGATGCAGTGTATGTTGCTAATTTAGACCTTTCAGCCAAATTTCTTCATGGTAGGTTTTGATTCTCAGCTTTACAGATTAAGAAACATTTTTTAAAAATTTTACCTTAAGGTGTATTCCTAGGCAAAGGACTCACTTAAGTTAAACTCACAACAGATTGATTTATAAACTAGACCACCTATACATTAATTTATAGGGAGATTCAGATATGTCTGATGACCAGTAAATGGCAGTCTTCAATTAATGTCTAGTCCTAGTGGGGAAAAGTTGAGAAGGAACAGAGGTTGTTTGGTGACGTTGCATCAGAACAATCAATATTAGATGCCCCTAAGCAGCAGCTTTCAACCAGAGGCAATTTTGTCCCCCAAGGGGCATTTGGCAATGTGTGGAGACATTTTGGTGGTCAAAACTGGGGGGAAGGGGGTTCTACTGGCTTCTAGTGGGAAGAGGCCGGGAACGCTGCTAAGCATCCTAAAATGCCCAAGACAGTCCCCACAGCAAAGAATTATCTGGCCCAAAATGTGAACAGCACTGATGTTGAGAAACCATGCCTTAAGGGATAATTCTATGCCAGTTTTCATAGCTTACACGAATTCTGTCATTTACCCTTTCTCTGCTTGTAGGTGAAACACAACAAAGCACAACACATGAAATACTCAATAAATCAAATTAAGTGCTATGGGGCCAACAAAATGCTAACTATCAAATCTTCCAGTTGTTCCACAGAACAAGCGGGGAATGCACATCTCTTCTTCTTTTGAGTGAGCGATGACAATATCATTTAAGAATATATATTTCATTTTAGGCATTTTGTGCACAAGTGGAAGAGAGCAAACTGGAAGGAAAATCAGAAAGTTCTGGTCAAGCCATAAAAGGGTAAAAAGTGTCAACCCTGCCTAGGCTGGATGAATGTTCAAAGAACTGTCTGCAATAAATGATTAATTACTGTTAAACAGCCCATCAAAACTCCAGGGAATAGAAAGAGAAGCATCTTGAAAGAGAGTTCTGTGGAAGGCAAGCTTCCCCTGAAAGTTTTTGGATTGAGGTGCGGGACAGTTATGATGGACATCAGGGCCTGGGAGTCCCAGCTGTGGGGAAGGGGAGGCAGCCCAGGAACAGAGAGAGGAACAGAGGGGTGGCTCTTTGGGATGTGGGCTGGTGGAGGACCTGGAAATGATCTACCCAGTAGAAAGGATTATTGTGGGTCTGCCCCTTCCAGGGCCGTAGTAAGAGTCAAGCAATCTAATCCCAGCTGATTCACTCCATTGAAGCAGTGCTAGCTCCCAGGGCCACGCCCAGGTCACTGTTGGCAGAGCTGAAGGAGCTGTACAGAGAATGAGTGGTTGGCCTGGGGCAGGCAAAGCTGACAACATCAGTGGGAGGCCTGAGGTCTGTGCAGCAGGCAGGACACAGGCCTGGGAGAGTCTGGATGAGAGACTCAAGTTTGCCAGGGTGAAGCTGTGAGACCTCTGACTCCATCTCCTTTTCTGTAAAATGGGGAAGTCAAATTAAACCATGGACAGGTTTCCTTCCAACTCTGAAAGTGTCTGGTTCTATTATTCATTTCTACTACATATTATGAATCAGCTAACACCTACAGTTTTTTGTTGTTTTTTTTTTCTTTAATTTAAACTTGTTTTATTAGCTTTGCTCTGTCCTTAAGTTAATGGCTAAATTAAAAAAACATTTTTGTATTGAAAAATAATTGTTTTGAAAAAAAAAGTAATAATAATGTGGTTTTGAGGGAGCCAATTAATTATATCCCTTGTCTTGGTTTGGGCTTCCCAAAAGCCAACCCTGAGACAAGGATTTGAATATAGGTGGCTTTCTTAGGAGGTAATCAAAAGAAACACCGATAGGGGCATGTGGAAACGAGACAGGGAAGGGAAGGAAATGAACTATGTGCTGTCAAGCCAGTTAGGCCATGGGCAACTGGAGCTCAATCCACGGGGGAACTATGGGAGACAATAGCAAACACGCCTCAGATTGTCCCAACTGAGTGGTGAGAAGCTGAAGTATTTGTCTACCAACTCTTAATCCAATGTGGTCGAGTGCTGCTTCAGGGACAGAATGAAATGTCCTTAGGCTGAGAGTCACAAGGTTCAGGACACAGAGACAAGTGCCAAGGAGATACGTGGGAGTCACCAACGAAGTCTGGTGTAAGACCTGGACACAGGAGTGAGTTCGGTACCAAAGAGCAGTTTTATTGATGGAGAGGCTGTAATGGAGTATGCAGCTTGGACCTGGGACTGAACTCAAAGGCAGACCATACACAAAGCTGCAGGCCACCGCTGGGACCACATAGACCCTACCTCCGAAAGCTTAGCACATGGAATATACATCGTTGCTTGCAGATGGGCATCTCAGAGAGAGTGAGAGTAAGAGCTAAGGGGCACAGTGGCCAGGAGGTAGCAGACCAAAAGGTGCAAAGCTCTCCCTATGTGGAAGAGAGAGTTAGGGCTGGAGATAAGGGCAGAAGCTTCCCACAACCTTAGGAGAAAGTCCTCATTTATGTGTCCTGGCAGAAAGATGGGAAGGGGAAGAACTTTTCCCCTACAAAGAATAACATGAGTAAACAATTTACAGTTGTGCAAGGTAGTTACACTTAACTTGTGGTCCCCAATATCCCAGAGGCCTTAGAGTATTGAATGAGATCTGAGAATTCACAAAGACCTAAACGTTGTTCTATATATTGAATTGATGCAATGTCTGGTACATATATGTACTATTATTTTTCAAATACAAGTTCTCTAAAAAGTATGACTGAGTCCATGGTAACCTTTAGTTATCGTTTTCCTTTTCAATCAGTGAGCATTTAGGCATATGTGGAGTTATAAGAATTGTTATGACTTTTAAAACAAACCATAGGCATTGAATTTTACACACGTATTATTTCACTTAACCCTCACAACAACTCTTTAAAGTAGACATTTATTATGCCTATTTTACAGAAGAAATTAAGGTTCAGAGAAGTTGGGTGACTTAACCTGTGTCACAGAGCTAAAGATTGGAGGATCCAACTAAGAACCTCTTATGCTTCCATCTGCACTGCACTTTCAGTGTAAATTCATATACAAAGTAAGAAGTAGGTGTACAAAATAATTAAATGAGTAAGATAATCAAAATAACTAGTATATAAAAATGCTAACATTCACAGGGTTGTTTTACCTCCTACTCCAAGAACAGTCCATGTTTTAATAAATAGATTGTCCAGCTGTCTGACTATAAGACCTACCATCTCACCTGACACTGCCTTGCCTTCCATGGTGGGAGAGCTTCGATGTAATCTGCTCCAGGGTCTATGACCACTTCCAAGCTGAGTTTTAATGCTCAGCTTTTGCATTTGTTGTGATTCTTTTTGTCTCACCTTTAATTGATTACATTTCAGGAGACTTGTTTTGGAGTAGCTGCTGAAGTCTCCAAAGTTTTTCCTTCTGTGACTGTAGCCCTCATGCTTAGAGGTGCCTCCTACCCCCTCTGTGTTATGTGACTCTGCCCCCCCTGACCATAAGGATGGATGATCCAGGGTCACCTGGCCTAAAACAGGCTAATAAAATTCTTATTTCTTCCCAGTACCACACAGCCAGAATCTTGGTGGCTCAACTTTTCTGTTAATTCCCTAGTATCTCAGGATTTGTCCAATAAATACCACCTTTCACTTAAGCTAACCAGCGCCAGTTTCTGTTGCTTGCTACCAAGGACACAAATGGATACTCTTACAAGAGTTAAAACCTCATCAGAAGTAAGACCATCCACATGATGGGACCCAGTCTCAGGACACTTATGAACTATGAGGGAGAGAAGACTGGACACCAATAATCATCATACCAGGCCAAAGGACAGAGTGGGATCATAGAGGTACAATGTTTTGCCTGCAAGGATTGAGAAAGGCTCCACGGAAAAGGGCTACTCAAAGGGCCTTGAAGCAAGGGTAGAAGTTTGACAAGAAGAGATGGGGTGAGGGATGCCCAAGGCAGAGCAAACAACATAAACGAAAGGTGCAGAGTGCAGACATGGAGAGAGAGAAGTCTGACTTGGCTGCTGTGTGGGGTATTGGATAAAGCCTGGCCAAGGGCCAGTGCCAGATGCTTTCCAGCATGCTCTTTTGTAGCCCTTCGAATAAAACAGCCTGTGAATAGGCACATAGCTTGATAATACTCCTGAAATAGTAACGGATATGTTTTTTGTTCCTAGTATTTTCTTCTACAGCTTGACCTTCCTCTGTTCCATCATCTAGACATTCTACACTATTCCCTCAGGGAAGAGATAACATTATAAAAAGTGGAGAAAACAACAGCACTCAATTCTTGGCTTCTGAGTTTCCAAACATCAGCCTTCAGGGAGGGACAGTGGTTAAGACACAAAAGAGAAATGCTGCAGAGAGGCATGTCTACAGAGAACTCGTCCAGTAAATATCATTTTAACCCCAATAAAAATAGGCACCATATCAAGGAACTGGGGCAAAGAAAGGCAGAAAGAAAGACAAAGAAAGAAATGAAGGAAGGGAGGGAGGGGGGTGGGGAGGGAGGAAGAGAAAAAGAAAAAAGGAAGGAAAGAAAGAAAGGAGCTGGCTATGGCTTGGTGCTAATCCAGGCAACTTTGTTCCAGACCACCTGAAAACAGTCATCGACTCTGAATCCCAAATGCAGGCAGCTTATCAGATATCAAAGTGGAGCAGCAAAGCCAGCAGCACTGTTAGTCATTAAGGCTCTTGGAAAGTCCCCTCCAGGAAGGATAAAACTAGAGCATAGAAAAACTGTAGCTTTCAGGTTTCCAGCAAGACATAGACAGTACATGTAAAGGGTTCAACTGAATAAAGTTCAGCAATTCCAGGAAACTCATTCCTGAGCATTAAAGTTTAGGTCCTGACTATTGTGTATCCATCAGAAAAACACCATTTCTCTGATTTCCTGTTACTCTCAGTCTCTTGTTCTCTTTAATTCTTACTCCCTTCAACTCCAGAGACCCCTGGACTTCCGCCTCTAGCTGTGCTTACCCAAACCAGGAGAAGTCTCATGCAATCTTCCTTCCCATGCCGATGTCCGCGTCTGCACAAACAGCACGTGTCTGTTCCTGCTGGTTATCCTCCATCCCCACCCCTTGCAACACGTCCCCACCTTCTCTGCTCTGCTCTGTGTCCTGGGAAGTGGATTTACAGATGGTGTTGTCCAGCCCCCCTTGTTTTCTGGCTGTTGTTTGGGTTTGCCAAATAGGAGGAACCAGGAGAAGATCAGTTTGCAAAGAGAGAGAAGTCCAGCTCTGTAGCCCAGGTCAAACTGCTTAGCCTCTCTGTGCCTCATTATCCCAAATGAGAAATGGAGATAGTAATAGCACCTACTGCATCGGGCTATAAGTATATAACACTTAGCACAAGGTTGGGCACATGATTATCACATAAACTTCGCAGTCGTTGTTAATGAACATGGAAAACCCTGCTATCCCATGTAGTGTTGAGAAAATCATAGTAAAATTTACTGCATAAACTGAGATATGCTAGGCCAATGTTAAAATAATAAGGTCAAAGTTGTGACTGCCTCTTAAAACAGAAGAAAAATGGAGTCAATGCAGTGGTTCTCAACTGGGTGCAATTTTGCCTCCCAGGGGACATTTAGCAATGCCTGGAGACATTTTTAGTTGTCACAGCCACGGGGTGTGGTACTGTGTCCAGTGGGCAGAGGCCAGGGATGCTGCTAAACCTCCTACAAAGCACAGTCTAACCCCCCACAGCAAAGAATGATCTGATCCAAAATGTCAATATTGCGGAGTTAATGGGAGAGGACGAGGGCACATAAGTGGAATAACCAAACCCCCAGGTTTCTGAGCCTCTCTCTTACCCTGACTCCCTTCTTTGGCAGAAACCAAGATAACCCCTCTGCCCCTGGCTATACTCGTGCAGCCCCTTGTGCTCTCTCCCTGAACGCTGGTGTTCAGCCATGTATTAGCTCCTGTACGAGGAGTAGACTGCTTTCATCAGCATCCTCTTGGGTAACAGATTGTTTTAAAATGTTTACAATGTACTGGGAGGGGTGAAAAATCAGAGAACATTTGAGAAAATATCCACTCATGTCCATTTGTTCTTGGAAATCATGACCAGCATTAGAGCCACAAAGAACAGAGCTGGAGTTCCAAGTACCAGAATATGGCCAGGGACATTGAGCACCAGCCTCGCTGGCCACGACAAGCTGTTCATAGTGTCCTTTCCACTGTGGGGTTCTGTCATCATTACTTTGTTAGATACTCAGTCACGGGTCTTGTTCACTAAAAGCTGTAGTCTCACCATTTCATCTCCTTAAAATTATCTATTAATAAGTATTTAATGTCCACTTCACTTATGGAATCATTGCAGAGTTGTTTTTTCCCTCCAACTGATCCTTATTAGTTTTCACATTTCTAGCAGGAAATGTCATATTAGAAAGAACTGAACTAAATCCAGTACCTTTAAAATCATTCACTGATTTATTCATCTGCTCACTCATTGGTTCATTCTCTATTCACTGAGCCCTCTAATACATGGAGTAGAATTGTTGGGTCATAGCATATGTATATGGCAGGTCCTGTGCGAAACTTTAGGTTACTAAAATGAATACAACAGTTCACAATCTAGCTAGCTAAGATAGAAATATAAAAAACTGCCATACATCCTATACCTTAGCAATTCCAATTTCAGGAGCTAGCTAGGGAAATGCACACATGTGTGTGCAAGGTAGCAGGAACAAAATGGTTATTGTAGTTTTGTTGGGGTAGCAAAAATGGGAAGCAACCCAAATGCCCATCAATAGAATAATAGTTAAATAAAATGTAGTGCATGTCTACTGTGGAATTCTATGCAATAGTTAACAGGAAAGATCTTCTTCCATATGTAACAACACAGATAGATCTCCAAGACATATAGTTTTAGAGGGAAAGTCCCAGGGATATACAGCAAACATAAAGAGTGGTTACCTCTAGAGATACGGAAGGGGAGGAAAAAGGATAAGGACTGGTTGTCAAAGATGACTTTAACCTTACCAGAAAAAAATTAATTTAAAAAAATGTATATGTATTGCTTATGAATTTTGCATTTAAAACCAAAAAATACAACCAATCATTGCAATTATAAGGCAAAGTGGTCAAGAAAGACTTCAGAGAAATAAAGACCTGTGGACTGGGTCTTTAAAAGGCTAATAGAAGTTTGACAGGCTGAGGTAAAGGGGAGATGGGATGATTACATACAGAGGGAACAGCAAAGATGTAGAGCTATCACCACCCTTGGAACATTTCCACATGACCGGCCCATTCAGGGGAGAGGAGTGGATTGGGAGTGGGGGAATGTGGCATGGAGGGAGATAGATGCATTTGGAGGTAAGGCTGCCCTGGGAAATGAATGGTTTTTGTATACCCTGCTGAGGAATTTTGAAATTTCTCCCGTAGGCAAAGGGAAAACTATAAATGAGGGTGACATGACCAGATGTTGAGTTGCAAAATATCCAATCAAATGAGAACAGTTTTTTTTCCAGAGGCTGCAACAGACAAATGTGCCCATTACCAGCCCATTTGTGGCACCACATTAGACTATCACATACCCGGACTGGCTTTCCTTGCACCACCTAGCACATATGGGCTCCCAACAATTATTTCCTATAAAGGTTTTCAGATATAAAGGGAAGTGTGAATTATAATAATAAAGCATATGCCCAATAACTAGATTATACTTTATTAATGTACAACATCCTCATGGAAGAGCGCACAAATCTTAAGCATAAACATGATGAATTTTTACAAAACAAACACACCTGAATAACCACAACAGAAATCAAGATATAAAACATTACCAGCACTCCAAAAGTATCTCTCGTGACCCTGCTAAGAAATTGCACTCCCCAAAAGTAGCCACTATTCTATCTTTGTCTGCAATTGATTTTTGAGTATAATGTGAGGTAAGGATCAAAGTAACTTTTTTTTCCATATGGTTATCATATTGGTCCTGCTCCATTTATTGAAAAAGCCATCATCCTCCTCTCCACTGCACCCCACATGGCAGTGGCACCTGTGTTGTAAGGCAGGTGATTATGTGCGAGTCAGTTCCTGGACTCTGGTTCTGTTGTCTATTTGTCTATGTTTGTACCAATACTATATAGCTATAAAAAATGTGACTTTCTAATAATTCTTGATAGCACTGAGTCATCCAACTCTGTTCTTCAAGATTATCGGTGCCATTCTTGAATCTTTGTATTTCCATATAAATTTTAAAATCAGATTGTCAGCTTCCCCAAAACCCTGCTGGGATTTTTATTGGGATTGTGTTGAATCTATGGACCAATTTGGGGGAGAACTTGTATCGCTGAAATACTGAGTCTTCTAATACACGAACTGGTATATGCCTCCAACTATTTAGGACTTCTTAAATTTGTCTCAGTAATGATAGTGCTCTGTTTAGACATCTTTTGTTAGATTTATTTCTATATTTTTATGCTAATGTAAATGGTATATTTCAATTTTCACTTTCTAAATGTTTTGCCATTATATAGAAATATAGTTCATTTTAAAAATATCTACCTTTACACTGGTTTTTGGTAAATGTACTTATTAATCCTAAATGATTATCAGTTCAAAATCATGTTGTGTGTAAATAATGACAATTTTATTTATTTTTCACTATTTATATTTCTCTTTCTTGCCTTATTGCACTGCTAGAACCTCCAGTATAATATTAAATAGAAGTGGTGATAGCAGATATGTTTGTCCCATTCTGATTCCAGGGAGAAAGTTTTCAATATTTCAACATTTAGTATGTTGGCTTTAGTTTTTTTTGTATTACATTTAGTAAGTTTCCACCTGTTCTTACTTTAATAAATTTTTAAAAATTGTGAGTGGGTATTGAATACTATCAAATACTTTTGGGACATCTATTGAAATGATCATATGCTTTTACTTCCTTATTCTTCATCTAATGAAGTACATTGATTGATTTGAGTATTTTTTTTTTTTTTTTTTTTTATTATGGGTAAAAATCAAAATTCTCACAATACATACAAACATTTGTAAAATGATATATAAATATATATGCATATATGTGTATTTGCTTACAAAAATGTTATTTTTTATATATATATATACATATATTTTAAGAGGTGCTTAGATTACCTAAAATATTATACGGAACCCACTCGGATTCCCATGTTGCCCACCTCCCACACCTCCCACCACATCCAACACAAACATCTCCCATAGTGTGGCCCACCAACCTCAATGAACTTACACCTCCTTGATTTGAGTATTAAAGCAACCTTTTATTCCTGGGATAAATCCAACTTGGTGAGTATTTTGCTTTTTCTATATTGCTGGAATCATTTTTTAAATAGTTTGCTTAGGATATGTGCTTACATATATTGCATAGATATTATATTTTGTATCTATGCCCCCATGATACACATTGATATGTAACTTTCTTATAATGTCCATATTAATTCTAACATTGGTCCACAGATTCTTTTCAATTTTCTGAGTATGGCATTATAGCACCTCAAATAATGACAAGTTTGAGTCTTCCCCTCCCACCTCCTACTTCTTTTTCTGACTGACTATATTAGCCAGACCACCACCGCTCATATACTCTTTTTTTTTTTTTTAAAGATTTTATTTATTTATTCATTTATCCCCCCCTTGCTGCTTGTGCTCGCTGGGTCAGCTAACCACGCCATGCAGGCAGGCTTGCCTTCACCAGGAGGCCCCGGGAACCGAACCTGGGGCCTCCCATATGGTAAACGGGAGCCCTACTGATTGAGCCACAGCCGCTTCCCATATACTCTTGAATAATAGAGGATAGCATACATACATACATGTCTTGCTTATGTGTTGGCGGGGAATTATCCCTGGACTTTTATCACTAAGTATGATTATAGTTTTTAGTGAATACCATTTACCAGGTTAGAAAGGTTTCTTAATATTCTTAGCTTGCTAAGAGTTCTATTTCAATGATTTAGTGTTTAAAAGGCAGTTTTTAATACCTTTTCCATGTTTATTGAGAGAATCATGTGTTTTTTTATCCTTTAATTTGTTAATACAATGTATGACAATGATAGATTTTTTAAAATATATATTCAAATGCAAGTATGATTTTTAAAATGCTTTTCTGAATTTGATTAACTACTTTTTATTTAGAATTTTTTCATCTATTTTCATATTAGATTAGGTTTATAATTTTCTTTCCTTGTCATGCCCTAGTCATGGTTTTATTAACCTCATGAAATAGGTTCAGTGGCTATCTCTCCTTTTTAAATTCTCAGATGTAGTTTATATAAAATGGGGATTATCTTTTGCTTTATGGTTCGGTAAGACTCACTGCTAAATTTACCTGGGCCTTGAATATTTTGGGAGAGCAGGGGAAAGATTCTGTCTGATTAAATTTACCTATACTACTTGGCTAATTCAGGTATATGTTTTTATTAAGATAGTTTTGGCTGTTTAAAAAGTTTTTTGTTTTTTTTAAAGAAATTTGACCATTTCATATAAGTTTTCAAATTTATTGGCATAGCATTGATAATAGTATTTGCTTATGATTTTTAAGAAAATCTCTATAGTGTTTGTCTCTTCACATTTTTTAAAAGCAAACACATTTTTAAAAATGAGGTAAAATTTATATACAGTGAAATGCATTGTGTCCAGTTTGTTCTTTTTTGATAAATGTATATACACATGTAATCACTACTTCAATAAAAATATAGAATCTTTTCCATCAACCTAGAAAATTCCTTTATACTCTTCTTCCAGTCAATCCCCTCCCCACCCCACGCCCAAGCACCACTGTTCTGTTTTCTATCACCATAATAATCTTGAACAGATGTTAACTATTCTTATACATCATAGAAATGGAATACTAGAGTATGTTTTCTTTTTTATCTTGCTTCTTTTGCTCAACTTAATGTTTTTAAAATTGATCCATGTTGTTGTGTGTATCAGGAGTTACTGCTAGGTGGTAGTCCATTGTATGCATGTACCACAGTCTGTCTATTTATTCTCCTGTTAATGGACATTTAGGTTGTTTCCATTTGGGGCTATTAGGAATAATGATATAAACATTTTTGTACATCTTTTTCTTTTCTCTTGATTAATACCCAGGATTTAATTACTGGGTTTTAAGGAAGATTATACTAATTTTATAAGTAATTTCCAAAATGGTTGTAATATTTTATACGTTCCAATGTGTGAAAATTCCAGTGCTCCTATCTTCTCCAACATTTGATGCTGGCAGTCTTTAATTTTAGCCATGGAAGCATAACATGGTTTCTCATTGTGATATTTAATTTGCATTTACCTAATGACTGTTGACATTAATCTAGTGACTAGTTTACCTAGTGAACATTGAGTACCTTTTCACACGTTTATGTGTCATTAATATAGCTTCTTTAGTAAAGTATTAAAATCTTTTACCAAGTTTTCCAATTGAGTTGTGTGTTAGATTTCCATATATAATCTGCATATATGTCCTTTGTCATATGTGTATACGGATTGTTTTCTCCCAATCTGTAGTGACTTGCCTTTCATTTTCTTTTTTTTAAACTTTTTTAAAAATTGAAGTTTATCATTCATATATGCACATCCGTAAACAGTAAGTGTATAGCAAAAGTTGTGAACTTACAAAACAAACATGCATATCAGTAAACAGGGCTCCATACATTATCTCACCACAACTACCTTGCATTGTTATGAAACAATTGTTACAAACTATGAAAGAGTATCATCAAAACATTACTACTAACTATAGCCAATATCTTACATTTGGTGTAATTTTCTCCCAACCCACGGGGTTATTGACACCTTGTATTAGCATTATATACTTGTAGTAATAGTTCATGAGAAAATGTTCTCATATTTGCTCAATTAACCACAGTCCATCTGCCACCACAGGATTAATTGTGTTATACAGTAACATGCTTTGTAC
This sequence comes from Tolypeutes matacus, assembly GCA_026826555.1. Taxonomy (NCBI): domain Eukaryota; kingdom Metazoa; phylum Chordata; class Mammalia; order Cingulata; family Chlamyphoridae; genus Tolypeutes; species Tolypeutes matacus. The sequence continues at coordinate 11,799,682 of JAKSZT010053769.1, read as the reverse complement.
AATCCATTCAAAGTATACACTCAATGGCTCTCATGTATTCATGTAATCAAGTATTTTGAAGAGTAAATTTTTTTTATTTTGGTGAAGTCCAATTTATCAATTATTTTTCTGATCAGCATGTTTAATGTTCTCTGTAAGAAATATTTCACTACCACAAGATATTTTCCTATGTCTTCTTCTAGGAGTTTTATGCTTTCAACTTCTATCTTTAGGTTTATGATTTCTCTTGAATTAATTTTTATATGGTGTTGAGGCATATTTTTTCAATACATTTATCCCAGTTGTTCCAGAATTATTTGGGGAAAATATTCTTCTTCCCTTAATAACATCTTGGTACATCTGTGGAAAATCAATTGACCATATATGTGTGGGTTCATTTCTGGAATTTCTGTTTTGTTCCATTTGACTTCTGCTCATCTCTAAAATCACAGTAATAAGACAAAGAATATAGTAATCACCCATTAGCCAAGTTCTGTGCCAGATATTTATGTTATATGCTAGTTATTATATTATGTCAGCTAATCATCACAAAAACTCTGGGAGGAAAGTTAACTTCCATTTTGCTGATGAGGAAACCAATACTCAAAATGATTAAGCAATTTGCCTAAGTTCACATATCTGATAAATGATGAAACCAGGAATTGACTCCAGATCTGTCTGCCTCCAAAGCTCTATAGTCTCTAGATTAATTTGAATTCTGGTTCTTCTGCCACTAACTAGCTGTGGGTCTATGAACAATTTAATTTGCCTCTCTAGGAGTCAGTTTCTTCATCTGTAAAATGGTTTAGACTAGATGATCTCTGGTTTCTTTTCTTCCATGAATAATTTCTTCCTTGAATAGTTTAAATGTAGATTTAATTTTCACTATTATTAAACTATTCCTTGGTACTACCACATCTCTTCCTTGACTAGCTTCAAAGAGTTTCCCCAGGAGTTATGGATTAACATCTGTAGATCTACAACTGGAAACATGTATCAAACTCCATGCACATGTAGATACTTTGAGCCAATCTCTACTCAACTTCTTTTTTTTTTTTTTTAATATTTATTTATTTATTAATCCCCCCCTTGCTGCTTGTGCTTGCTGTGTCCATTTTGCTTTGCGTTTTCCTGTATCTGCTTGTCTTCCTTTGTTGCGTCATCTTGCTGAGTCACCGTGAGCGGGCCGTCAGCTCACAGCGCCGTGTGGCACAGGCCGGCTTGCCTTCACCAGGAGGCCCCGGGAGCCACACCAGGGGACTCCCATATGGTAAACGGGAGCCCAACCAATTGAGCCACAGCCACTTCCCTCTACCCAACTTCTTAATTCTTCTTCTTTTATGCTCCAAACCTTAATATAACTGAATCACAAAAAGTGATTAGAAAAGTTAAGTAACAATGTGCAGTCTGAATAAAGAAGGTAATTGTGTTCACTCTGCCCCTCTGAGCAGACAAAGGCAATGACTGTCCTGGAAGGCCGGGCACTTCCAATCACTCTGATTCCTTCTCACCTCATGCTCTGGAAAGGTGAAGAGTCCTGGATGGGAAGCTCAACACCTTGTTCTCTGGGGAGAAATGAGGAACTCTTATGGATGGGAAACTTAATGAAGAAGGCTGGACATAAAGCATAAGATTAAAAGTCCATGTACATTTTTCTTAAATGCTGTCTGCACAAAACAGTGTTGATTACAGGGTTCTCCACTCATCTCTTTTGAAAAAGAGATTAGACTTGGCCTTATAGAGTAAAAACAAGTCAAAGTATGAAAACTATAAGCAGACAGTGCTCAATGCAAGGAACACCAGTTTTCCAGTCTGAAATGTCCAAAGATGGAACAAGCTCCCTTGGGAGTTAGTGAGCTGCCCATCAGCAGATTCAATCACAGACTGCAAAGGCAGCTGGAATGCAGAATTGGCTGGTGGGATGGCTGGCTGAGGTGGATTTAAAGCTTTGTCAACCTCATCTCTGCCTCACGTCCATTTCCTTTGAAAATTACACAGACTTTCACCTAACCCATAAATTCCTTCTTGAACTCAATAAGATTTCATTTAATTAGGAGTTAGGAAATCTACGTACTCAAAGGGCTTCACCATTAGATGGCTGTGAGTCTGACATCCCATGGTCAGAGGTTTTGCCTGAGCACACTTGGGTTGCTCCTCCTCTGATGCAAGGGTGTTATAAGCCTAAGTTTGAAAATAGTGTTAGAAATAGCAAGATGGTCAATTATTTCTAGTAAGGATTATAGTTGCTATTTGCTCCAGTTATTTTTGCAGCAAATCACTCCAAACTTAGTGTTGTAAAAAAAAAAAAAAAAAAAAAGCACAGATTCTGTGTGTCAGTACTTCAGGAGAAGCACAGCAGAGATGTCTCTTTACTGTGCCATGACACCTGGGCCCTAAGCAGAAGACTTGACAGCCTGGGGGATCCATGTCTTGGGGCTGGAATCATCTGGTGCCTGTGCTGGGTCTGTGGACTGGACTGCCTACACGTGGCTCCTCCATGTGGACTGAGCTTCTCCACTATGCAGCATTCTTGTGGCAACTGGATTTCTTACAGGGTGGCTCAGGGCCCCAAAAGTAAGCATTGAAGCTGCATTGTTTTTAATGACCTAGTCCTGGAAGTCATGCAGCATCACTCACCTGCATTCTGTTGGTCACAAGTGAGGCATGAGCCCACCCTGATGCAAAAGGAGGAAACCTGAACCTCTTCCCCTCAAGGGGAGAGAGGCAAGGTGATGTTGTAGTAAAGTATGTGGGATGGGAGATACTTTCACAGCCACTTTTGGAAAATATCATCTGCCACCCTGATCAAACCTGTCTTTGCTCTCACTGAGAGGCCCCAAAACTCTCCTTCTCCTCCTCCATTCTGAAACCACTGGACTCAGTGTTCTCTGTACTGCAGATAGCAATCACTTGTGAGTTGTACTTCCTTTTCCTTTTTTCTATTTTCACATAACTAATTTCATCTCAAGGCATACCACTCTTTTCTCCCTTTTTATTCCTTCCCTTTCTCCCTATCTCTCTTCCTGTCTATTTCTTTGTTCTTTTTATAAGTGAGGGGGAAGAAATTCTCAACTCTTAACTTGAAAGAATTAAAATCTCCTAGAGACACATAAAGGAAAAGGCAGCTGGATGTTTTAACATGTGCTTAGATATAACAAGGAACCAGAGCTGTAGAAGTCCCTCAAAGTTCTTAGGAAGCATTTTTAGAATCTTTACAGAAGTCCCTCTCTGCCTTTCCTAGTTAAGTCAGATTTTATTCAAGCATAAGGATTTAAAATAAATAAAAAATTCTCTTTTATTATATTTTGTTTCAATTATATTACAGCTTGAATAAGCTTTTGTGGCTTGGCCTGATATACAGAGTAACCACTTCTGCCTCTAAAGAGAAAATGTATTCCAAGTTTTTAACTAGTGACTAACAAATAAGCTTTAAAAACCCAAAGCTTTTGTAAGCTGGGAGTGGCCAGTGTAAAGCTTCTGAGGCCCCCAGAATTAGAAAGCAACTCCCACTTGTTTAAGCACCTTGGACAGGTGGAATCCAGGAGGAGGTAGGAAATCCTGACATCAAACAGGCCAGCCTCCCTCTGCTAGGCAGCCAAGGTTTCAGAGCTGTCCTCTGCCTCTCAGCTTGGGCTCCCCCTACTTCCACTCACCACCCTCTTGGCCACAGTCTGCAGGGGAAGCTGAAAAGACAGACATTACAATTTCCCTGACCTAATGCAATTTTACTTTTCAAGGCCCATTCTGGAACAAATCATAAACCCCATCAGATTTCTGAGAGTTTGTTTTCTGAATAAGGGACCAAAGAGGACAGACCTATGTTACAAAACCAAAACAAAGTGCTGGCCCTCAGCCAGGGGTTCATTCACAAGTGATGGAATGATTGGTTCTGGGGAGGGTTAAAATGGAATAAATCCTATGATAGGTTCTTGCAAGTTCTTGCTAAACTAAACATATTGGCTATTGGAGCTAACCTGAACGCAACTCATTGTCCGGATTACTGGTTCATGCAAATGTGACCTGGCTTTTGTGAAATTATAGAAAAAGAAGGAAACCACTGTTCCTGGCATTTTGCCATAGGAAATAAGCTCCAATTTGCCAGTGAGATAAAAGCATATGGATCATTGAGTTTATTTCTTCAAGATTGGACACAGTTTTGAACTTAGAGTTGTAAGGGAAAATATAAATATGAAAATATTTAACAGGGCTTCCATTTGATAGCCACCCTCATCATGAGGTAAGTGCCTGGGCAACAATGATCTGAAGCAGGCTTTAGCCCCTGAGAGCCTTTAGCACAAGATTTGTGCATGGATATTTCTCATCTTCATATTGCACAGTGAAATCTGTGATTTGTCTACTTCCCTCCATGCACATTAGTGTGCTCACATATCCCTGTGCACTGCAGGAACTTCCAAAACTGTTCCCTATGGAGACCACTTTAAATACTGCCCTATCCCCAGTAGTTATTAAAGGCCCATTTGTATAGAGGAATGATTTTCTAGTGGGAAAACAATAGACACAATTTACATTTATTTTTAAAGAAAAAAATATAGCAGCACTAACAGGTTTAGAGTCTCCTGCTGGGATTTTAGGCTACTGAATTATTCTCCTCCAAGCTATTTGTAGACCCATTAATTGAGAAATTAAAGAAATAAGGGCACATACGCCTCTGTAATTAAACTGCCCATTTCGCCTTCTTGTGTTAAGCAGTTTCCAGGGATCTTAATTGGCTGGCGAGTTTCTCTGTGCCTGGTAGATCTTGATAAATTGTGCATTAATAAAGAATTGCTCCCACTCTTAAACTGTCAGGGGGGCTTTTTTTTTTTTTTTTTTTAAGCAGCTTTAACGCTTTGAAGAAATATTCTAAGGAATATTTCTCTTTGGTGTTGTGCCTCTTGGCATATTGGATATTAATGGCCCTTCCCTGACATTAAATGATAAAAATTTCCTATTGGATTTTGTGGTTTGCCTGGGGCTGGGGGGAGGGGTTTTCCTGAAAACAGTCACCAGATTGCTGTTTTGTCTTCAGTAAGCCATTAATTTCCTCACTGTTTTGCTTTATAAGGAAACTCTAATTGATTTCTGTGTCTGCATTTCTCCCCCAAGTCCAGTGTCTGCCATTCATCACCCCAGCTGTCCTGACACGTCTGCAGATTCATTGTCCTTTTTATGAGGATTTTGGTTCCTGTTCTTGGCTTCCCCGGGTCTCTATCATATTGACTCATTCCTCTTGATGACTAATAGTCCTTTTTCTCCTGGCTTTTATTTTTTAAGGAAGAAAACACACATATGTTTGGCTTTGAAAAAAAAAAAAAAAAAGATGAATGACAAAGAGAAAGAGAGAAATTGTGTTTCGTACAGTTTTTAAACAACCAGCAATGATGGCTGGCAAGAGTCCTTGTAATTTTCTCAAATTGACAGTTTGCAGCAACCTTTTATTTGTCCCACATTTTCTGGGACAGTCTCCATTTCAAATATTTCTGCCCTGCTGTTGTCTCTTCAGGCGAATGCATTCACAAATAAGAATAAAAACACTCTTTTGATGATGAATATATACTGATTTTTAGGTTCAAAAATTGAGAAAGTGAACAAACATGAATAGGGTTTAGTGTTAAAATTAAATGACACATTCGGTGGAGGGAATTCTGCACTTTACACATGATTGTTTTGTGAGCTCGCAACTTCTCTAATAAAAATAAAATAAAATGACACAACCCATAACTTCTCTAATAACAAATGTAAAAAATAACTAAATGACACAAAGAGGCAAATCTGGAATATTATTGTGTCCACCACCAGGTTCTTGGCTATGTCACATAAAGTAATTTAAGGACACACTACAGGGTAGGCAAGCAAGTAAAGAGTTTATTGAGAAGCAAGCGAATGTGAGAGCACACACTCAAGATTTGAGTGCAGGCATGCTCCAGGGCCGAGAAGATCCAGGGCTGGGTGGCCTTTTTAAGGCTGGCTTTTCTTCCTCCCCCTTCCCCATATTAAGGAGGGAGCTTAGCTATTTGCTGTCCTGATTGGTTGCTTTTATGCCTTCCTATGGTTCATACTATAGACCACTCAGGTTGCACCTGTTAGCTTTTAGGGAGCCTATGGGGAGCCTTTCTGTTTGGAGTTATCTGGTGTTTCTTTTGAGCCCAGGAGTTTCAAAGGGGACCTTGTTACCAGGTTCTTGGCAGGCTTTTCAGCTATAATGGTTAGAGCTTTGTTTTTGAACAGCTGCCCTCAAGGGGGTTCTGGGTCGGGCCTTATGGACATGTTCTTTGCAGGGTCTCGTGACCATGTTCTTTGCAGGGTCTTAGCTGTGATGGTTACAGCTTTGTTCTGACCAGCTACCTTCCTGCATTTCCTATACTAGCCTGTCTCAACTCCCCCCTCAGAGAGTTTACACCCTTAATTTTAAGGGGGAGCTAAAGAGCGATGGTCATTTTTCTATAGCTGCTTCCTGCTGGTTAGAGGGAGTAATCCCTGCCTGGTGAATTGTGAAACTCTCTGGCTATTCCATTGAGGTTGAGGGAAGGTGGGTCTGACACACACCATGGTTGGAATTGGATGAAATCCCTGCATGACTCTTAATTTGCTCTATAAAGTGTCCAATATGGAAGAGACAAACCTGGTTAGGGCTTTAAAAACACAAGGGCCTATTAGGAGAATAAAGAGAAAGGTTGTGAGTGGATCTAAAAGCCAGGAATGGTTAGGAACACAGAGAATGGAAGGGCTAGGTTGGCGGGTCCATAAGATATGGAGGGGGTGATGTATGTTAGTGAGCATAAGCCTGTCCAGAAGGGAAGTAAGGAGAGGTAAGCTTTATTTCTGCAAAGAAAGAAAATTCCATTTTGATAGTTTAAAGTAGCAGCAAATGTGAGAAAGGACAAAGGCTTCATCTTTTGAAGTGACATCCTGCTGATTAGGAGTGAGGAAAATCTTTATATTATTTTGGAGGATGCCCTAGACATAAACTCACAAAGATAATATAGGCCAAAACAAGACAAACATATGGAAAGCTAAGTAAAGACAGTACTTGAGAAAGCCATTTTTTCTCATATAGGCATGTTCATTAACTACTTTGAAAATGAATTAAGTTTGCTAGGGCTTCTAACATGTTTAATATCCCCAGTATAGAGGGGATATTATCATATTCATTAGGTATATAGGTACAGCACTTAATACAAGTTAAAGCACAAGTTCCTCTTTGAGATGCAATTAATATATCTAAACTCCAGGTTTGCAATACCATACATGTTGTCTTTCCATGGGAGCAGGCCATAATGCCAATTGTGTCTGTTTAGGTTCAACTCACATTACTCTGGCAATTATTGCTCCACTTGGCATATCCTTCACACAGCCAGCATGCTGCAGCACTGTTGGTCCTGGAGAGAGGTGCCAGTGTTTCCCCGGCCTGGTGCATAGTGCCCTTCAGCACTATGAAACAGAGCCAGTCTGGAGGGAGTGTCTGTTGTAAATCTAGTAATATCGAGCCAACACAGGATGCTGCAGGAATCTGAAAAGGCAACATATCCCTATCTACTGCAGAAGTATGACCAGGAGATGTGGTAGATACTTTTATTGTTTAGGGGTTGTAGTGACCGATCTACCCAATAACTCAAATGGAGAGGCACCATGCAGAGAACTGGGTGCCTGGTTTGAATGCTCAAGAGAGTTTGACAACACTGAAGGCTATGCCTTTTAATTTTTTATACACTTTCTAAATACTTCCTGTTGTCATTTGGCAATTTGATGTAATTATGAATTCCAAAAATATAATTGGATCATGCTTGTAAACTGATCTGTTAATCTGGGCATGATTAAGTTATGATTAGGGCGTTGACTGGGCCATGTCAGTAGGGTGTTGAGCCCCACCCCTTGGTGGGTGGGGGAATTGAATATAAAAGGCAAGACAAAGGACAGAGGGAGTAGGTTTTTGAGAAGCAGTTTTGATGTTGGAGAGAAGGCCCCAGGAGAAGAGAAGTGAGCCATTCGCCTGATAGTCTACAGCTGACCTTGTGGAGGAACCAGAGGAGCTAAGTCCAGAGAGAAACACAGCCTCAGGAAGAGAGGAACCCAAGAAGCCTGAGCCCTGGCAAACATCAGCAGCTGTCTTGCTCCAACACGTGGCAATGGACTTTGGTGAGAGAAGAAACTTAATGCTCTATGGCCTGGTATCTGTGGACTTCTACCCCAAATAAATACCCTTTATAAAGACCAACCCATTTTTGGTATTTCACATTAGCACCCCTTTGGCTGACTAATACACTTCCAATGCAGTTTATAACATATCAAATGAACTTAACTATTTTTAGTACTTTACTTTTTACTTTTATACCTTTACCATGATTACATAAATTAACAGATATCTTACTTTAGCAGTACAGGAAAAAAACTACTTTCTCCATTATTTTATGAAAACCTAAGATTCCCAATGGAATCAAGGCTATCTTCCCCTACCACCACTTTAAAATGCAGATTGAGGTAGGCTCTGACAGGTATCTCTGTTATGAAGTTACTTTTTGTTATCAATATCAGTTCAGGTTTCTATTTAATAATGGCTTCCTAGAATTAGCCATTTACATACTTTAGTTTAGAAAATGCTTTTACATAACCATATAGACTAGTGATTTTATCTTTAAATAAGCTTATTAAATTACAGTTTGCAATTAATGACATTTACTTTTATCTATTTAAGGCTTGTTTTACATCCCTCATTTTGTTCTGTGAAAACTAGTAATTTCACTTTAGGACAGATCTATATTTTGTTCCTTAACTTAATTTTATTAAACACAAACTTACAATTTTCATTATCTTAAAGATTTAATAAATATAATGTTAATTTATTTTATTAGTATCCTATAAACATAGGGAGATGATATGCAAGCCAAATGAAATTGAAACAACTATAGTCTATGCAAGAAATGTTCTTTTTCCTTCCTCCACAGAGGCTAAAACCTCTTTTTAAAATATTCTAAAATTGTGAATAACCTTAAAAGCATACAGTCTGCCATGTTCTGGAATATATTATAATTGTTTAATTTGTTTTAATCTTAATTTATTAATAGAAACATCTTTCCATAGCTTTCAAGGACTTTTTCTTTACTTACTGAGATTTGGCAATTAGATTATTCATTACTCTCATTTTAAGGCCGTTAAAAGTTTACATTGAGAATTACAGGACAAACTATGATTCTTAATTCCCTGGCCTGTAGACAAAGTTTTAGGCTAAACTTACATTTCCCTATCTTGTCACACCTAGCTCTTCCCTGATAGCTTTCTCAAAGAGAAGGCCCTGGGGTATCAGGGTAGGTCAAGGAGCTTAGGAAAACCTTTTTCCTTCTCCCAATAGTTATTATTTTTGTATTTTTGTATGACCATTCCATCCTGCTTGGCTTCTCTAATTTGTGCCCCAGGAATATTCATTTACATATATAAGCACTTATTTAATTTTTAACAGTTTGAATAGAGCTCTTTTAAGAATTTTCATTTGTTAATTTGATATTACCATCCTGATGTGTGAAAATATGTACTGAACAAATAGTCACAGAGAGTTAGGCACATAAACAAAAACACACAACTCACTAATGTTATTTATAATTTTCATTCTCTTATAAAATAAGTTTAACTCTAAAATAATGTTATATTCAAAAGATCTCTTTGAAGGCTATTTCTGATTATTTTAATCTACACTGTGACCATGCAGTATTGCACAAAAATTTTGTTCTTTATAGCTATTGGCTTATACCCAAATTGTTCCCAATGCTATAAAATACAATCTACATTTTCCTTTACTTCAGAGCTTTGATATTTCCCATTTCAACTTTGACAGACCTTGGATGAGTAACACCAATTCCAGTATATACTCACTGAGGTCATTAAAGTTTCAGGAAAAACTGTTTTCTCTCATGACCTGCTGCTTTTAGGATCCTTGATGCTTTGGGTGGGAGGTTCCCCACTCCCCAGTCCTTGGAGATAAGAGGACTCTGGCAGCTGCTGGACTGGATAGAGGATTCCACTGGGTAGTGATCTCCTCAAAGGTCATGGAAGCCCTCTGGGTTCTTGTCTGGAATAGATAAATTGGAGTCCACACCAGGACAGTCATGAGAGAAAGCAGGATTATTATTTTTTTTAATTTATTGAACTATATCATTCATACATAAACATACATAAACAGTAAGTGTATGTTAAAGTTGTGAACTTACAAAACATCATACAGGGCTCTCATACCTCACCCTACCACCAATACCTTGCATTGTTGTGAAACATTTTTAACTAATGATGAAAGAGCATCCTCAAAATACTACTACTAACCAAAGTAACTTACATTAAGTGTATTTTTCCCCAACCCACCTTACTATTATTATTTTTTAAATTTTTATATCATTTATACATGAACATACATAAACAATAAGTGTATGGTAAAAGTGGTGAACTTACAAAGCAAACATGCATAACGTGATACAGGGGTCCCATGTATCATGTATCCCACCACCAATACCTTTCATTGTTGTGAGATATATGTCCCAAATTATAAAAGGATATTGTCAAAATCTTACTACTAACTATAGTCCTTATCTTACATTTGGTGTATTTTTCCCACCAACCCACCCTATTATTGTTTTTTAAAATATATTTTTATGACAGAAGTTGTAAGCTTACAAAACAATCATGCATATGTGCAGAATTCCCATACAACATCCCTCTATCCACACACCACACTGTGATAGAACATTTGTTACAGATTATGAGATAACATCATCAGACTATTACCAGGTCCATAGTGTACACTTGGCACACTTTTTCCATACTCCCCCATTATCAACACAGTACATCTTTGGCATAGATGCATGAATATTACATTATTATTGTTAACTACAGTCCATAGGTCAATCCAGTTGTATTTTTCTCATGATCCTCATATTCTCACCACTCTGCCATAGTGATATACTTCTACTCTAGTTCACAGAACACTCTTGCATCTCCCCCCATCAACACAATTCTCATCCACCTCTGGGTTCACTGTGTCATTCAGTCCCTAGATTATTCTCTAGCTTTATTTCAATTGACATTTACATCCTTAAACCACCCTTTCCAGCCACATTCCCATTTATAAATCAGCTGTTACTCACTATAATGTGTTACCATCAACTCTATACATTTCCATACTTTTATAGTAAAATCAAAACTTCTACATACATTAAGCATCAGTAGTCCATCTCAGTCCTCCTCTTATCTCCTTTAAGAATCCACCACCTACCACCAGGTCTTGAAGATGTTTTCCTACATTTTCTTTTAGAAGCTTTATGGTTCTTGCTTTTATATTTAGGTATTTGATCCATTTTGAGTTAATTTTGTATAAGGTGTGAGATAGGGGTCCTCCTTCTTTCTTTTGGCTATGGATATCCAGTTCTCTCAGCACCATTTGTTGAGTGGACTGTTCTGCCCCAGCTGGGTGGATTTGATAGGCTTGTCAAAAATCACTTGACCATAGGTGTGACGGTCTATTTCTGAACCATCAATTTGGTTCCATTGGTCTATGTGTCTGTCTTTTGCCAGTACCATGCTGTTTTTACCACTGTAGCTAGGTAATATGATTTAAGTCCAGAAATGAGAGTCCTCCAACTTCACTTTTTCTTTTTAAGATATTTCTGGCTATTCGGGACCCCTTACCCTTCCAAATAAATTTGATAATCATGTTTTCCATTTATTTTTAAAATGCTGGTGGAATTTTTATTGGAATTGCATTGAATATGTTTATCAATTTGGGTAGAATTGATATCTTAATGATATTTAGTCTTCCAATGCATAAGCATGGAATATTCTTATAATAATTTAGGTCTTTTTAAATTTCTTTTAACAATGCATTGTAGTTTTCTGAACACAAGTGCTTTTCTGAATAGAAGTGCTGTGAATATTCTAAACTTACCCTCATTTTTGAAAGACAGTCTTGCCAGATAAAAGATTCTTGGCTGAGAGTTTTTCTCTTGCATCCTCTTAAATATATTGTACCACTGTCTTCTTGCCTCCATAGTTTCTGAAGAGAACTCAGCATTTAATTTTATTGGGTATCCCTTATATGTTATGCATTGCTTTTCTTTTGCTGCTCTCGGAATTCTCTCTTTGTCTTTGGCGTTTGACATCATGATTAGTATGTGTCTTGGAGTTGGTCTATTTTGATTTATTTGGATGGGAGTATGTTGTGCTTCTTGGACAGATAACTATGTCCATCAGTAGGGTTGGGAAATTTTCTACCATTATTTCTTCAAATATTTCTTCTGCCACTTTTCCCTTCTCTTCTCCTTCTGGGACACCCTTGACATGTATATTTGCACGACTCTTGCTGTTGTTTAGTTCCCTGAGAGCTTGTTCAATTTTTTCCATTCTTTTCTTCATCTGTTCTTTTGTATGTTCACTTTCATAGGCCATGTCTTCAAGCTCAACAATCTTTTCTTCTGCCTCTTCAAATCTGCTGTTACATGATTCCCGTGTATTTTTAATTTCATTTATTTCAGCTTTAATTCCTGTAAGATCTGTTATATTTCTATGTATACTTTCAAATTCTTCTTTGTGCTCATCCAATGTCTTTTTAATATCCTTAATATCTTTAGCCATCTCATTGAATTTATTAAGGAGATTTGTTTGAACATCGATGATTAGTTGTCTCAACTCCTTTATGCCATCTGGAGGCTTATCTTGTTCCTTTAACGGGGCCATATCTTCCTGTTTCTTGGTATGGATTGTAATTTTTTGTTGGTGTCTTGGCAATTGGCTTACTAGATGTATTTATTCTGGGTGCCAGTTTCTCTTTTTAGTTTAGCACTTTCTTGCCCTTTCTCCCTTGCTATTTGTGTACTAGCAGCCAAGGATGTAGCTTGTGCCATGAACTGTGGAGGCTCAAGCTGCCCACATTGCCCCAGGGACAAATGAAGCTTCGCCCACCTTTCTCCTTTGCCAGGGTTAGGGACCAAGCCACAGCCATGTATACTAATCCAAGTTGTGCATGCCTAGATTGCAGTTGTCCAGTGAGACTGATGAAGCTTCATACCCCTTCCTCCCCCACCTGGGGCAGGAATGGAGTTGCAGGTGTGGGCAGCAATTTACACCATGCCAGTCCAAAATGATGGCAGTTGCCCTAGTAGACTTCCAACTATTCAGTCTGTGCCAGCCAGATGTACCTACAGTTACCCAAAGAGGCTGGTGCAGGTCCGGCCAGTTTCATTCCTGCCAGAGAGAGGGCTAAAGCCTAGGCCAGGGCTGCAATCCAATCTGGATGGAAAGAAGCCAGTCCCTACCAGCACTGTGATTTTCAATCAGCCCCATTTCCCCTCATGCTGGGGATGGAGTCAAAATTGCGGTTACTGGCCTCTTTCTGACTTGGACAGGTTCAAACTTTAGCTGTTATTAGGGTTATACTTTAGCCAGCTGAATTGACTAATCGGTAGCTGAAGTTGGTGGCCACCTGTCTCTTCTGCCCTTCTTTTTGGGAAATGGAGCCTCCAATTCCTGTCACAGAATAGTTCCTAAGGCAACTTGCACCAGCAGAGTAGGGATGGTCACCAGTCTCCATTGCTTGACCTGTGTTTTCCCAGAGAGGCAGGAGCAGGTCCCCCCAGCTTCCTCCCTGCTGGAGGTGAAGCTGGGGCTTAGGCTAGAGCTGCAATCCAGTCTGGATGGAAAGAAGCCAGGCCCTACCAGCACTATGATTTTCAGTCCACCCTGCTTCCCCTCATGCTAGGGGCAGAGTTAAAATATCGGCTATCAGCCTCTTTCTGATTTGGACAGGTTCAAACTTTAGCTGTTCTTAGGACTGTACTTTAGCCAGCCAAATTTACTAATCAGTAGCTGAAGTCGGTGCCCAACCATCTCTTCCTCCCCTGTTTTGGAAAATGGAGCTTCCAATTCCAGCCACGGAATATCTCCTGAGGTGTCTTTTGCCGCCAGTGGAGTATGGGCACCAGCCTCTGCAGCGTGGAGTGTTCTACTCACGAATCTTCTCTGCAGATGGGAAGTCACCTCCTTCCTTTCTTTCAAGGATGTTTGTAGCAGTTTGGCAGTTTGATGTAATTACTAATTCCAAAAATAGATATTGGATTATGCTTGTAAACTGATCTGTTAATCTGGGCATGATTAAGTTATGATTAGGGCGTTAACTGGGCCACGTCAGTAGGGCATTGAACCCCACCCCTTGGTGGGGTGGAAATCAAATATAAAAGGCATGGCAAAGGACACAGTTGTAACAGTTCTAATGTTGGAGTCTTGAGCTGGAGCCCCGGGAAGTAAGAGAGCTTGGTCATGAGGAAGGAGAGAAGGGCCCTGGGAAAAGTGATGGGTCATTTGCCTGAGAGTTCACAGCTGGCCTTGTGGAGAGAGGCAAAGCCTAGAGAGCTTCATAGTCACAGCTGACCTTGTGGAGGAAACAGAGGAGCTGAGCCCAGAGAGAAACGGAGCCCCAGGAAGAGAGGAACACAAGAAGCCTGAACCCTGGCAAACGTCGGCAGCTGTCTTGCTCCAACACGTGGCAATGGACTTTGGTGAGGGAAGAAACTTATGCTTTATGGCCTGTTAACTGTGGACTTTTATCCCAAATAAATATCCTTTATAAAAACCAACTGATTTCTGGTATTTTGCATCAGCACCCCTTTGGCTGACTAATAAAATGTTGCAGGATGCTCCTCTCGTCTCCTGGAGCCCCCAAACAGATGCTTTAGAAAGCTCTTGGTGATTGCTAACTGCCCTGCAGCATGAGCTGACTTTAAGAGTTCCTTACTCTGCTGCCCTCTTGCTGGTTGTTCCAGAAAGCAGGGTTATTAATGCTTGGGGAAGCATGGGAGACAGGGGTGTCTCAAATCTGCCTTCACATGAGCAAGTGGGAGCAGAAGTTTCCATGGCTTCAAACAGAGAGTATAGAATAGTTACCATCACAATGGCAAGTACACACAAGGGTGAGGCCAGTCCTGAAACAACCATAGGGAAGGCAAGCTCAGTTTAGAATTACCATCACAATAGCAAGCTTACAGGAGGGTGAGGGCTAGTCTCCAAATAACCATAAATAAAGCTAGGTCTAATTTAGAAAAACCATCACAATCCTAAGTGTATGGGTGAGGCTGGTCTTGAAAAAACCATAAGCAAAGGTAAGCTCAGTTTAGAATTACCATCACAATAGCAAGTCTAGGCTAAATCCAGCCAGTTTCAGAAATTTCAGATATTGTCCTTTTGCTGTTTTATAATATAAAGACATTTATATAATGATTTTTTCCTTAACTCTTAGTTATGGTTTCTAGTAATTTTTCACTTCACAACAAATTGGGCACTTTTGTTTATCAACTAAGCAACTAAAACTATTTTATTAGTAACAGTAATTTGCTAAGTTTTTCCACTTTTCCAGCAGATGAACTAATTCCATTTGTGATTTCTTTTATAAATAAAATCCTACTGCAAGATAGCATTGAAATTTAAAGACTCATCTTTAGGTTACTTTTCACTGTTATCTAGTTTGTAACAGGTGAACCCCAAATCTGATTTACTAGCTCCTAGGCACAAGCAAACTGACAAAGTTAAAGTAAGCATGGATTAAAACAGAAGAAAGAATTTTACACATGTATGTAGCATAGGGAAAGACCCGACTTTAGAATCCCTTTCACACAAAGTGCTCAGTGTCCACCCATGGCAGAAACCTCACCCGGACACTCCAGCCTTGTTCCTCCAGAGAAATCCCTGGGCAGCTGCTAGGCACAGAGCTGAAGGATCCAGGGAAGCCCTGCGGCTGACAAGACATGAATGGGACTGCTCTGGAGCTGCATCCCCATTAGCTACATCTTGCAAGGGGTTTGGAGGGTTGCAAGGAGCTTGCAAAGGAAGTAAGAGGCCATTCCCCAGGAACTTTTAAATCATGGGCCAGAGGCCTTTAACAGCTTCCTCCTTGAGGGGATACTACTTATGAGGAGGTTTGGGGAGAGGTTTGGTAAACTGCCTAGATCTTGATTCCCCATCCACTCTCCTTATTAAGCATGACTGAGGCAAGAGAGGTCTGGAGTGGCATGTCAGGACCAAATAAGTGGCTCCCATGTTAATTAAGAAATTAACAATCTCACCTGCCACATCAGGGGTCATTCGAGTCTCCTGGTTGATGGTTCGCAGTGTCATCCAGTGAGCCATGCCTGGCATCAGGCCCCTTCTGTCCTCCCCTGGGGTAAGACCCTGGTGGGTCCTGGTGGTGAGGCAGCTGGGGGCCAGGGGCCCACCTCTCCACACTTGAAGCAGGTTCCTGCTGACATGGAGCTGGGGTTCGGGTGGCCCTGAGGTGACAGGGTGCCTTTAATGGCAGCAGCTAAAAGGTGAACCTGGCCCTCCTTCCCTGTTTTTTCTTGGTAGTGTGGCCTCCATTGTTGAAAACTATGAAGGCTATTTCTAAAAGGGGGTTCGTGGATGTTTTAGGACCCAGGGAAAGTTTTTGCAGCTACCTACAGATATCCAAGGCAGACTGGCTAATGAAGGAGTCCCTGGGAGGATTTGTCCTTCTCTAGAGTCAGGATCTAGGAGAGTTTTTTAAATTTTATTTTATTGCCTCTACCAACTTTCCTTGAAATAAAGCTGGGTTTTTCTCCTGCTTCTGAGTAATTTCCCTGAGCTTATTATAACTTACAGGTTTGGTAGTGCATGTCTCATCCCTTTGAGGAGACATGTGACCATATGGCCTCTGACCCTCAGATCTGCCTGTTCCCTCCTTCCCCTCTTACACAGGAGGTCTAACTGGAATTCAGGGTCCCTTTTAGAGGCCATTCTTGGCCATCTTCTAACTTGTATTGCAGCTATATGGTGTGGCAGAAAAAGATTAGCCTCTTCCTTTTTAGACCATCAGTAGGTAGGTTGTCACAGTTCCTGAGGAGATACCCTAGTGGGGAATGTGCAGGAATGCTGGAGGAGCCACCCATTATACTAAGATAAACTCATTCTTATTGGCACCCCACTGCTCGCCTGCCCTAGTGTCCTGGGGTTTAGGAGCCCTGCTCACTATTCTGGTGTCCCAGGGATTGGCAGCCCCTTGCTGCTGGGCATCTCAGGGCCTTAAAGGTCTTGGGAGATTTCTGATCCAGTTCCCAAACCGAAGCTACCAAGCTAGACTTCCTCCCTGGGAAAGGGTCTGGCTAGGGACTCTTCTTTTGACCCACTGTTGCAGAGGACCAGTCTTTGTTGGGTGTCAGGGAGTGTTACTTGCCTCCTTGACTCTTGGCTGGTTCACCAAAGATGTTGCGGGCGCTGGGTTTCTAGGTTTCTTGGCTGTGCCACGTAAAGGAATTTAAGGCACACCACAGGGTAGGCAAGCAAGTAAAGAGTTTATTGAGAAACAAGAGAATGTGAGAGTATGCACTCAAGATTTAAGTGCAGGCAGACTCCAGGGCCGAGATGTGCTAGGACTTGGTGGCCCTTTTAAGGCTGTCTTTTCCTCCTCCCCCTTCCCCATATTAAGGAGGGATCTTAGCTATTTGCTGTCCTGATTGGCTGCTTTTCTGTCTTCCTATTGGTTCATATTATAGACCACTCAGGTGGTACCTGTTAGCTTTTAGGGAGCCTATAGAGAGACTTCTGTTTGGAGTTATCAGGAGCTTTTTTTGACCCCAGGGTTTCAAATAGGACCTTATGACCACATTCTTGGTAGACTTTTCAGCTGTTAGGGTTACAGGTTTATTTCTGAACAGCTGTCTTCCCTCAGGGGGTGTCTGGGTAGGGTCTCACAGCCATGATCTTTGTGGAGTCTCAGCTGTGATAGTTACAGCTTTGTTCTGACCAGTTGCCTTTCTTCGTTTCCTATACTAGCCTGCCTCATCATTTAATTATATATTTAAAAACATATATATGTGTGTGTGTATGTGTGTCATTTTGCTGCGTTTGCTGTAAAGGCAAATGATAAGCAGGTCAACAAATAAGTATAATTAGATGCACTGTCAAATTAAAAAAGAAAAGTGCAAGCTTCTGAACCAAACTGACCTGAGCTTGAATTCTGGGAGCATAGGCTCGAATCCTGGCTCCATCATTTAGGAACTATGCCACATCTTTAAATGAGAATAATGTTTGAGTAGTTGTTAGGACTAAACAATTCAGGTTCGTAAAGGCCTTAGCACAGTTAAGTATAGAATATTTACTCAAATAAAGAGGCATTTATTCATATTGGTATTTTGGGGAGTAGTATCACAATTTTATGGTTAAAATAAGAGTTTCTGGTGGAGCTGGAAGGAGAGACAGGAGGAAAATTTGAGGCATTCTTGCCCATCTCCTTTGAGAGGGCAGAATTAGTCATGGAAACACTTCTTCCTTCACCAGATCCTGTAATAAACCAAGTGAACCCAGGCTTCCATCTCTGCCCACACCTAGAGCCAAATAATCCAGGCATGGATGGACTAGGCCCTGGAGTGGCCCCAGAGTACCTTTTCCATGTCCCTTAGCAGAGAAACCATGTCATGTGTCCCCCTGGATTATAGATCCAGCTCTGAAGCCTCTTAAAGAAACTTTCTGCCCTTCCAATGCCCACTTTGCCTGCCCTTAGGCAGGGCTGGAGAAGGAACCCAGCAAGTCTTCTTTCCTCTTCTTCATCCCAGGGACCAATAGTATGAGTGAAAAACAACTCCCTGGCCCAAACCTTCTCATCCACAGCTGCCTAAAAATCTGCCATTTCCAGATTTGAGTGAATTAGGAAACTGCACAGCAGTTGTTGGTCAGTAACTCTTTAAAGAGGATTTCAGAATAGAATTTGGAGCCAGCTGTAAGAAGGAGTGGATGTGGTTAACCAGTAGTTCAAAAAATTTGACATGCATTAGCCTCATTTGTGTGTGGGGGGGGAGCTTATTAAAAATGCAGTTCCTTAGATCTTTTTGATGCAGTAGATATTTCAATAACCTATAAGAATGAACTTCTAATTTTAGCTATTTGCTGGTTACAATATGTCAAGCCCAGGATGAAGTGCTTCACATGCATGATCCATTCTCACTGACCCCCAGTTCTATGAGGCATCCTTCATGAATGCTATCCATACAGCTTAGGAAATCAAGAAAGGTTTAATGAGATCTGGGTGGATGAGCAACCTTGAAGCACTTGTACTGCAGGCCCAGTCTTGTCTTGGGTCACAGGCTCTCACACCCACCAGCGTCTAACTGGCTTCTCCAACTTTCTCTGCATGGACTCAACTAAATTTATTTTGCACTTAGATTGGTCAAGTGCATGGTTCTAACTCTGCTTATAAAAGAAACAGCAAAAATTTAAACCACGCTTTCTAACCCTCTTTCCGAGTATTCCAACACTCTAAAAGGTCCCATGTAGCCTTGTGATGTGGATGGTTGTGTGCCCCAAATTGGACATGTTCTTGGTTTTGGTCCACATTCAGAGGGGTGTGAACCCATTGTAAATCAGCTCTCTTCAAGATGTTGCTTCGGTTAAGGTATGGCCCAGCTGAATCAGGAGGGGCATTGATATGGATTACTGGAGCCCTTTATAAACGGAATGAAAGTCAGATGGAGAGAGAAGCCATGAGGAACAGCCAGAAGGACTTGTTTTGGTATCTCTGATCTTCTGGTCCTGCTCCTATTAGCATGTGACTTTTGTCCTCAGAGTTGTAAGATGGCTGCCCCACTGCCAGGAATTGCACCCATTCTCCAGACAAGAAGAAGGGTGAAGAGTAAAAGGCAAAAGGCCAAGCAGAAGGCCAGCCGAGTCTGTCCCTTTTATCAGGAACACAATATCTATCCTGGGAGCTCCAACTAAAGACTTCTACATTTATTTTGTTGTCCAGAACTGGATCATAATGCCACCCTTAGCTGCAAGGAAGTCTTGGAGGGTGCATATTTTAGCTGGGAACATTACTACCCCAAACCAAATTGGGTTGTTTAGTAAAAAGAAAGGGTTATAACGCATATTGTATAGGTAAGAGGCAGAGTCTGTTACAGATATGCTTTTCCTTTTTCCATGATGCCTCTAGCTCTTTCCTTCTGGAACTGCCTAGCAAAACTCTATCCAGTCATTGTCTACCCCAAATTAAACGCTTCTGTAGAGTCTTCATGCTGTTCCCATGAAGATCTGATCCCTCTGAGCCAGGAACAGGCCTTTAGGCATCTCTGCTATAGTCCTCACTTTACTGTATTGCCACTGTTTGATTATTGTATCACACCTAGAACATAGTAGGTGCTTAACACACATTTCACTGAGATGATAGAGGTAGAGGTGACCTTTTCCCTACCACTGAATTTTCTCTCCTACCTGCATCTCTGCACATATGCTCTGTCTTCCTTCTATTGATATATATAAACCATTTGTTCTCCTACCTCCACTTATGTATTTAGATCCCATCTTCCCTCACTTGTTGAAAGAATCATTCCTGCAATTGTACTTTCTACATCCTACATTATTGTTTCATTTCCTACTGGATTATTTCCATCAATATATAGAAATGTCTCAACCCCAGAATCCCTACTATTTCTATCCTCTTCTTGAAAAAGTGGTCTACGCTCACTGCCTCCAGCACCTCTTGGTCCATTTTTGTATGAGCTCACAAAAATCAGGCTTTTGATCCCACCAGTTCACTGAAGCATCTCTTGTCAAAGTCATCAATGACCAGCATATTAACTAATCCAATGGTCAGTTTATGTTGCTCATCTTACCTAGTCAGCTTTCGATACAGTTGATAAATTGCTCCACCCTGAAACCTTTCTTCACTTGGCCTGGGACCACAATATTTTCTGGGATTTGTATAGTACTAATTTTACTACCTTGGTGACTTCATCTAATCGTATAGCTTTAAAGACCATCTGTACACCAGTGACTTCTAGATTTATATCTCTAGCCTGGATCTCACCCTGAATTCTAGACCTGGATATCCAATGGCCCAATCATATCTCCACTTGGATAACATTTCAAATTTCACAAATCTGAAATTAAACTCTTAATCGACTTGTCCCTGCAAACCTGCTCCTCCTACAACCTACCCCATCTCAAGAATGGAAATTCATAACCTTCTGTTTGCTTAGGCCAAAATCTTGGAGTCATCCTTGAATTCTCTTTTTCCCTCCCATCCTTCATTCAGTCAACCCATCACCAAATACTGTCACTCTACCTTCAAAATATATATAGATCTCACCTAGATCACTGCAGTAGCCTCCCAACTGGTCTTCCATGACCACGGCAGTTGATTGGCAATACAGCAGCTATTGTGTCCTTTATAGAACACAAGCCAGATCATGTCTCTTTTTGCGGTTCCCCATCTCATTCAGAGTGAAAGCTCCATAAGGGCAGGTACTTAGCTTTATCCTTAGAGTCTACAAAAAAAATACCTGGCATATAGGTTGGAGTTCAATAATTTATTTAACAAATTATATGATGAATTATAGAATACACAAATTGAGCATAAGTGTAGGGTATCAGCAAAGCAGGAAAAGCAAAAATTTTGAAAGAATTTAATATAGCAAAAAATTTATGGAGAATTCAGAACCCTATAGGGTTCCTTTGCACTGCTTTTATAACTCTCACACACATATATATTTATAAATTTTTTAAGTTTTAAATTATATAAAGAGGTGGAGAGTGCCATGATTCTCAGAAGCAGAAAAGGTCTGAAGCCAGCTTTGGTTAAATGAATAAATAAAAGAATGACTTAGGAAATAGAACAAGGAATAAAAGTTGTAGATGACAGAACACCTGGGGAGCAATAAGGGCAGCATAAACAGGGAAACCATTAAAGAAAAATTCCCTAAGGTAGAGAACGTTTTCTGCATGGATAAAAGGAACACATACGACTGCCTCTAAGGTGTAATCTTCAAAGAAAGCCTTGCCCTCTCCCTTTCAACAGCACGTTTCTAAATTTTAAAGACAAAGATCCTATAAGCTGCCAAGGAGAAAGGAAAAAACAATCAATTACAACAGGTAACTAATGACCTTGTTCCTTACCTCTCAGTCTTTGGAGACAAGAAGAACCTCAGAGCCAGAAAGAAACTCCACAGGGAGAGAAATGAACCTTTCTCTGCGGGTATGATACTTGATGAGATGGATGCAAAGGACACAGGAAGAAGCCACGGGCACCAGAGAAGAGGGGAAAGAGATGCCAATGGGGAACAATAAATTAGAGTTTCTTTGAAAATAGGCAAGGCTAACTATTTAAAGTAAAATCACTTGGCAAATGTACAAATATAGTATGAAAATGTCATAAATGTTTTCAGACAACCAATATATGGCAAAATAGGGGGATAAAGAACCTAAGAGGTAAACCCAAAGAGCTTGCTAATAATTATTATAATACTGGTGATGATAAAGGTCAAAAATCAGAATTATGAGGCAAAGTCTTTTAGGCAGTCTCCAGCCCATTGGAGCCCATTCTAAAGAAGGATTTTGAGGCCTTTTCTGGGCTGGTAGGGAAAAGTGATTGATTAGTAAACTCTTTCATGGATGTAGAAAGGGAAATGGTATCCCGTGAGACACATACATTACTACTACCCATGACATTGTGCATAAATCTAGGTACGTAGGTTGATTCTGAGGATAGCTGGGTGAGGGGAGGCTGGGTATAAACAAACTGAAAAGTGGGTCTTTTTAGTGACAGTGTATGGACACTCCTCAAAACCAAAAAGGTTCCCAAGACTAAGCTTTTCCTGCCAATCCAGAGAGAGTTGATGAGATTTATTTTAAAGTTTCTTTATATCATCCTTGCACTGCTCAGTAGTACATTTGCTGGTGGCTTCCAGGGGCAGCTGCTAATTCTAAAAGGGCCCCATAATTTTAAAGTAGGTCATTAGGCCAATCCTTTAAATTGGAAGCTCTTTGTCAATTTAAAAATGAAGTCCTAGCAGTCATTAAAAAAACCTTCTCTGAAGCAGTTCTTCTTAAAAGATTGCTTAATAAGGGATAGTTCAGGATTTATCAAGCTCTAAAATGGTCTCCCCAATAATTAGGCATTTTTTTTCTTTTTCTTTTTTATAATTCTCTTCTGGTTTCCCTTGAAACAATATTTGTGTTTCTCAGAAAACCGTATATGACTGAAAGATGTATACTATTTTTTAAGCATTTTGATTCTACCTGAGAATTGCACTCTGTTTGTAAGGAATGCTACCTAATTCTATGTTTCAAAGAGTCTCCCAAATACAGTGGAAGCTCAGTAAATTCTTAGTAATCAATTTCAGTAGCATTTATGCAGAACAATCAAAATGGCATGCTGTACTATTTCTCATTCATTAAGTGAAATTACAGTGATATGTTTTAACCTATTTTCAGACCTATTTAGAGTTTACTTACCAGCATGTTTAATATAACAGAGGATGTGTTTTGAAAAAGGCTGAGGGAAAAAAGAGAGAGAAAGAAAGAGAGAGAGAGATCTGTACATAATGACCACAAGTGTGTCCTTGAATTGCTTTTCTATTTCAGGAAGCATGTACGGTACACTTGAAAGGTCACTGATTAGTCCAGTTCCACATCAGTAAAGCAGCATTTTGAAATAGAGGAAAATAATAGCCAGTGGAGTTTTACCAATATAAACAAAGTAAAACAGAGAAACATGGCTTATAGATTATTTTCTCCAGCAGGATGCTTTCAGATCCTACAGAACGGCACCTTAATAGCACACTGTGGACATGCTTCACTTGTCTCTGGACAGACATGATTTCTAGATTGGATGTTTAATTCTACATTAAAATGTAGATTGATCTGACAAAATTTAGTACAAAATTGTATTGAATAAGCAGCTCAGAAAAGGAAGTTATGCTAAAAACAATGGAAGTAGTCTGTTGCTCTAAACATATTTTTAAAGTCAAGCATCTAATATTTTGGTGAGACATAATGTCAAGAAACAGTTTGACCACTCTAGAATCAGCCAAGTCAATAGGTTTGTGAAGTTCAGACCAAAGATTGGTAAACCATCATGGCCACCTTCATAGCTGATCTGAATATGCACTGCTGCCCCCGCTTGCTTGCTCTTCTCCATCACTCACCCAGCCACCATGAGCCTAAAGCCTTCAGTTTATCCCTCAGAAGACATGGGTGGTTGCTACCTTGCTAGGAAAACACTGATTATGTTCAGGTGTCAGTTGGCCAGGTGTCCCAAAGGGACCCGGATTCCACCCAGCCACCACTTCCACCTTGAATGCCAAATGAAGAATCTTGATTAATCTAAGCCAATCATGGGTAATTCCATTCTCCTTCACTCTGGTTGGTTCAGGAATGGGCATGTGGCACAGTTCTGGTCAGTGAAATATGAGGTGAAGCCTGCGGGGGGTGGAGGGGGGGGCTTCTGGGAACATCTTCTTAGCTTTTAAAAACTTCACAAGACATTTGTTGCTTCAAGTCCCAAGTCACAACACAGTGATCTGTCCTTATCTTTCTTTGGAAGTTGATGTCTGCATTTGGCACTTGCATGGTGGCAGCCATTTTGGGGCTATGAGAGCAGCCAGCCTATAAGGAAAAGCCAGTACACTGAGGTTGGCAGAGCAGAAAGAAAGAGAGGCACTGAGTCTTTAATGATACCTGTAAGAAGCTAAATTAACCTGTCCTACACACTAAAATTAACCACTATGCTGATGTAGAGGACAAAGTGGTGTTCTACCCAGATTCCTTCTTCAGGACAGAGACACTCATTTCCTCTGCATTCAAATTTTCATCTGAGTCTCTTTCTAAGGAACCTAACATAAGACACTGACTTTTTGAAGTAATCCCTTCCTTGCTTTTCTTTGTATTTTTGCCACCTAAGAATACATGCATTCCTAAACACTGTATTTTGCATTTGTCTGCCCCCGCCCAGGGGACTTTATGTAAATAGAGTCATGCATCATATGTATTCTTTTGTGTCTGCCTCTTTCATTTAACATGATGTTGTGAGATTTCATCATTTATTGTTTGTATTTGTAGTTAATTAATTTTAATTACTTTATAGTATTTTAAGGTAGGAATTTACCACAGTTTATTTATCCATTATACTATTGCTAGACATTTGGGTTGTTTCCAGTTTGGGGGTTATGATAACCAATGCTGCTGTGAACCTTCTCAATCATGTCTCTGGTCCACAAGTACAAGCATTTTTGCAGACTTTATATATAAAGAGTGGAATTGCTGGATGAAAGGATATGCATAGGTTCAACTTTAGAATTCTACCAAGCAGTTTTGTAAAATGTTTTTTTAATATACCAATTTATAGTCTAAAAATGGTTTATAGACTATATGTATGAGAGTTCTTGTTACTCCATATTCTTGCCAATACTTGGTATTAACAGACTTTTTAATTATAATCTTTCTGATGGGTCTGTAGAGGTATATCATTATGGTTTAATTTTATTCCCTTATTACTAATGAGGTAGAGGACTTTTTCAAATATTTATTGGCCGTTGGGATACCCTCTTTCACAAAGTGTCTGTTCAAGTCTCTTGCCCATTTTTCTTTTAAGTTGTTTGTCTTTTCTTTATCGAGTTGTAGGAGTCTTTATATATTCCAGATGCAAGCCCTCTTTTGGTTGAATATGTTGCAAATATCTTCTCTCTCTCAGTGGCTTGACATTTCTTTCTCTCAATCCTATCTTTTCTTCTTCTTCTTCTTTCAATACTTATTTTATCTTTTAAAGATACTTAGATTACTTAAATGTTACATAAAAAATATAGGGGATTCCCATATGCCCCACTCCCACCCCCTCCCACATTTTCCCACCTTAACAACATCCTGCATTAGTGTGGTTACATTTGTTACAATTGATGAACACATTTTGGAGCATTGCCACTAAGCGTGGATTATAGTTTACATTGTAGTTTACACTCTTTCCTGCCCAATTTTGTAAGTTGTGACCAGATATATAATGGCCTGTAACTGTCACTGCAATGTCATTCAGGACAAATTTGGTCTTTATGTCATAGTTCCTCCATTGTTGTCAACAACCCTTACGCTTTAAACAAGCTTACACATTCACATATTTGTCTCACCCTCCAAATTGAACATTCTGAGGGCAAGGGCCATATCTGTCCTCTTTGAGGTTTTGTGTGTATTTATTGTTTCTTTTTAATTACCTCAATTTTTTTTTAACATACATAAAGTTTTATTAGAACACAGCAACACAGGTTGGCTTACAATATTGTCTGTGTCTGCTTTAGTGCTACAACAGCAGACAATGCCACTGCAACAGAGATGGTATGGCCAGCAAAGCTGAAAATATTTACTCTTTCCCTTTACAGAAAACATTTGCTAACCCTGGGTCTAAGATTTGTTTTTTTAATATTTTAAAAGATGATTAGATTACATAAATGTTACACAAAAACCACAGGGATTCCCATGTTCCCCATCTCCCACACCTCCCATAACATCCCACATAAACATCTTTCATTAATGTGGCTCATCACCTGCAATGGATATACACATCCTGGGGCTTTGCCACTAAGCATGGACCACAGTTCACATTGTAGACCACACTCTCTTCCACACAGTTCTGCATGTTATATGCTGATGTAAAATGGCCTATATCTGTCATTGTAATGTCACTCAGGATAATTCTCAAGTCCTGAAAAACCCCTGTATTACAACTGCTTTTCCCTTCCCTGCCCTGAAAGCTTCTAGTGGCCACTGGCTCCACCTCACTGTTGTAATTTCTTCCATTGCTTGAATCACAATATGTCTACAACAAAATACCATTAAGTCCACTATAGTCCATAACTCTTCCCCCAATCCTGAGGAGTTTGAGATGGTGATGTCCACTCCACCTCCAAGTGAGAGGGGGCTTATATCCCATGGATACAGTGGATGGGATTATCCTGCCTGCAGTTGCAGACTCTCTCCATTCCCTGGGATGGCTGTTGTCCTATCATCGTCTCCTCACCAGGTGACTTGGGTGAGTCCATTGAGCTGTAGAGTAGGAGTTGCAGCTCCACCAAGATTCCAGGCACAGCTGGCACATGGGCAGGCCAGAGGCTCCAGTCTCTGGAAGTACACCTACAAACTCCAGCATCACATACAGGTTTGAATAGAAGGGACTGATGGACCATGTTCAGGGGGGACTTATTTTAGTCCAACTTTGTCACTCTCAGGAGCACAGATTCCAAAGTAGAGCTCACTGATAAAGCATCAATCTCTGGAGCTATTCCCCCTTATATAGGACCTGGGTGTCTCCAGAGCCCTCAGGAGACACTCAGTAGACAGTGGGTAGACAATCACTCAATAAATAAGGGAATACTGAATTCCCAGCCTGGAGAGCTCTGCCACATTCTCCAAGGGAGTAGCAACAGTCCCCCGAGTGCAGGGGCAGTGTCTGGCAAGGGAGGATGGTCCACTGATAGGTTCTTGTTATTGGTGACTAGCCTTACAAGTCTTTGCTCTTGTAATTGAAACTTAGCCTACTGTTATGGGGTGCCTAAGGGTTGCCACCTGAGAGCCTCCTTGTTGCTCAAATGTGGCCTCTCTCTAAGCCAAACTCAGCATATGAATGCATTACCTTCCCCCCAATGTGGGACATGACTCCCTGGGATGAGCCTCCCTGGCAACGAGGGATTAATACCAAGTGACAACTGGCAATACGACTAGAAAAAGACCTTGAATAAAGGGGGGAAATGGTAAAGACAAATGAGTTCATGTGGCTAAGAGACTTCAAAGAGAGTCGGGAGGTCATCCCAGACGTAACGCTTATGCACACCTCAGTAGGATCTCATAGAACATCAATCCTGTCTTTTGATGAAGAGAAGTTCTTAATTTTAATACAATCAAAGTTATCAATCTGTTTCTTTATGGTTAGTTCTAAGTGTGTTCTTTTAAAAAGATCTTTGACTGTCCAAGATGATGGAGCTATTTTCCTATGTTTATTTAGATGTTTTATTATTTTGTCTTTTGCATTTAGGTCTGCATTCTACCTGGAATTATGTTTTGTGTATGGTGTGAAGTCTTTTAATTTTTTTCCACATTGATATGCAATTGTCCCAGTACCATTCACTTGAAGGATCATCCTATCTTCAGGGCTTTGGGGGATGCTATTTTCATCAATCAAGTGTCTATATATTCATTGATCCAATTCTGGGCTCTCTATTCTGTCCCACTGGTCTATTTGTTTATCCTTTCACCAGTACCAAATTGTATTAATTATTGTAACTTTGCAATTAATAATTATTTGTACTTTGTCAATTAGAGCCAGGCCTCCCATACTTATCTAAAAGAGTTTTAGAGTTATTATTGAGCCTTTTAATTTTTATATAAATTGTATGATTGGCTTGTCCTATTCCATAAAACACAGTTTTCATTGCACTCTGTTCTTTCTTGCATCTCTAATCTTGATCTAGGATCATGTTCCTTCTGCCTAAAGGAAATTATTAATTTCCTTCATTATTTCCTTTAGTTTATGTCTGGTGGTAGCAAGTCTCTCAGTTTTGCCTGAAAATATCTTCTTTCACCTTCATTCTTAATAGATATTTTTGCTGGGTATAGAATTTTAGGGTGACAGTTATTTTCTTTTAGCACATTGAAGATACCATTTCAGTGTTTTCTGATTCCATTGTTTGTGTTGAGATGCTTGCTGTACGGTTGTTGCTTCTTTAAAGGTAAACTGCCTTATTTATTTTCTGTCTACAATTAAATTTGTGGTTATCTAGGTGTGCATTTATATATATATGTTGATTATGTTTTTTATTTGGGGGAGTGTATTTTAGTTTGCCAAAGGGCTGCTGATGCAAATGATCAGAAATGGGTTGGCTTTTATAGAGGGAATTTATTTAGGGGAAAAAGCTTATGGTTCTGAGGCTGTGAAATAACCAAATTGAGGCATCATCAGAGGCGCTTTCTCACCAAAGGTGCCATGTGTTGAAGCAAGCTGGCTGCTGATCTCTGCTGAGATTTGAGCTCAGCTGAGGGCAACCAGGCATAGGGCTGGCTCTTTCTGGGCTTCCTCTATTGGTCTTGACTGTTCTGCTTTCTTCCCAAGTTCAACTGCAAGCTATCAGGCATATAGCAGAGATCTTCTCCTGACCTGCTCTGTAGGCCAGCCTCTTGGAGGCTTCGTGCTTAAGCAATTCTCTAGCCCTCTCTCACATGGTAGGATCTAAAATGGTGGCTTCCTTTCCCTGTGTCTCCATTTTTATCAGACCCAGCAAGAAGGCAGAGATTCAACCTGAGTCACACCTCACTGACGTAGTCCAATTGAAAGGATCTCACACCCACAGGAATGGATTATTTCACAAACATAATCTTTTATGGAATTTATAAACTGCCACATGGGGATTCTTGAATCTGTGTAATGATGTATTTCTTCATATTTTTAGAAAATTTTTAGCTACTGTCTCTTAGATATTGCTTCTGCACTCTTCTTTCTATGTGCTCCTTCTGAGAATCCAGTTGCACATATTTTAGATATTCTTATTATAATTGCTATGTTGTTAATATCTATTTTGATTTTTCCATCAATTTGTGGTCCTATGCTTCATTCTGGATATTTTCTTCAGCTCCCACAATCTTCTGTTAAAACCACTCACTGAATTTTTAATTTTGGCTATTGTGTTTTTAGCTCTAGGATTTCTGTTTTGTTCTTTTTCATATCTGCTAGATTATTTTTTTTAACAATTTAAAGGTCTCCAGTTGACTTTTATCTCCTTGAACATTCAAACATGTTTTTTTTTTTTAAATTTATATTTTATATCAATGTTATATGTTACTCAATTAACACACGATAACAACTACAATAACAATAAATCTGCTTTAGTCAGCAGTTACACTCCCCCTTATTTTGGTTCATTTCTCAATCTTGAGGGATTTGGGACAATTTCCACCCTGACTGCTTCAGGCTGAAAAGGGATATAAATATCATGGGGCAGAAAAATGGAATTGTTTTGCTTGCAGTTGAAGAGACTCCTTCCTTTGGGCTGGGGCTGGTCCATCATCATCATTTTGTTAGTTGTCCAGGGCAGGCCCTAAGAACTGGAGAGGAGGAATTGGCTACATATCTGCTGAGTTTCAGGGCTCCACCAGCATAGGAACAATCCAAAGGCTTTAAGTCTCTGAGAAATATACTTAACAAGTAAATTGAAAATTATAGCTTCAAATAAAAGAAGTAGAAGAATCATGATTAAGGGATTTATACCTAAGTATAACTATGTTATATTGGGAAAATAGCATTTCATAGACTGCCAGATAGAGCCCACCAAACGTATATTGATTTCATGTGGCCATGTGAAAGCACAGTTATTTTTTTAAAGATTTATTTATTTATTTATTTATTTATTTATTTATTTATTTATTTATTTATTTATTTATTTCTCCTAACCACCACTCATTGTTTGCATTCACTCTGTCTGCTCATTGTGTGCTCGTCCTTTTTTTTTTTTTCTAATGAGGCACTGGAACCGAACCAGTGACCTCCCATGTGGGAGGAAGGTACCTAATCGCTTGAGCCACCTCCACTCCCTGCTTTGTTGTGTCTCTCATTATGTATCACTCCATGTATCTCTTTGTTGCATCATCTTGTTGCATCAGCTTACCACACCAGCCCATCATGTCAGCTCACTGTCTTGCTCATCTTCTTTAGGAGGCACTGGGAACCAAACCTGGGACTTCCCATGTGGTAGGCAGGAGCTCAACTGCTTGAGCCACATCCACTTCCCCAAGCACAGTTATTTTTAAAGTTTGTGTTTGATCATTCTAATATCTAAGACTGATGTAGGTCTGTTTCCATTATTTTTTGTTTGGCTGGTTTTCATTTTATATTGTTTTGTCTCTTCATATGTCCAAATTTCTCTGATTATATTTCAGATATTGCATATGAAAAACTGAGAAATTATTTAAAGCTTAGAATAATTTTATTTTCCCCTAGTAAGAATTTTCATTTCCTTCTGCCAGACTTCAGCAGGTACTAGCAATCCAGCATCATGTTAATCCATCTTGGAGATTAATATTTTCTGGGTCAGATGTTACAAAGCTAGATTACAACTCATATGAGAGCATTTTTACTTCCACTTCACCTTCACTCCTACAGACCTTCAGAATCTCAATCCAAAGGTTCCAAGAACTAGGGGTAGAGCTGGACTCCAACTTGTCCTCCTAGTATATTGGTGTTTTCAAAAGCACCACTCAAACTCTCAGACATCTCTTCTGGATCAGCATAGGCCAGGAGGGCAAAAAACCCAAATGCCCAGCTTATCTCCCTAGATTTCTGTTTTTTCCTGGATATTGGTCCCATACTTCTTCATTACCTTTTTAGTACTCCAGTGTTTTCAAGTAGACTTTTAATGATATTTGTCCACCTTTTCTAGTTGTCCTCAGGGAGAAAGCAGTCCAAATTATCAAGTTCATCATTATTGGAAAGCTAATGTATTATTTCCAACAGCCTAGAAATAGGTCATCATTCTCCTATCTTTAAAAAAGAAATCTCTTTTGGCCTCCTTTGGTTATTCCCTTCTATTGCTTTTTTTTTTTTTTTTTTTTTTTTTTTCGTTTCCTCTTTAAAAGAGTATGTTTCCAATTCCTTAATTTGCCTCTCATTCACCCTTGAACCCATACCACCTCTGATTTTGTCTCCTCCATGCCACCAAAACCTCTCTAGTCACGGTCCTAATGAATTCCATGTTGCCAAACCAAATAGTAAATTCTTAGTCCTCATTTTATTCAACCTCTAAAAAGCACTTAACTCACTTTCTTCACTTGGAGTCCAGAAAATCACCCCTCATGGTTTTCCACCGAACTACAAGCTATTCCTTCTGAGTCCCCTTTGCTGAATCTTTCTCCTCTTCCTAACCTCCAAATGTCAGAGTACCCCAACAAAAGGCATGCTCTTAATCTGCATTCCAGTGGGCATGAAACTATTTGTAAATAGGACTTAAAAAAAAAAAATGATGTTCTTTTCAGTGAAGGTGTGGCCAACTAAACCAATCCATATTACTGGAAGTCTTATAAAGAGAAGAAACCAGAAGCCAGAAGTCAGAGAAGGCCATAGAAGAAGAATCCAGAAGTCAGTAGAAACCAGAAGAGCAGACACAAGGAGAGAGAGAACACCATGCAATGGGAGGCAGAGCTGCAAGCCAGCAGCCAACCAGCATCAGAATGCCACAGTCTCCCAGGAGAAAGCATAACCTCACTGATGCCTTGGTTTTGGATTTTCAGCCTCTGAAATTGTGAGCCAATAAATTCTTATTGTTTAAGCCACCCCACTGGGTGGTATTTGTCATGGCAGTCCGGCAAACTAAGACACTACCCAGGGGCTCAATCCTTCTCTTCTCCATCTACATTCCCTCCCTAGATGATCTCATCCTGTGCCATGGCTTTCATTCTAGCTATTTACTAATGACTCTCACATTTATCTCTCCAGCCCCACCCTTTCTCCTCTAACTGCCTCTTCAATATCTCTATTTGGATGTCAAGCAGGCATCTCAGGCCTAACATATCCAACACGTTAGGCACCTCCAGGCATCATGTCTACATTCCAGGTAAGAGAAGGGGGAAAGGATAAAGAACAAGGAAGGAAAAATCCACACCAACCATGACAGTCACTCTTTTTTGATGACATTTAAGCTCTTCTTGAAGCCCTCTCAGCAGACTTCCACATATGTCTTTGGCCAGAACCATGTCACATGGTCACTTTGAGCTGCAAGAGAGTCTAGGAAATCAATCATTTGGTCTTCTAGCTTCTCTAACAGAGAAAGGAAAGGGAAAGGAGACTGGGAATTGGTGCTGGATGCACCAATCATTAGTGTGTGACATATTGAGGCATTCTTGTTTCTCTCGGAGACTACCTAACTGGTCTCCCTGCCTACACCCTGCTCCTTTATAACCTAATATCCACACTAAAGTATGCTGATCTATCTCAAAAGTAAATCAAATCATGTGGTTCCTTTGCTCAAAACCCTCCAATGACTCCCATCACACTTGGAATAAAACCCAAAGCCTTTCAGGATCTGACCCCTGGCTACCTCTCCAGTCTTCTTCCTACCTCTGCCTCCTTAATGCATTCTTATCCAGACTCACCAGACCTCGTGGTGCTCTTGAAAACACCAGACACAGTCCTGTCTCAGGGCCTCTGCTGGGCAGGGCCTGCTCCCACGTCTTCACATAGCTCGTTCCCTCACTTATTCTGGTCACCAATCAAATGTCACCTCCTCAGAGAGGACTTCCCTGCCCTCTAAAACATTACCCTCATCACTCTCATCTCCTTATCTGTTTTATATTTGTTTCTCATGCTTAGAATCACCTAATATTATAATTATGTTTCTTTGCATAGTTGCATATTTTCTCTTTTCCCCCACCAGGCAAGGACTCTGTTTGTTTCATTGGTATGTTTTCAGAACCTAGAAGTGGGTCTTGGCAATGAATAAGACTAACATTTTTTAAATGAGTGACTGAATTACCATTACGACCAGTTTTGTCTGGTAAAATTGTTCTTACTGTTTTTCACAAAGAAACAGTATGATCTGAGACTGCAGCCTTATCTTTTCCCACTTTGTCTCTAGGTAACCCTGAGGATGTCAATCAGTTTCTCAGGGTCCCAGTTCTATCACCTGAAAACCAAGGGCAGGAGGGTGTTCTGTAAGATAATTTTAATTCTCCTCACATGAGTCTTTGGGAAACATCAGCAAAAGGAGCCCCACCCACTCAGAGATGGGGTAGGGGGTCTTTCTCGTTGTTCTAGCATCTTCCTACACATACTTCCTTAGGCCTATGAGATTGGCTTCCCTTCTGCAGACACTCTCTCTCTTACTCACCCACTCACTCACTCATTCTTTTAGGGCTTGTCTCGTTCAAAAAGATTTATTATACAGCATGGAAGCAAGGTAATGAATTCTTGCTCTTTCAAAAACCTTTCATTCACCCTCAATATAAATAGCCAGAGCTGTGATAAGCAGTAAGCTCTGGACATATTCACTCATTCTTCCACAGTTTGAGCTTTTGTTGCTGCATTGTGTCTCAGGCTATTTTGTAGTCTCTCTGTGTTTTCATGACCTGTTTGCTCTCTGTATCTGAATCTGCATATATATAAATATATATATTCTGGCATGCTGTGATTCTGAGAAAGGGCAGAGCAGGAACTAGGCAGCCTCTGAAACATGGTGAGCCTGTGGGAAGGCACCAGAGAGGGAGAAATCTCAGGGTGCTGAATCTGTCTTTTCCTGGGTCTAGAGGTAGAGATCAAGCATCCCAATCTCTGCCTCATGAGGAAAGCAGAGAGTGCACAAAGCCTGACCCTGCAGGAACACTGAAGGTCAAGCTCCCAGAAGAGGAAGCGGAGGCTGTCTAATTTGAGCTATCAGGGCACTTGCTATAGCTCCTTTTGTGGCTAACTCCAGGAAAATGATGCTACCATGAGTGGTCAATTAGAACAGACTCAAATAAAAAGTGCAAATGGTCATATCATTGATGGCTGATGGATGGATTAGAGGAGCACTTCCTCAGAGACCTCACCCTCAGCAACTGACCAGAAAACTTATTTCTCGCCAATGTATAAATGGTGGCCAAAGTATCTGTATAGTGTAATATTTGGTTTGTTACGTTTCGGCATTATGTTTATACCATCACAAGTGGAGGCAAAGATCAAATCTCCTGAACTTTGTATGTTAGATTTGACCTAGAAACTCCCAAGCTCATACATTTGTGGACCTGCAGTAAATGGTGAGTTAAAAATTAGAAGGAGCTCATTTACCTTAACACATTTCAAGGCACAAATATTCACAACACACCTTATTTAAAATGTACACTTTGAGTGCCACTAATGTATGCATCATTACTTTTGTAACATATTTTAATTGTATCATTCATTCATTATTTACTGATCACCTTCATAAAAAATGTTTGAGAACTTACAGTGAGGTTTAATGCATCCTAGATGCTATAGCTTTAAGATCAGTCCTGAAAACATCGCTTTTATCTTAACAAGGAATGCTTCCATTTAGAATAAAAGCAGATTCTGCATTCTCTGTCTGTCACACAAGAACAATGTATTCTCCTTTGGTTAAAACTGCCCTGTGGTAAATCATTGCCCTTTATCAAGGAATATTAGTGAGCCATTTGTCTTGCTATTTCCAAGTCAAAATTAATATTTATGTGTCAATGGAATCCTTTATCCTGGTGATATTGTCTAATATGTGATTGGCAAACAGAGTTTAACAATATCCAGGGCAGAAATCTTGTATTATTCAGCTAAGCATTAAGAGAATCAGTTCATAAGACTTTCCAAACCGAAAGGAACCAAAGATTCAGGACCTCTCATTCTATAGATGGCCAATGGAGATGTGAGGACTTATTCAAGGTCACACAGCCAATGAGTGATCAAATTAATTATCTTTCCTCTTTATTTCAGTTTTCTGGCCATTACACCCTATGACCTATGAATTTGATGCAGAAAAAAAAAAAAACTTTTTGAAATTTTGGAGGGATATAAATGTGACATTAAAAATACTACCTTCAACTTTCAGTCAGGAAAAAAAATCCATAGCCTTACATATTTGAATTCTTATTTATGAGGAGGTTTCATTCAAAACTACCCAGCAATAATCTATTTTTCTGTGGACGTTCTACACATCTTAGGGTGATATAAATTATTCCCAGTAAACAACTAAAAATTAGTCATCGGAGGCTTATTCTTTCCAAAGTCCAAATCTATCAATTATTCTACTTACTCACTTTAAAGTTGTCAAAGACTTACATTTAAAAATGTAAACTAGATGGCCTTTACCTTGTACTCGCTGCTGCAGGCGGCCCTGCTCTGCGTCAATGCTATTGCTGTACTGCACGAGGAGCGTTTCCTCAAGAACATTGGATGGGGAACAGACCAGAGAATTGGTGGATTCGGAGAGGAGCCAGGAATTAAATCTCAGCTGATGAACCTTATTCGATCTGTAAGAACTGTGATGAGAGTGCCATTGATAATAGTAAACTCAATTGCAATTGTATTACTTTTATTATTTGGGTGAAGATCCATGGGCGAAATGGAGACTCGGAAGAAGAGATGCAAGCAGAAGTTATTACTTCAGTTATTATTGGAATATAGTTATTTTAGCTGGCCAACCTTGCACTTGACAAATGTACAGCTGACAATAAAATAAGAGTTCCTATTTATCTGATTTTCTAAAAATGTTGCACCTGTAATTTCATTACAAAAAGATCAGATTAATACAACAGAGGCAGTAACTATTCAGAAGTGAAATACATTTGATTGCTGGCTGTTAATAATAGTCCATGCTGTGGTAAAGATTGTTAAAAAGGAACAAGACTGTCATTTCTATGTACATAGAGATTTTTCTCTTTCTTGCTTCTCAGGAATAATTT
The DNA here is from genome assembly GCA_026826555.1 of Tolypeutes matacus. Taxonomy (NCBI): domain Eukaryota; kingdom Metazoa; phylum Chordata; class Mammalia; order Cingulata; family Chlamyphoridae; genus Tolypeutes; species Tolypeutes matacus. The sequence continues at coordinate 11,763,484 of JAKSZT010053769.1, read as the reverse complement.
TGTTATTGTTATTGTTAATGTTTTCCCTCCAAATTTTTGACATGTATGACTTAGCTATGATGTGAGAGTAATTATCCACCTAGATAAAATTTAAAGGATTTTAAAAACTGTTACATATAAAATGATAAATAGGTAATTTTAAATGTTTTGGTTAAATATTTTGGCTATATTGTCTTGGCTATGGAAAAGTCAAGTTTATAGTAACAATTGAGGAGCAGTACTCCCTAATTCAGGGAGAATCCTAATTTTGTAAGTCAGTCACGTGATGATTGTATTTTTGTTTTAAGTTCTTTCATGCATTTATTATTTTATTGATTTGCCTGACCATATTTTCATTGGTAGAAAAATCTGTGTAGAAAAGTTTGTGACCTTTTTATAATGATGACTTTTAAAAATCAATATAAATGTAAGCCTACACAAGCAATCCTAAACAATCACAATTAAACTATGCTACCTAAAAAAAAATAAAAATAAAAAAATAAAAATGTAAACTAAGAAGACAGAGTTCTTATGCTTGTTGTTTGTAAATATACATCAGGTACGTCCATATATGCAAATGGACTATAGTTATCTGCAAATCTTGCAGTCAAAAAGAAAAAAAAAGAACACACTTTGGAAATGGATCACAAACGTAGCCTCAAAATCCATGGAAATGAATAAATGTCCACAGTTGGAGTCTCTGTCTGATCAAAATTCACATTTTAGAAGATATCTACATTTTAATTTAACTTCAACATAAACAAATATTAGTAATGCTAATGCTTTTGAAAGAAGATATAATGGAAATTACTCTTTAAAGTATACATCATTCCTGGTATGAACAAATTCCAGGAATAGAAAATGTACAACAGAATAAGTCCATCCACAGACTCGTGGGTTGAGTTACAAAACATGAGACTTTCAAAACCCCAGGGCTCCTATTTCTGGACAAGTGAGAGGAACCAGCTACAATTTTTAATTCTAACAGTGCATGGAAGGAGAAAAGCACTTTGAGCGTATCTTTCATCACGCTCAAGGAGGACATCTTCTCTCTTTGATTGCTTGGCTGAAAAACAAGTTTGCCCATTTGAATGCAACAAATCCAAATAACTCAAATAAGTGTTCATTCTCTAGCTCCTAAACCCTCCTGAAATCCTTCTCCTGCACAAATTGCTCTCCACTGTAACTTCCCTCCCTAAACACAGAGCTTCAGACACACGCAAGTTTCTTTTCAACTTTTACTCAAAGCCAAAACTTGTAAACAGGTTTCTTGTGCTCTTTTTAGTAACCCTTTTCTCATTTTACACAACTGTCAGAAGCGACAGAGGCCAATGTGGTGGGAAGCGGCCGTGGTAGGTGTATAGATAAAAGATGTCAGCGTCCTAGTTCCAACCGTGACACTCCTTTTCAATACATAAACTTCTTACCACACTGAAACATTCATTATACCATTCAGAAGTAGAGGTCTAGTGTGACAATTTTCTGCAAAGCGCTTCTGTGATTATAAAGAGAAAATCAGTCACTTATTCTGCTGGGATTGTTCATAAGACTGACAGCCATGCTCAGTATGAAGCCGAGAGCTTGCACCTGGTCAGGAAACTGCAAGATGGGACAACAGCTCCTCTGTTGCTAATAATTATGCCTTGGGTTTAATCACCAACTTCATGCCTGACAAATGGAAGCCAAAGACTGGGGGAAATGATGAAGGAATAGGTATTTAAATCATGGAACATTTTTCGTTCAATTAGTATGGTGATGAGGCGCTCCATTTGTTAGGGATTCTAGCTGATGCCGACAGTATTTTAAATTAAGGTTAGTTGAAGTGACAGCAGCAGAGTTTGAGTAGTGACACACTACAATGAATATGTCAGTTCTCTATAGGCTAGAGATGGACTTTTGATGGCTTCAATCATAGCTCAGGAAGTTGAGGTTGAAAAAGAGAAAGTAATTTACTGCCTAACTCATGTTCATAATAGGTTCTCTTCCTTTGGGCTAAAGCAGTAAGTGGGGCTGGGAAAAGACAGAAGGGAAGGAAGGAGATGACACTAGTCTGTAAATTCGTCTGCAGATCATTAATCAATTTAGGCAGCTCCACGGTCTGGGCCTATTACTTAGAATACTTGTTAGCCCATCCCAGTTTGTACTACTCTAACTGATCAGTCCTGCACAGAATGCATCAGGAAGTGACAGCATCGCTGCTCTGGCTTTAAAGCTGGCAACTCCAGCCAATTTTTTTTTTCAACAAATGCCACAATGACACTCCATCACATCTCTCCCTGGGAAGCTACTTCTTGAGGTCATAATTTTAGTTAAAATTGCTCATAAAATCCTCTTCCATTTTCTCCTCCTTTTTTCCCACCATTTGTAAAACCCCACCCATTCCATGAATCACTCATCTTTATTAACTGTATAAATGGCCATGAGATCTCTGAAGGAGTTATCCTATTTTGACACCCACCCTCGCATGAATATTAATGATGGAACAGGCTTTTCCCAACAACCAGAGAAAACACGAGAGGCAGGTTCTATCAAGATGCCTCTGTTCATTGCCACAAAGTGGCAACAGAAAAGAAGTTTAATAAATTGAACAATTGAGAGCTCAGCTATTATCTCAGTTTATTATCTGAGGGCAGATGATAAATAAAAAGACAAGAATAGCCTTTGCTGGATGTACATAAAAGGGCCAAAGGCCATCGTATGATTTCAAACTGCATTCACATCTTAGTTAGTCACACATGTGCGATGCACTCTGTGGAATTTCCTGGGACAAAATTTGAATTGCAAACTGTGTTCCGTCCTGTCTGGTGGGTATATAGGTGCCCCCTCCTTCACGTATGGATTGGTGTCTGCTCTGAGGACACTGGAGAGGAAGCTCTTGGCACTTGAGTCTTACATGTGCCTCTGTCCTCATTCCCATGGGCAGTGCACAGAGATGGGCAAAGAGTGGGCACACTTCTCTGGGCTTTAGTTTTTTCATGAGTAAAATTAAAAACGTGAATCACTAAAGTTCCTTTTAGTCCTAACACTGTATGATTTGATCCTTTTCTTAAGTTATTACATATTGAGCTTATGATGGATGAGGCACTGTGCTCTGGGCCTCCAAACATTCTCACGTTTTCTCCTCCCAACAGCCCTAGAAGCAGGTACTATTATTCACCCCATTTACAGATGAGTACACTGAGGTCTAGAGAGATTAAGTTAGCACCAAACAACAGCTCTGAATCTCAGACCCGCCACTGGGTCTGCCAGGTGCCTCGCAATGACAGACCAGTACGTGGTATTTGTTTTTGTTTTCCTTCTTTCATTCTTTCTCTTCCTTTTTCTCTTTAGTAATTTATTTTTAGTAAAATACTATTTTCTCACTATTTAAAAATCAACTAAGACGAGCACAAAGAATAAAGCAATGATAATCTACATCTTAACCACCCACCTCACTAGACACCCACCTGGAGTTGGATAGACACACCAACAGAAAAATAGAAAAAATGGTGGAATTATTTCTGGCAATAAATGATATTAAATTAAATTTTACTCGATTTTAATAATGAAAAAAATCAAACTAAAAGAATTACTAGTCTTCAAATAAATCTTCTGTGAGAAATATTATTTCTTAAAGAAGTTCCTTAAAATTAAGGGAATAAGATCATGAGAAATATTTAGAGCTTGGAGTTTCATCTGCATTTATTTTATGCATGTTTCAACTGTACACAGTATTAACTAACTCTCCGCGATGAAAGGTGAGGAAATTAGCATTTATGCTCACCTTCTGATTTTTATTACTTGTATTACTATTTTTTTACTCCATCAATATTTTTAACATTTATTTTCTATTCTATAATTATACTTCCCAGGATTTGTGGTTTGGGTTTGAAGTTTAAATGGATTTATTGCTCACCTATCTTTTTACCACATAACTTCACCATTCCTGAGTACTTTTGTTTTGATTCATGTCTTGATTAGCTGGAGGTCACCATCAAGTAGTTTTTTCAAGAAGGACTCATAAGTGCTGAATTCTCTAAATTCTTGTGTGCCTGGGAACATCTGCCTGATGCCTTTATATATGTACAAAGATTTTGCTCAATTTAGCATTCTTGGGTCATAGCTTTTATCCCTCAGAATTTTGTAGACATTGCTGCATTGTCTCCTGATCTTCTGACTATGGGGAAATCTGAGGCTAGCATTATTTCTCCCCCTTGTTGGGTGACTTATTTTTTTCAGGCTTGATGCCTAAGGAATTCTTCCTTTATCCATTAACTACAGTAAGTTAACACAAAATATCTCCATGTTGGATATTCTCCATCATCCTGAGGAAAAAAGTAATTCTTTTATTCTACAGATTCAGTTCTTGGTATACTCTAGGGAATTTTTGTATTAATTAATTCAATAAATTTCCTCTTGCATTTGTTGGATTTTCTTCTAGAGAGACATGAATTATCCTGTGTGGACTATTTTTTAATAGTCTTTCCTGTAATTGTCTTTTTCTTCTGCATTCTTTGTGATTATTTCAAGTCTTTCCTCTATATTCAATAATTTATTTACATTCATGTCTAATCAATTTTGACGTTCCAAAATTAGCAGAAGACCTGCGATCCATTCCCACTTTCTCCTGGGGATTTCCAGAAAAAAGGAATGACAGGTCAAATCCCCTTGTGTGCTGGTCACCAGTTTTCCTGGTAAACACAGTAATCATATTTACTTGCAGAAAGATAACAGAGACTCCATAGCTATGAAAAGCTTTTAATGAAATATTTCTGGCCTGTTTCAGATGTTTATTTTAAATAACCCTGAAATTTATGGATTTATGGGAGCACATCTGGCTGAAGAATGTCACATAAGGTTTATGGGTATAAAATAGCGATGGTCTGTAACTGAAATGAGTAATCAATTTTATGAATATATTACTTAAACCTCATATTTTAAATATAAGCCAGAATGTATCCTAACGCAGTCGGGAGAAGGACCTCTCAGGAGCTAAATTGAAGGTCTTTGACTTCTCTAAGGGAAGAATTCTTTGCCTGTCTTGAGATTGCCAGTACCCTTTGAATTACCAGTAAAGTCTTGTACTAGATAAGATCTATGATTTGCATGAGTCTTATTGGAGAATTCAAAACTTTCTGTTAACTCACTTCTGTGTTCTGAGCAGCTGGCCTTGCCTTCTCCTTCACAAGGAGAGTAGAGGCCCATCTTACAAATACCATTCCCTCTGCCAGGACTTTAGGTAGTAGATCCTCCATAAAAATGGCCATGCACAATTTCTTCTATCCATATGCATGCATACTGCTCCTCCCATCCAGAGGTGAAGTCTATTTCCTTTCTCTTGAATCTAAGCTGACTCATGAGTTGCTTTTATCAATAGAAAAAGGCAGGAGTGGGACAGAGTGACTTCTGGGCCTAAGCCTTAAGAGGTGTTGCAGCTTTCATTTTTCCCTCTTGGGATCCAGCCACTATGTAAAGATACTCCTGCTAGACAAATGAATGACAAGAGACCCCATGGAGAGAAAGAGATACAGCTATACCCTTACGGACTCAGCTACCCTAGCTGAGGCACCAGACATGAGAGTGAGACCACCTTGTACCTTTCAGCCCTTGGAGAGCCTCCAGCTAAATGCAGCTGCATTAGTGACCCTAGCAAACACCACATGGAGTAGAAGACCTTCCCCCTCATGTGCCCAAGCAACCCATAGAATCATAATTTTTAAAAAAAAATTGATGTTGCTTTATGGCCCTAAGTTTAGGGACGGTTTGTTATGCAAACGTAGATCGTTGGATTCCGACCACCCTTTAACTCCAATGCCAACATAGTAGACCAGGACTCATCTTTCAGGATTTGGCTCAAGGGTCAACTCCTTTATGAACTCTCAGTGTCCTTACCCTGTCCCCTACACTTATTTTTTCTCCATGCCAAAATTCCATAGCACTTTTAATTATAAACCATATGCTACTTCTCTCAAAAGTTCTGGGCATCTACTGGGTGGCATGGGACTTGGTCAAATTCATTTTTCCCTGTGCCTAGTACAGGGCCTGGCACATTTAGACATTCATCAGTGTTTTCTGAATGAATGAATACATGAATACATGAATACATGAATGAATGAGAAAATTTAACAGATGACATCTACAGACACTTCTGAGTCCAAAATTTAATCATGTATTCTAGTGATGTACAGGGAAGTAAATGTAAGCAATTACTCATACCACCCTAGAATAGAAAGATGAATGACAGTATACTACACAGAAGAGTTGAAGTATCCAGAGATTAAATTCCTCACTTGAAGTCACTTTTTGAATCAAAACAAATCAATTAATTACCATGCATTGAGCACAGACTGAAAATGTATAAGACATAACCATTCCTTCAAGGAGAAACAAGCTTAACCAATATTACTCCTTTCCCTGCTCACACAATCTGAGGTGTGACCACAAAAACGAGAGGGCCCTATAATACTAAACGGCCAACTTTTATTGAAGGCACTTCCATAGGCTCCATTACTTCATTTCACAGATGAGGCAAGTTAGGCCAGAGGTGCCATAGGCTGCCCTCAGATCATACAATTTAAATGAGGAAGAGGCAGGACTAAAATGCAGTCTGTGGTAGTTTGAGTTATATACCCCAGAAAAACACACATTCTTAATCTTAATTCATTTACGATGGGACCTTTTGAAGATGTTATTTTTGGTTAAGGTGTGGCCTAACTGAAGGAGGTTGGGCCTAAGTCACATTAAAGGGTGCTTTATGAGAGAAATCCAAGGAGAAGAGCCAGAGGCTGGAGGTCAACAGAAGCCAGAAGAGAAAGGAGAGAACATCGCCATGTGACAGGAAAGCCAAGGAACCCTAAGGATTGCTGGCCAGCCAGAACACTACCCAACCCAAAAGAAAGCAAGCCTTCTAGCCTCTGAAACCATAAGCCAATAAATTCCTGTCATTAAGCCAACCCTTTGTATGGTATTTTTCACAGCAGCCAGGAAATGGAGACACAGGCTGTCTGATGCTCAACTAGACCACGATGTTCACCTGACCAGGGCAAAAACACAAAAGGTGAGAGGAAACAGAACATCCTTCCATCGTGGAGCCAGGCAAGTGAAGACAAATAGCATAACTTCTGCAAATTGCATTAACAAAATAATGGCAGAGACCGAGACACAACCGCAGCCATGTTCTAACATGCAGCAGTATCTGCCCAGCGCTCTCTGCAGTACCTTCTTAATGTCTACGTACTTTTAGTGCCTCTTTCATTTTACTTCATCTTCCACAATTTCTCCAGAGTTATTTTACTAAACACAAATCTGACTTGGTTATTCCCTGACTTTGAATCCCACACCATAATGTCCAATTTCTTTTTGCATGGCAGAGAGCGTCCTTCCCAATCTCATCCCAAAATTCTTCTCATGCATTATTGTCAACAATTCTTAAACATGTGTGACCAGATAATTCACTACCTCCTGCAGAGGTGTTGGTTATTTTCAGACTTCTATTCTTTATATATGCTGATACCTCTTCCCAGGTTGTCCTTCTCTACCTGGTGAATGTTTAAACATCCTTCAAGGCTCAGTTAGAATCTCACCTCCTTTGCGCAGCCTTCTTACGCTCCCAAGCAGTATTGTGCACTCTTATGCACCCCTAACACTTTGTACATAATTCAATTGTAGTATATACATTTTTATATCTCTCCCCAAATCTCAAGGTCATTCATTTATCTCCCTATATCACACCCTTCTCACTTGCACCTAGGTACTCCATAAATGCCTCCTGAATGCATTTTTTCCTCATTCATATATTCCAGACTTGTTACAGTAAAACATTATCTACATATCTTAATGCTTATCTGTTGCTTACAGTAGAAAGCATGTTGTGTTTGAGTTTTTAATTATAATCTGTCTTTAAAAACATCCATTTCTTCAGGAAGATGTTTCACATACCAAGACCATTCCCTACAATAAATGTCTAGTGTGCCATTTGTGAAGCTGGAATAAATGGATTAGGTCCCTTTGATTTTCTGGCATAAGTTTCACCATGTGGTACAGACTTCCTTTTATTCTCCATTTATTCTCCTGACAACTCCAGTGGGAAGCAGCCTCCTGCCTCTGGGCTTGCTATAAGTTTCTGTCTTTGTCTTAAAAACTATTTCTGCCCAATATATCACACAGCAGTGACCTTAAGGGACCTGAGGACTTTTGGAGCCTTCCATTTAGCCCTTTGAGCGGTGCATTCGGCTAATTATATCGTAAAATTCAAAGATTTGAACACTCTTTGAATTCAGAAAAAAGATACATGACACACCATGCCATTGTATTGCCTGTTTTGAAAAGGCTTTTACTGGCTTTATATTTAATAGATTTCTGTTTTGTCATATTACCAGCCTCAGGTACACTTAGGGATCACCAAATGATAATGACATGAACTCAGACTCCTGCTACAACATTGTACAGCTCCACTGGCAAGTGCAGCAAGGCTGATAGAGGATGTCTGCTAACAGGCTAAATTACCCTGCAATTTGGACAATTAGAAAGAGCAGTGAAAGAAGTGGCCAAGAGAAATTCCTAGAGTGCAGGAACATGCTGCACTTCAACCCTGGAAGAGATTGAGGACAGTATGCAGATTGCAAATGCTTCCCATTGAAAGAGCAGAGCCTTTTAAAAATGTGTTTATTCATTCACACTCTAGTGTATGCTGGGCATGGCTAGTCAGGATAAGCCTTCAAGGAACCAGATCATGAATAGACTATTAAAATTCACAGGGATAATTTCTACTATACATCCAGTATTTGGTATCCATACAAAGAGAGGAAAAAAAATGATACCTTCAAATAAGTTATTACATTCTTTCTCCCTCCAAACCAATAGGCTCATTTTCTCAGGTACTTTATGGTTAACTATCCACAGTATTTTCACATTTTTTATGGACATAACTTATTCTGTTAATATTAAATTATTTTACAACATAAGCAGAGTTTACTCTGGGTTAGATTCACAGATAATGTTAGTAAAGGCAAGTAAGACAACAAGCCACTGACAATGCAGTCCAAAGGAAATGGCTTATAACCTTAAAGATGACATGAATTAGCATACTTAGGGTATAACTACATTAGCTTTAAGCTTGTGGTTTGGAAACATCCAAGATGTGGGACAGTTCTATATAGAAAAAGCACAGGCTTTATAGAAAGACTTGGATTTAAACCCCAAAATGTAACCTTGGGAGAGGTCATTAACAGCTCTGTGACTCAGTTTCCTCATATATAAAAGAAGAATGTCAATAATAGATACCTCCTTGGATCACTGTGACTATTCAATGAGGTAATTTATGCAAAGCACATAGTCCAGGGTATGATACATCATAAGCACTTAATAAATGTAATACCTTGTTATTGTTAAAGAAGCAGGGAAAAATATGTAGACAAAAACATAAAAATCAGGATAAACAGAAAGCACATGATAAAATGGTAGAAAAAGAGTCCACATATATTATTAAGCAACCATGAAATGAGTTCCCCTTCCAGCCAAGATGGAGTAATAGGGACCAGATTTACCATCCCACCTGAAGCAACCAGAAAACTTGACAAACATAAGGGGAAAAAAAGATTTTCTAAGACCCTGGACATCTGAAAACAAAATACAGAGATGCTGGAGGAATGGGAAACATAAGAGGTCAGGCTATGATTGCCCCAGATTATGCCTTCAGATAGTTTTCAGGCAATGGTACAGGGAGTGGGATGTAGGCAGAGCTCAACAGACTCCCTAAATCAAGGAGATGGGGTTGGGAGTCTAGCTATCAATAAAGATAGCTAGAGTCTGCTGGTCAGAGTACAGGAGAAGAGAGGCTGGACAAAGTGAAAATTCCAGGGATACGCAGAGGGTCCACCTTGAGCATTCAGCAGAGCACTAACCAGTGTGTGCATATGAGGAAACTACCCAAAGCTAAGGGGGAAAATCACCCTTAAGGAGTAGAGAAAACAGTACCAAGGGCTCACACTGGGCCAGAAGTAGTGCCCATTCCTACCATCCAGACCGGAAAACATCATAATTCATAAGGCACTGAGTAGAGCAATCAGAGAGGCCAAAATTAGGATTTGTCCTGCATGGCATTGCAGTGATGGATACAGGTCGTTGTATATTTTGTCATAAGTTACAAAATCGTGTGGGACAAAGTGTAAACTATAATGTAAACTGTAGTCCCTGGTTAGCAACAATGCTTCAATATGGGTTCATCAGTTGTAACAAATGTACCACACTAATGAAGGATGTTGTTAAAGTGGGAAAATATGGGAGGGGGAAAGGGTGGAGTATATGGGAATCCCTATAATTTTTATGTAACATTTATGTAATATAAAGCTTCTTTAACAATAAAAAATAATTAATAATATTTTAAAAATTACTGTGAAAATTCTCGCTGCCCTGATTTTGTGATAATCAGGGTAGGCTAAACATTCCCTATATTAGAAACCATGCATATGTCCCCAGACCTAGTTTTTCTCCCTAGGTCTGGTTTTTGGAATGCTGGTGATAAACTAAGCCTGATTTACTATATGACCATCCTGTATGGGAAATCACTGTAACTCTAGGTATCTTTGGTCAGCCTTAAGAGATATAGCAAGGGGCAGATGTGGCTCAAATGGTTGGGTATCCGTTTCCCATATGGAGGGACCTGAGTTGGATCCCCGGGATGTCCCAGTAAAATAAAGAAAAATATAGAAGGTGTGCAGGCAAGCCGTCAGGCCCTGTGACTGGGTGAGCCATCAGGCCCTGCCAAACCAAGAGAGAGACACAGGAGAGAGCCAAGACGAGACGCACCAAAACAACAGGAACTGAGGTGGCGCAGGTGGCAGAACGCCTCTCTCCCACATTGGAGGTTCCCAGGATTGAATCCAGGTGAAGACTGGAGGAGAAGGATGAGAGGAGAGGGCAGGAAACAAACACAGAGAATTGCCCAACGAATGGACACAAAAACAGCAAAAATGGGGGGTGGGAGGGTTAACATGGATAAAAAGTAAATATATTTTAAAAATACATGTAAAGACGTTCAAAGTAAATAAATAAATAAATGGAACCTCCTCAAAATTAAACACTTTTGCACCTAAAAAACAAAATTAGTAGGGCAAAATTAGTCCAAGTGTAAATGCTGTCTGGTCCTTCCCACAAATCTTAAAAGCAAGACTCAAAAAGATCAAATTGTTTCCAAATAACTTAACTTCATCCCAGAACAAAGCTAAAGAATATTTATAGGATTGCAAAAATATACAGCAACTAAAAAAATAATATTCACAACTGACACCTGATAAAAATTACCAGACATGCAAAGAAGCAAGAAATTATGACCTATAATAAGGAGAAAAATTAAACAATCAAAATAGATCCAGAACTGACACAGATGTCAGAATTTTCAGACAAGGAGAGTAAATTGTTAATATAATTATATTAAATATGTTCAAAATGTTAAGTAGAGACATGGAGAATATGAAAAAAGACCTAAATAGAGCTGCTAGAGATGAAAACTACAATATCTGAGATGAAGAATATACTGGATGAGATTAGTGGCAGATTAAACATTGCAGAAGAGATTAGTGAACTTGAATACACAGCAAAAGAAGCTATCCAAATTGAAAAACACAGGAAAAAAAAGATTTTTTAAGAAATGAAAAGAGCACCAACGATCTGAGGGACAGTTTTAAGAAGCCTAATATAGGCATTTCCGGGACATTGAAATCGTCCTGAATGACACTGCAATGATGGATACAGACCATTATATATTTTGTCATAACTTACAAAATTGTGCAGGACAGAGTATAAACTATAATGTAAACTATAATCCACACTTAGTGGCAATGCTCCAATGCGTGTTCATCAATTGTAATAAATGTACCACACTAATGAAGGATATTGTTAATGTGGGAAAGTGTGGGAGGGGTAGGGAATGAGGCATATGGGAATCCCCTATATTTTTTATGTAACATTTATGTAATCTAAAGTATTTTTTAAAAAATAAAAATGTATTTAAAAAAAGAAGCCTAATGTAAGTATAAATGAAGTCCTCAAAGAAAAAGAGCAAGGAAGAGAGTAAAGAAAAATATTTGAACAAAGGATGGTTGGAAAACTTTCAAATTTGATAAAATCTTTAAAAACTAAGACCCAAAGAGCATAAGAAACATGAACAAAACCACACCAAGTCATATCATAAGCAAATTACACAAAATCAGAAATAAAGACAAGATTCAGAAGCAGCCAGAAAAAAAGACACATGGAGAAACAAAAATAAGGATGACAGATTTCTCTTCAGAAAGAATATAAACAAGAAAACATTGGAGAAACATCTTTAAAACATTGAAAGAAGAAACCCCTACCAACTCATAATTCTGTACTCAGCAAGAATATCTTTCAAAAATGAAAGCAAGCTAAAGACTTGTGTAGACATACAAAAGCTGAAAGAAATTCCAGCAGTCCTGAACTACAAAATATATTAAAGGAAGTCCTTCAGACAGAAGGAAAATTACATCAGATGGAAATACAGATCTTCACAAAAGAATGAAAAGTGGTAAATACACAGGGAAATGTGTGCTTTTTTCTTACTTAAAATTCTTTAAAATATAATTTATTATTTAAACATAAATAATTATAATGTATGGTAGAGTTTATATGATATGTAAAAGTAAAATGTATGACAACAGTGGCATAAAGGCCAAAATAAGAGAAATGGATGTACACTATTGTAAGGTTCTGACATCCTATGTGAAGTCATATAATGTCACTTGAATGTAGGTTGTGATAGGTTAATGCTGCATAGCTTAAATATTAATGCAGTCAAAGAGTTGTAACTAATAAGCCAAGAAAGGAGATAAAAGAGAATCATTAAGTTTTTTTGATATATCATTTATGTAATCTAAAGCTTCTTTAAAAATAAAATTTTAAAAATAATAATTTAAAAAGACAAGAAAAGAGGGAAAAAGGAATAAAGAACAGATCAGACAAATAGAGAACAAATAGCAAGGTGACAGATTTAAATATATCGATAACATTACAGATAAATGGTTGAGAAAACCCAATTAAAAACACAGATTGTCAGATTGGATAATAAAGCAAGCCTCTACTATATACTGCCTAAAGGAGGGCACTTTAAATATAAAGGCATAAATGGTTAGCAGTCAAAAGATGGAAAAATACATGCCATCCTAATACTAATCAAAGGAAATCTGGAGTGGACTTCTGGGAAGATAGCATCGGAATAGGTAGGCAGAGCTCAACTCTCACAAAAACAACAGAGGAAGGGCAAAAAGCTGTCTGAGGGACCTGCTTTGGGGCTCTGCATAACAGAAGAGTTCTGTGCAATCCCCAGGAGTTTGAGAGACAGAGAGGTGAAGAAGACCAAATGAACACAGTCAGTTGCTAACCCCCATGGCCAGGAACGGCACACATCCTCCATCCTTAAGGCAAACAGATAAAACGTGTGACTAATTGCAGCCAACTGAGAACGGAACAAATATCTTCCTCCCTGGGAAGAGGGAGGGTGTGGTGGAGGGCAGAGAGTGGTTTCTCTTCAGTGAATTTGGCAGCAGAGCCTGCTTTGAATCTGGGCTCTGGCCAGACTAGCGGAGGCTGAAAGAGTCACCTCCATGGAAAGCTTTGCCAACAAGTGCCATCTGCTGGCTGGCAAGAAAATTGCAAGGAGAAAATTGCTTTTAGGTATCTCTTGTCCCAAATTCCTGGGGGCAGATCTGCACCCCATTAGTGAGTCCCTGGCCCTGTTTTAATAACATAAACTGGGCAATCAAAAACTTAGAAAAGTTTGGACCAAAAATCAAAGAAGAGCTGTGAAACCAAATCACTAGGCAAGAGAGAGAAATTGATGATCAGAGTAAATTCGCCAACACATTCAGATGCCTAGACATCAGCAAAAAGTTACAAACAAATCATACTAAGAAACAGGAAGATATGGCACAACCAAAGGAACAAACCAAAAATCCTCACCAGACACAGTATTTAAGACAACTAATCAATGATAATCACACCAATCTCCCAAATCCATTCAAGGAGTTGAAGGAAAATATGACTAAAGAGATAAAGGATATTAGGAAGACACTGGGTGAACATAAAGGACAATTTGAAAGCCTGCAAATAAAATAACAGAAGCTTATGGGAATGAAAGACACAATGGATGAGATTAAAGCACACATATATGCATATATATTTATATATCATTTTACAAATGTTTGTATGTATTGTGAGAATTTTGATTTCTACCCATAATAAAAAAAAAATAAAAAAATAAAAAAATAAAAAAAAAAAAAAAAAAAAAAAAGTACATTAGATTCATTTAACAGCAGATCTGAACTGATGGAGGACAGAATTAGTGAAATCAAGGAAAGAACATCTGATCTTGAAAAGACAAGAGAACAGAAAGAGAAAATAAGGGAAAAAGTGGAACAGGGTCTCAGGGAAACACTCAAATGTATGTGTTATCGGTATCCCAAAAGGGGAAGAGAACAGAAAAGGAGCAGAAAGAATATTTGAGGAAATAATGACCAAAAACCTCCCAACCATTATGAAAGACCTAAATATCAATATCCAAAAAGGATAATGCACCACAAACAGAATAAATCCAAATAGACCTACTCCAAGACACCAACAATTCAGAAAGACAAATACCAGAGATAAAGAAAGGATTCTAAAAGCAGCAAGAGAAAATGAATACATCACATACAAGGGAACTTCAGTAAGATTAAGTACCTAGCTCTCATCAGAAACCAGGGAGGTGAGAAGAAAGTGGTATGATGTATTTAAGGTACTGAAAGAGAAAAACTGCCACCCAAGAATTATTTATCTGGCAAAACTATCCTTTAAAAAAGAGGTGAGTTTAAACTCTTCACAGACAGACAAAAACTGAGAGAGTATGTTACCAAAAGACCAGATTTACAAAAGTTGGAAACAATCCAGGTGTCCATCAACAGACAGATGGATAAACAAACTGTGGTTTATTCACACAATGGAATATTATGCAGCTGTAAGAAGAAATGAAGTCGTAAAGCATATGACAACAAGGATGAACCTGGAGGACATTATGCTGAGCGAAGCAAGCCAGACACAAAAGGACAAATACTGTATGAATGCATTACTATGAACCAAATATAGTGTAACATATTGCTGACTCAAAAAAATTTTAAATTTATCCATTGCATTTAATTGAGAAATGTATATATTTATTCATCTGTGTTTACTTTTTAGTTTTTAATTGTTTATATTTTCAATTATTAAATGTAAAAAATAAAGTAAAAAAAAAAAAGAGAATATGAATCAAAGGCCAGTGCATTTACCAACTCATTAAAAAGAAGAATATCAGTAACCTTGATGCATTTTCTATATCCCATTCTCTCACACCCACACATAATTTCTTTCTTTCTTTAATTCCATGATTATCAATTTTTTTTTGCTTTTCTTTAGAGGTTTAACATATTTGTAAATTCCCAAGCAATACATTGAATTTTTATTCAGCTACTAATTTACCCAAAATGTTTCATGCTTTATGTCTTTTGTTTTTATTGCTGAAATTTGGATTTGTGAGATTCTTCCATGGTGATGTAAAAAAAAAAAAAAAGAAATACTAAAGGGAGTACTACGGTCCAAATGGAAAAAAAAATAAGGGCAAGAGATTTGGAGAAAAGAGTAGAGAAATGAAGCTTATTAGTAAGGCTACCTCAAAGGGTAAAAAGACAGACAACAGTAAGATATGACAATGGAAAGCCAAAGGATAAAATGGGCAAAGTAAGTAATGCTTTTACAGTAATAACATTGAATGTTAATGGATAGGATTCCCAATGAAAAGACATAGACTGACATAATGGATATAAAATATGAGCTGTCTCTATGCTGTCTACAAGAGACTTACCTCAGATATAAGGACACAACCAGGTTGAAAGCAAAAGTTTGTAAAAAGATATTCCATGAAAATGGTAATTTAAAAAGATCTGGTATAGAGATAGTAATTTCAGAAAAAATAGACTTTAAATGCAAAGCTGTTATAAGAGATGAAGAAGTTCATTATATATTAATAAATGGGGCAATTCACCAAGAAGAAGTAACTATAATGAATATTTATGCACCTAACCTGGGTGTCCCAAGATACATGACAGACAAACTGGCAAAACTGAAGGGAGAAATAGATGTCTCTGATTAATAGTTGGAGACATCAATAAACCACTCTCAGCACTAGATAGAAGATCTAGAGAAAGGCTAAATAAGGAAATAGAAAGCTTGAATAATATGATAAATGAACTAGACCTAACAGACATTTATAGAGCATTACACTCCAAAACAGCAGGTTATACATTCTTTTCAAGTACTTATGGATCCTTCTCCAGGATAGACAATATGTTAGGTCACAAGAAAGTTCTCAATAAATGTAAAAAGACTGAAATTATACAAAACACTTCCTCTGATCATAATGGAATGAATCTGGAAATCAATAATGGATGGAAAAATGAAAATTCACAAATATATGGAGAATAAACAACCCACTCTTAAATAATTAATGGGTCAAAAAAGAAATTGCAAGGGAAATCAGGAAATATCTTGAAATGAATGAAAATGAGGCACAAAGATAGCAAAACCTATGAGATATAAAAAAGGCAGTGCTGAGAGGAAATTTTATAGCCCTCAATGCTTTCATTATAAAAGAAGAAAGAGTTAAAATCAAAGACCTAACTGTACATCTTGAGGTACTAGGAAAAGAACAGCAAACTAATCCCAAACCAAGCCAAAGGAAAGAAATAATAAAGATCAGAACAGAAATAAATGAAATTGAGAACAACCACCAAAAAAAATCCCAACAGAAAGAATCAACAAAACCAAAAGTTGATCCTTCAAGAAGATCAACAAAATCGACAAACCTTTAGCTAGACTGACAAAGAAAAAAAGAGAGAACACACAATAAAATAAAATTAGAAATGAGAGGAGAGGACACTGCAGAAATAAGAGAGATCACGAGAGGATACTATGAACAACTGTACACCAAAAAAACTAGACAATGTAGACAAAATGGCCAAATTTCTAAAAATACACGAACAACCAACACTGACCCTAGAAAAAAATAGAAGACCTCAACAAACTAATTGCAAGTAAAGAGATAGAAACAGTAATCAAAAACCTCCCAAACATGAAAAGCCCAGGACCAGATGGTTTCACAGGTGACTTCTACCAATCATTCAAAGACAATTTAGTACCAATCTTGCTCAAACTCTTCCAAAAACTTTAACAGAAAAGAATGCTACCAAACTCATTCTATGAAGCCATCATTACCCTAATACCAAAACCAGATAAGGTTACTATGAAAAAAGAAAATTACAGACCGATTTCTCTAATAAATATAGATGCAAAAAATCCTCAACAAAATACTTGTAAACTGAACCCAAAAGCATATTAAAAGAATTACACACCACAATCAAGTGTGTTCTATCCCAGGTATGCAAGGGTGTTTCAATACAAGAAAATCTTTTTTTTTTTTAATAAACCACATTAATAAATTGAAGAAGAAAAACCCCCTGTCCTCGGTGCAGAAAAGGCATTTGACAAAAATACAGCATCATTTCTTGATAAAAACTCCAAAAGATAGGAATAGAAGGAAGCTTTCTCAACATGGTAAAGTGCATATATGGAAAACTCACAGCTAGCATTGTACTCAATGGTGAAAGACTGTAAGCTTTCCTGCTGAGATTGGGAACAAGACAATGATGCCCACTGTCACCACTAGTATTCAATATTGTGCTAGAAGTTCTAGCTAGAGCAATTAGGCAAGATAAAGAATTAAAAGGCACCTAAATAGGAAAGGAAGAAGTAAAACTATTGCAATTCACTGATGATATGATCCTATATGTAGAAAATCCTGAAAAATCCACAACTAAGCTACTGGAACTAATACATAAGTTCAACAAAATGGTTGGATACAAGATTAAAACACAAAAATCAGTAGTGTTTCTATACACTACTGATGAGCAATCTGAGGAGAAAGTCAGAAAAAAATTTCATTTATAAGAGCAACTAAAAAAATCAAATATTTAGGAATAAACTTAAGCAAGGACATAAAGAACCTGTATTCAGAAAACTAGAAAACATTGCTAATAGAACAAAAGAAGACCTAAATAAATGGAAAGACATTCTGTGTTCATGGATTAGAAGGCTAAATATCATTAAGATGTCAATTCTACCAAAACTCATTTACAGATTCAATGCAATCCCAATAAAAATCCCAGCAGGTTCTTTTGCAAAAATGGAAAAGCCAATTATCAAATTTATTTGGAATGGTAAAGGGCCCCGAATAGCTAAAATGTGGAACCAGCCCAAGTATCCATCAACTGATGAATGGATAAACAAAATGTGGTATATACATATAGTGGAATCTATTTGACTGAAGAAGAAATGAAGTCAGAATGCATATGACAACATGGTTGAAACTTGAGGACATTATGTCAAGTGAAATAAGCCAGATAAAAAAGGACAAACATTGTATGGTCTTACTATTATGAACAATAAACAATGAGTAAAGTCATGGAGCTAAACACTAGAGTATAGATTAGTAGGAGATAGAAAGTGGGCTGAGAATGGGAGTTGATGCTCAATGTATGTAGAATTTCTAATTAGGTTTATTGTAAAAGTGTGGAAATGAATAGAGTTGATGGTAACACATTATAGTGAATCTAACACTGCTGATTTATAAATGAGATTGTGGCTGAAAGGGGTAGTCTGTGGACGTGTCAATCGAAAGGAAACTAGAGAATAATACAGAGTATGTATAACATAGTGATTTCAGTGGTGGATGAAGATTGTAGCTAGCATAAATATCAGAATATTCTTCTTTTACAAAATGTTTCAACTAATGTAACTTATGGATGATAGTTAACAGCAATATTATAATATTTTTGCAGCAATGACAAAGAGGATACATCAATTTTAAGAGACAACTGTAAGACGGTATAAGGGATATGGGATTTTTCCTTTTGGAGAAATGAAAACATTGTGAAATTGGCTGCGATGATGCAGTACAGCTCTGTGATGAAAATGAGAGCCACTGAGTGTACACATCGAATTGATTGTACAAAACATGGGGCTGTATAAACAGGGAATCAAGTGGTAGAAGATGGACTGTGGTTAACAGGACAAATACAAGTATGATCTCTCATGAACTATAACAAATGTATAATACTAATACAGCGTGTTAATAATCGGGTGGTTTGGGAAAAAATACACCAAATGTAAGATATGGGCTATAGTTAGTAGTAACGTTTTGACAAAGCTCTTTCATAGATTGTAACAAATGTTTCATGACAATGCAAGGTGTAGATGATGGATGGGACCCCTGTATGATGATATGCATGTTTGTTTTATAAGTTCACAACTTTTACTACACACTTGTTTATGTATGTTCATGTATAAATGATATACTTCAATAAAATTTTATTTTAAAAAAAGAAATCTGGAGTGACTATATTAATATTAGAAAAAGTAGAATTTAGAGCAAATATATTACCTGTGACAAGGTAGGTCATTTCATCATCATAAAGGGATCAATTCATAAAGATGGCATAACCATCCTTAATGTTTATGCACCTAATACTAGAGCTTCAAAAATACATGGAGCAAAAACAGATAGAACTAGAGTGAGAAACAGAAAAATCCCAATTATAGTCAGAGCTTTTAGTACTTAATTGACATTCACAGAACATTCCACCCAACAACAACAGAATACACATTTTTTCCCATGTACAACAAACATTTATCAAGATAGAACATAAAACAAGTATCAATAAATTTAAAAGAATTCACGTTATATAAGAAAGTATCTTCTCTGACTTCAATGGAATTAAATTAGAACTTATTAACAATAAATATAAATTAACAATTTTTTCAGTTAAAACACAAACATTGTCATATTTGGCATATGGGTGTGCAACACACACACACCCTCCTAGCTATAAATTATTTGCAAGAGACAGACCTAAAACATAAAGGCACTGTAAACTTGAAAACCAAAAGTCTGGAAAGTATATATTAGGTAAAACAAAGATCATATGGCAAATTTCATAATAAAAATATTTTGAAGCAAAAAAAACATCACAAGGAAATAAAGTCACTACATAATGAAAAGAGTTACAACTCACCAAGAAGATAAAGTTTTCAACTTTATGTAACAAAAAGAACTTCAATATATAAAAGTAAATATTTCTAGATTTATAAAGAAAAGTTAATAGACCAGCCAGTATAGTGGGGAATTCTAACATACATCTTGCAATTATTAAAAGGGCGTACAAATTTCAGTAAATGTATCCAAGATTGGAGAATTTGCATTCTTTACAAATACTAAGACGTTAATAAAAATTGGCTTTGTAATAGACCATAAAGCAAGCCTCAAGCAATTTCAAAGGACTGTATCATTAGGATCATGTTAAGTTATAAATTGATAATGAAAAGATATCTGCAAAACCCATATTTTTGGAAATTTGAAAGCATACATATAAATAACTCTTAGGTCAAGGAAGAAATAAAATGAAATTTATGATCATGATTAAAAAACAAAAATTCTACATGTCAAAATTTGTGAGATACAATTAAAGCACAGTTTAGAAGACAAATTACGACATTATTAAATGTTGGTATTGGAAAAGATAAGAGGCTTAAAACTAAATATATAAGTATCCAACTAAGAAAATGTTTGAAAAAGAAAAAAAGAACTATAGAAGCAAAAAAAGAGGAAATAATAAAGATCAGAGCAGGAATTATTGAATTAGAAAAGAAAGACAACATAGAAGAGCAATAAAGTCAAAGTTAGTTCTTTTGGAAAGACTAATAACATTGACAATCCCATAGTAATATTGATTGAGAAAAAAATAATAGAAGCAATAGAACAAAGAAAGGGATACTACAGATATTTAAAAGTTTATGACAGAAAATTATGAACATCTTTCTGCCAATAAAATTGAAATCACAAATGAATCAAACTTAATTTGTTTCAAGAAAATCAAAATAGCCCTATTTCCATTAAAGTAATCAAATAGTTTGAAATCTTCCACACAGCCTTACTTATTTACTTTTTTAAAGAAACAAACAAAAAACTTTTTAAAAATTGCCTCTAGTGCCACACTGGGAGACCGACTCCCATACCGCTGCACTCAGGGTATGTGGCTTCAGCCCCCACAGGAACCTGGGGCTCTTGATTCAGCATCCAGTGGGCTTGTGGCTTTAGCCCCCCACTGGATGCTTCCACTTTATTTTTGGTCTACATAGATGTTTAGCTTGTTTTTGAGCATGGGTTGTCTTTGGAGAGTGTGACAATTTGATATTATTTATGAATTCCAAAAACAGATATTGACTGTGTTTGTAAACTGTTCTGTTCCTCTGGTCATGATACCCTTTGATTTAAATTCAAAGGCTTTATGTTTACTTGATTAAATCAAGATTAGGGCTTTGATTTGACCACGTCATTAGGGCGACTCAGTTTGAATCTCTGCCTCCTTGGTGGGCTATATAAACGGGTGCTCAATCAAGAACAGAGAAGTAGATACACAGAGACAGCTTCACAGACACAACAGAGGCCCTGGGAAGAGAGACAAGCCCTATGCCAGCCTATAGCCAAGATCAGAAGAATCTGGACCAGAGATGAGCCTGATAGTTTACAGCTGACCTTGTAAAGAGCAGCTGAGAAGGGAGAGCCAAGACAAGATGCACCAAAAAAACAGGAACTAAGGTGGCGCAGGTGGTAGGACACCTCTCTCCCATATCGGAGGTTCCGACGGTCAAATCCCGGTGAAGACAGGAGGAGTAAGATGACAAGAGAGAGCAGGAAACAGACACAGAGAATTGTCCAGCGAATGGACACAAAAACAGCAAAAAAAAAAAAACCGGAGCTAAAAATGGATAAAAGTAAATAAACAAATAAAAAAAAAAAAAAAAAAAAGAGCAGCTGAGCCCAGAGAAAAACGAGCCCCAGGAAGAAAGACGAGCCTTATGCCAGCCTGCAGCTGAGACTGGAGAAGCTGGACCCATGGAGCCTTAAGAGGGAAGAAGAAGGCTGAACTCTCGCAGATGTCACCCACCATCTTGCTTCAACACATGGCAACAGAGTTTGGGTAAGGAAGTAACCTTGAGTTGGACTCTTTAGGGCCTTATAACTGTTAGCTTTTACCCCAAATAAATACCCTTTATAAAAGCCAACAGATTTCTGGTGCTTTGCTTCAGCACCCCTTTGGTTGACTAATACAGAGTGTGTGTGTTTTGTGTGCTTCAATCTATCACTGTTGTGAAGCAGTTTAAGGCATGAACTCATACCACCATTGCGACAAGGGTACAGCAGCATTTCTCAATCCTTTTTAAGCTCTACTCAATTTTATTTGTAAAAACCTTATGTGCACTGTCTACATAAAACCTTTTACACTATTTGAAATACTATTGCATGAGTTTCCTTGGGCTGCTGTAATGAAGCAAACTGGGTGCCATAAAACAACAGAAATGTGTTCTCTCATGGGTCTGGAGGCTGGAAACCTGAAAATAAGGTGCCAGCAGGACTGTGCTCCCGCTGGAGGCCCTAAGGAAGATTCCTGTCAGCTTTTGTGGTTGCCAGCAATCCTTGGTATCCTTGGCTTGTAGCTGCATCACTCTCATCTCTGCCTCCCACGTCACATGGCCTTCTTCCCTGTGTTAGGTGCAGAGGAGACTGTGACTCTACATCCACACTCCCTCTCATTTCTCTTAGAAAGACACCAGTCATTGAGTTTCAGGTCCATCCTAATCCAGAATGACCTCATCTTAACCGGACTGCATCTGCAAAGGCCCCTTTCCCAAATAAGCTAACATTCGCAAGTACCAGAAAGTAGGACTTGAACATATCTTTTGAAGGAGGCACAATTCAACTCATGACCATAAATAAAACTTCATTTATGCCTTGATATGGAAGTTGAAGATCTTCTCATAGATTTTTTTATTTACACATGGTACCATACCACCTCCTTCCCACTTCACTCTCCCAGGGTGAAAATCACTATCCTAGAGTGAAATATGCAACTCTAATAAGATAGTTTCAGAAAATTTAGGGGATAGAATTATTAACAACCAGGGATTCCGGGTGACTTTTGGCCAACAGAGCTACCTGGAGAGATCAACTCAACTTGCCTACATAGAGGGAGGAGCTGTATTCCAGAAACCAGGAGAGGTAGCTGAGGGGCTGCCATGACTATAACCAGGTGCTCCTTACCTGGGCAGTTTGTTCTCAAATTCTGACCATGGGAATAAATGCTGCTTTTGGCAAAATAAATAAATAAAAATTATCTTATTTCACCAAAGGCTTCATGGAAACATTCACAGAAGTAAAAATAAAAGAACATCAACACCCCAGTAGGTTAATAGATAAAGAATATGAACAGGCAGTTCTCATAAGAGGAATACAAATTGCCCAAACTTGCACAAATTTTACCTTTTATATTAATCAAAGAAATAAAAATTAATGTACTATTTTACATCTAGGAGGAATTTTTTAAAAAATATGACACTCAATTATAAGGCTGCTAGTAAACTAGAATATTCCTAGTTGCTGCTACATTGGAAATTGGTATAATCCTTTCGTAAAGCAATAGAGCAATAGGTGTCAGTAGGCATAAAACTGATTATTCTCTAAGAGCCAGTAATCCAACTCCCAGTCGTTTATCTTCAGCAACCATCAAACGAAAAGGAAACAGTGTGCATGAAGATATTCACACACCAATATTCACAAAATTATCATTAAATGTTGAAGAGGACAAACTTTTTAAGTACCCCCAACACTTTTTAACAACATTATTGGGGTATAACTGACATACAATGAACTGCACATAAAGTATACCATTTGAAGTTTTGACATACGTATGCACTCACGAAACCATCACCGCAATCAAAACAAAGAACATTTCCATCCCCAACATTTTTATTTAAAGAGCAGAAAACAGAGCCAGATACTTGCTAAACTTCTCTAGCCCCGCCATCTCAGCCCCCACTTTCTCCTTTTCATCAGCAGGATACCAAGGGTAAGGAATTTGAGGGAGTCACTAAGAGCACAATGTTCATAGAGAGGAGGGTTGGCCCCATCTGCCTCCCCCACAGCACTTCCCCTTACTAACCAAGAAACTGGGACTCTAAAGAACAGCTCATAGAGACTGAGGGTGCCAGAGGAAAGTGGTATCCACCTCCGACTGGACGGTTGCCAAGCTGCGGTATCTGCAGACTCGCTTTGGGGCTGGCATCTTGGCTGGAGGTTTCTGATGGTGGAAACTTGATGGAGCAGTCCTACCAGCAGCAAGGTGGTGTCGTGGTGTGATATGCCCTCAGTAAAGGATGACCTCCACCCCGCCATCCCCTGTGGCCTTTGGAGGGTGAGGGAGAAAAACTAGGTGGCTCTCCTGGCTCCATATGAATGAGCTGGAAGTAAAGAGAGAGGGACGAACCGGCGGGGTGGGGGGGCTGCCCAGAGCCCACTGGCCAAGCAAGGTGATGCCCAAGAGGTCAGGGGCTGAGGGTGTGAGCTATTAGCAGGTCTTGAAAGGGACACTCGTGTCCCTCTCTGAGAGGGTCTTCAGGGACAGAAGGGCCAGAGTGCAGCAGAACATGCACCCAGAAAATCACATGGGACAAAGGGACCTCATCAGCAGAGCTGACCAAAGCGAACACTGCAATCGAAAGGCCAGAGCCACTGCCCACCACCGACAGGGAACAGTGGTGCAATGCAGCCTATCCCCTCTCTCCAATCCCCTCCTCCTCCCCATCCCTCCTGGGAAACCAGAACTAGAAGGGGGAGGGGAGGAGTGAAAAAAAAAAAAAGAAATACCCTCATTACCCAAGGTCCCCAAGGCCATGATCTAGCCAGAGAGGGAAGAGAGAAGAGGAGATGACACTGAGTTTAAAACTGGACTAGACAGTATTTTTAATAATGAGGAATGTCTCTAAAACTATGGGATTGTCCCAAGATATCACTGAGGGACAGAAAAGGGGGGTGATGATTAGAAGAAAACAAGAAACTGTTTCAGGCCTATACCTCACTGAGTTTAGAAAACTCACTATGCCAGATACAATTGCAAAATTAAGAGAAGTTAAGGAAAGTATAGACTAAACATTCAACACATTATACAACTATTAAAAATATCATTAAAAAAATACTATGTAGGAGAGCAGATATAGCTCAGTGGTTGAGTGCCTGCTTCCCATGTACAAGGTCCAGATTTGATCCCCATTACCCCCTTAAAAACCAGCTATCATTGGGGAGTGGATATAGTCCATGGTTGAGCGCCTGCTTCCCTGTTCAAGGTCCTGGGTTCAATCCCCAGTATCTCCTAAAAAAAAAAAAAAAAAAAAAGAACTATGTAGAAACATGGAATATGTTTATACATTATCATCTAAATTTTTTTAAAAGCTTAACAACTATGTAAAACAAATGTATATGGACAAAATCTTAAAAGGAATACAACAAATGAAGATCATTTTGTTAAGACAGTATGATTATTTTCGAAATTGCTTTTAATTTATTATATTTCTTTTATAATCTGAAAAAGGAAAAATCAGTCATCTGCCATCCTGTCTTACTAGTAAAGAAAAGTATTTTTTCTCATGTTCTTTTCTCTTCAATGATTTGATAAGTACTTCTGAGCACTTATCTGCCACGTGGGAGGCTGTGCCAAAGGTTGTGGGCACATGAGAGCAGGGTGGACAGCTCGCTGCCCTCCCCCCGTGCAGCTGCAGGGGACACAGAGACGGGTACCTGGAAGCCCCTGGAGGATTCCACAGGAAGTGGTAAGTACGTTGAGACAGAAAGGATGAGCAAAGTTGGCCAATTGAGCAAAGAATGCTCTTGGCAGAGGGTACAGCACATAAGACGAGCCCAGACACTCAAAAAATGTTCTATAGATGAAATGGATGAAGTTGGAGGATGCTGGAGTGGAGAGTCCAAGCTGTAGCTGCAGATTGGGGGCGCAGGGATGCCGGGGAAGGAAGCAGGTCAGGCCTTATAAAACTTGGTGAGAATATGGATTTTAAGATAATATTAGATAGATAGATAGATATAGATAGATAGATAGATAGATAGATAGATAGATAGATAGATAGATAGATAGATAGATGGATGAATGATAGGGATCAGTAGATACAGATACAGATATATACATGTACACATTCAAGTGCTTATGTAGTTGGATCATAGCAAAGATACAAGTTTGAATTTGGAACTTACTAGCTTTCTATATTTTCAATTCTTCATATTTAGGTTCTGGGAGTTTGTACCATTCTGGGACACAAAGTGAGCATTTTGACAATGTGGGATTATCTGGGGCTCTCGTGGCAGGTGTTGGGCCCCCTGCTCCCACCACCAGCTGAGGGCTGGCCTTCCTTGTGGCCATTGACAGGGGCTGCAGGTATAAGCTTCCCCACACTGAGGGAAGCACAGAAACTTGGAGCATTTCTAGCCATTTATTCAGACTCAGCTGATCTCCATTCAGCCTGAGACGGCTCAGGACCAACTGGAGGCCTGGGTTTTCCACAAGTTTCTCACGCAAGAGAAAGTTGCAGCAAAAGGTATGAAGGAGAACTTTGCTGCTGACAGGCGAGTCTTGGTGATGAACTCTTCACTTAACAGCTTTTAAGGCAGTGATGAGACAGCTCGGAAGAAGCAAATCTCTGAGACATGGCAGTTCAGTCCCAAAACCATTGGCAGAGGGCTAGCTAGTCAAACACACCTGCAGTTACAGAAGAGCGCAGGCCAGTTTTGAAGGAGCAGAAAGAAGACAAGACTGGCCAGGAAAAAGTACACGATTCCTAGCCATATTTCCTGGGATTGCATTGGCTGGATGACCAGGATTTTGGTGTGCCACACTCCACCCCGCGAGTCCTTTTGCAATCCAATGCAGAAGTTCGATTTCATTTCAAATGCAGTGCCATCAGTCCTGCTGCTGTCTTCTCCAAACATCCCTTTCTCCATGCCCACAAGGTCCAAATAATTAGACTGAAAAAGTGTTGGTGACACACAACGCTATGGTCCCTGCTTTGGAAGAGCAGAATGAAGACAAGACTGGCCAGTAACCGGGAAATGAATCCTGACCACCTTCTCTGGGACTGCATTGGCAAGATGACCAGTTTGGTGTGCCACGCTCCACCACTGCTAGCCCTTTTGGAATCCAATGCAGAAGTTCGATTTAATTTTACACGGAATGGTTATCCATTGCCCTGAACTGGGGTATATGTGGTGTATGGGAACCTTTGATAATGAAGTCTCTTCATTGAGATGGCAATACTTTCTCATTATATTCTAATTTCTTCGTCTGCCCTTGATTCGCTTGCTGTTAGGATCCCTATTTGGAAATAATATGGGTTTCAAAGAGATCTTGTTAAGTGTGGTAATTTAGGAAAAGGATTTGTGAGCATTTTACAAAGAGGATATTTTTTACTTAGAAAGATTGAATGCCTCAAAGTAAACTGCACGATGAAACAAATATTTATTTCACCAGTCAAGATTAAAATGTCCACTATAACACAGGGAATAAAACAATTAAAATTTTGTTATAATTTATTTCCCATAAATCATACTGATTATTTTCCTTTACATGTGTCAGTGCATTCTTAAAATTTTATTATGATTGATTATATTAAATCTAATCTTACCTAGAGTTCCCTTTTCTAATCAACATGCTCTTTGGAACTAATATGCCTTTCAGTTGGTAATTTTAAAATAAAAATTTTCAACAGCTTTACATAATCCATGCAATGTTCACTTTATCCATATGATGCACTATGGTTTGAATTATCAAAAAAACTGAGAGGTAAATGGAAAAAGTTGTTCAAGGACGGCAAGCAAAGCACATATGCATGTCAGTGTCAACTAATGGGTTAAGAGTTGAATAATGTGTTTTTTATTTTATGTATTCTCATTATTTTCTTTAATTCATAAAGAGCTATTGAAAACATATAATAAAGATTGAAGAGAAGAAAGCAAACTTCTGTGATTATACGAAGGACCAAGAATGGTACACATTTAATAAGTAATATAGTGGTTTAATATGGTTTAATAAAAGAGCCTTTTTTTTTTCTTTTAAAAAAAAAAAAAAAAAAGAAGAGCGCAGGCCTCTGCTCAGCCTCACCTATCAGAGAAATGCCAGCACAGTCTGTTTAATATAGCGCCGGTGCAAACTGGAAACCTAAAAGAGTTCACTCCCTACAGCCGTAAGACTCCAAATTTGTCCTGTGTCGTCACTAAATAGCTCAAGGAGACAGAACCTGGATGAAAACCTTTCAGAGCAAATTTGTATCCTTACGATTTGTCTAAGTTTGAACGTGCTTTTTGTAGGAATAATGAATGAGGTCATTAATCATCTTTGCAACACTGAGAAAAGCATCAATTTTAATTATGGCTAATTGTCATGCAGTTTACATACAATTAAGTGACTGTTAATGAGTTTAGACTATTCCTCCCCCATTTTTCTGACACAATCACATCTGTACTTTTTTTAAAATTTATTAAAGTACTACAGGTTCATGGTAAGTTTTATATATATATATATAATCTCCATATATTACATATATACATATAGGTATGTTTATACACACCCATGGATATATGCACACATATACACACTTGTATAAATCTATGAACACTTATACGTAGATGTACCTATATACACACATGTATATACTTTTTATACGATTATAAGGTAAAAAGTAAAAGTCCATTTCATTGCCAGCACCACTCTCCAGAAACAACCACATAATAATTTATGTGTATCCCTCTGGACAGGATGTCACAATGGGACTCTTCCTGCTTCAGTTTCATCTGAAGCACCAAATAATAGACACCAGGACATCCAAGTGAGTGGGGTATACTATACACATTTGCAGAATGGACCATGGTGATGAAAGAATCTGTTCCACAGCTCTTGGGAACTGCAGGGAGATCAAGAATACATACAAGGGGAGCCTGCCATGAGACCCCACCCCACAACCTTTGGGGGAAGAAAGGAAGCTCCTACCTTCTAACACCAAGATGATGTAGGGAGACTCAAAGGATGCCCTTGGGGAATTTTGATTTGTCTCCTGAGGTTGGAGACACAGCTCAAGAGGATTGTGGACTACAGTGACTGTCTTCCAGAGGTCCTTCTCTCCCAGGAAATCCAAAGGGAGAGATGAAGGCTCACTGTTTTGGCTGCGGAACCAAGAAGGTTCAGATGTGGCCTCATAAGAGAGAGGTCTCGGGTCCTAGCCAAGGACGCCACTGCCTATGAGCCAGAGGAGAGGGAGGCTGGAGGTGAACTGCCGGGTCCTGGCTGCAGAGGCAGGAATAGGAGGCCACCCAGAACAGCACGGAGCCGGGAGCCCCAAGGGACCTCTGAGGAGTCCACAAAGTGCCCCTGAGAGGCATCCAATGTCCCAGGCCAGGTAAGAAGTCTCCTCATCCCCTCACTGCTTTCACCTGCAGGCTCAGAAACAGCAGCCAGGGGGGGGAGGAGGGGCACAGGGGCCAGCAGGCTGGAGGTGGGGGCAGACTATGGCCGAGGTTTCCCAGGACTTTTCCTGGTTTTAGAACTCCAAGTCCTGCATCCCCTTTCCCAGCACCAGATCCAAGCTCCAGGAGGGAAAAACATTTAAGGCCAAGTCAGGTTTGAAGTTTTGTGAATCACAGAGGATTGGCATTTTGTTTTTACAGTGGATTAAAACTGTGTTTGCAACTTAAAGTACCTGTAGGACTATCTATTACCTAAAAGTGAACAACAGAAAACAGGGAACTGACAGCATTTTTATCCACAGACAATGACAGTGAGAACAAAAAATTAAGTTGTTACTCGGTTCTATATAACTAGGTCTCTGTGTATAATTTTAAAATACTGTATTTTAAACAGTACTGCTCTGACACTGCTTTTCTACATCACATCTATATCTAAATCTATATATCTTATGTATTTAACAAATGATGGTGCAGCCTATAATTTGATAATATACTGCCAGTTAAAATGAGATTGATCCACATGAAAGAATGTACAAAGAAGATAAGCCAGTGCCAGTGAGTCTACGTTCTGTGTCAAGCAGCAAAGAATTTAACCAAAAGTGGCTTAAACAATACAGGAGGCCATAGGTATTTGCAAAGTTGGGTAATTCAGCAGCTCCTCCCAGGCGGCTTAACCCTCCTTCTGTTCCCCTGGCTTCCACTTATTGGGGCTCCTTCTTTGGCTTCTTCTCTTAAGCCTGCAAGGTAATGGCCACCCCCAGGCACAATGTCTGCATATAATCACTGCAGGTAATGGCAGGATGGAATATTTTCTCCTTAATTGCCTTTTATTTAATCAGGGAGGAAAAAATTCCTCAGAGACTCTTATCTTACGTCCCTGTCCTGGAAGCAAGGGAAACTGGAAAAGCAAGGAATTGATATTTTCTGCCTCTATGGAGGAGAAGTCTCTGAATGAAAAAGTCAGGCAGGGGATTGGCCGCTAGGTGAGCAAATGATGGCAGCTGCTTCCACTCCCCTCCCCCCCCACCCCCGTGCCATACAAGACAGTAATCCTGCATATAGGACGTGGTAGGATTCCATTACATGAATATATTCTAATTTATTTAACTGTTCTCTATTATCGGGTATTTAGGTCATTTCTAGTTTTCTGACATTATAAACAATTCTGTAGTGGGCATCCTAGTATAGGTGAATGTTTGTGTTTATGTGTGTTTGCATCTTTGCATACTTAAGAGAGTATATCTTGTCTTTGTTTTCCAGGCTGCTATGACAAATACCATACAGTGGGTGCATTAAACAACAAGCATTTATTGTCTCATGGTTTTGGAGGCTAGAAATCCAAAATTAAGACGTTGGCCAGACAACGCTTTCTCCCCACGCCTCTGGTGTTCTGGTGCTGGCCTGCCGCGGTCCTCGGGGTTGCCCGGATGGCATCTCTGCCTCCTGTCAAATGGTAATGTCTCTCTCCTTGTGTCTGCTCTTCCAGCTGACCCCCAGCTTCTTGCACCTCCCTGCGGCTTTCTCTGGCCTCTCTGACTTCGGGCTTCTTCCTTCTGTAAGTCCTCCAGTCTGTAGATTAAAACCCACACTGAATCTGCTGGCCACTCCGTCAGAACGCAGGATAAGATTAAGAATAGGCCTTTGCTGGGGTACATAATTCAAGCTACCATATATCCATAGGACAAATCTTAGACTTGTGAATGCTGAGTTAAGAGAAAAACGCTTTAAAATTTGGGGCAGAGTTTGCTAAATATTTGTAAGAGTCACACCACTGACTCTAAAAGCGTTGGAGTTTGAACGTGGCTGTTTCTTCACCCTTGTGCTGACACTGGGTATGATCAAACTTAAATTTTTGTGAAATGACAGGTGAATACATTCCTTGGGCCATTTTTGTAGACTGCTGATGTTTTCAGGGAAATGATGGAACAGATAAATCTAGATCACCAGAAGGCCTCTGTGGGTCTTTGCTTTTCTGCCACGATTCCACAAGCCTGGATGGTCCACCTGTGGGAACCCAACAGACCTTCCCTCAGGGGGCTATGTGAGGACTTTTCCCCTATGAAAATGGATGGATTCTGAAAGATTGCCATATTGTTCTGCTGGCAGATATTTTAAAGATAAAATGTATGATGACTTCATTACAAAATAAAATGTTCATTGCAGAAATTAGAAAACAGATCTTTAAAAGGATGAAGATAACATCCCCCTAAATCTCACTACTTGGGGATACTTACTACTAACTTGTTATATTTCCTTCCAGCTTTTTTCTCTCCATATATATATAATGTGCATATATTTAATTTACAGAAATCGCTTCTATACATTGCACTCTTTTCTTTCTTCATTAATAAATCCATGAACATCTCTCCATTCTAATTTCTGCAATGAACATTTTATTTTGTAATGAAGTCATCATACATTTTATCTTTAAAATATCTGCCAGCAGAACATGAAAACTTCTATGTTACTACTCAAAAGTATCAGCATCACCTGCGAGCTTGTTAAAAACACAGAACCTGAGGCTTACCCCAAACTGCTAATTCAGAATCTTCATTTTAACAAGACCCCCAAGTGGTTCTTACGTACATTAAAGTTGGAAAAGTGCTGATCTACAATATCACTTTTAATGATTGACAAGAATACCATTATATGATTGTACCACAGGGTCTAGAGCTTAAAAATCTTAGGAGAGTTTATGCATCTAAATGGCCACTTACTAAAAGGCCTTGTTAGATCCAATCTCATTGGCCTTGGGTAATGGAAACAAATCAAGCTGGGGTGAGGTTGTAGGAAAACCAAAGTCTGGGCCAAGTCCACACTTGGAGAGGCGTCAATGCTCTCACAGTGGTTTAAAATAGTATTTACTATGTTATGGTAACAGATGCTTCCAAACAAAGGGAACAGGAAGCCGGTGCCGCCTCTGACTGTCATTCAGCAGGGCTGAATACATTCCATTAAATTCGCCTGCAAACTTTGCTGAAGAGCCCAGTAAGCAATGATGAAAATTACAGAGTGGCTACCAGGCACTTTCATGGGTAATCAGCTGAAATTGAGCTGCTTTCCATATTCTTTGCTGATAATGCAAATGGAACCTTTAAAGCAAATGCTCCAAGTTACCACACACTCTCCAAGCTGAAAGGGTCCCATGTGGTCCAGACAGATGCTTCTGCTGTGCACCAAGCCCTGCCGCAGAATAATTGGTTCGCACAGCTATCTGTGGTGAAACCCACCAGACTGTCTGCATTTTAACAAATGGCCAGGCTGAGCAAGAGGTTTTACAGGTCCAAAACCAATAATCTGGATAAATTAACTGTCAGGAAGTAAAAGCAGCACTAGGGAAATGGCTGGGTCTGGCTAAAAATCTGTCTGATTTTCTTCTACTAGGCTCAGTTTTTTCCTTGAATGGGACACACTTGTGCTATCAAAAAGTGATTCTGGGTTAAAGTACAGGATGCAGGGCATGAGGTCTAAACTGATCTTAGATACCCCATGATTATCAAACAAAGCAGAAAAAAAGTGTAGGAATTACTTATTCCAGAAAAGCTGACTACTTCCTTTAAGATTTTCTTGGTTCCAAATGGGGCATCTAGAGAAAAATCACTTTGTGGGTTGCTAAGAGGCCAAGAAGAGGGGCCATGGAAAAGAAGGCAGCATTGCCATGCAGTGGGAAATGCAGGGACCTTGGAACAGGCCTAGATCCCAGTTCTAACCTACCGTGTCCTAGCGTGTAACCGTACTCATGGCTTAAACTCTCTGTAATGGATGGGATTGTATACCCCAATTTGGACATGTTCTTGGTCTTGGCATTCTGGTGGGTGAGAATCATTGTAAATAAGATCTCTTCAAGATGTTACTTAATTGAAGATGTGA
Source organism: Tolypeutes matacus (assembly GCA_026826555.1). Classification (NCBI taxonomy): domain Eukaryota; kingdom Metazoa; phylum Chordata; class Mammalia; order Cingulata; family Chlamyphoridae; genus Tolypeutes; species Tolypeutes matacus. Next base: position 11,730,162 of record JAKSZT010053769.1, on the reverse strand, counting down.
CCCAACTGAATCAGTTGGTCTATAATCCAGATTACTGGAATCCTTTACAGGCAAGGTGAAAGTCAGGCAGAAAGAAGCCACAGGAAGGAGCCAGAAGGTGAACATCAAGGAACCCAGAGGAGAAAAATACACTGCCATGTGCATTGCCATGTGATGGAAAAGCTGGGAACCCCAAAGATGGCCAACCAACCAGAAGATACCGACCCCAGGAGGAAGCCAGCCTTCTAGCCACTGAAACCATGAGCCAATTCCTGTTGTTAAGCCAATCCATTGTATGGTATTTATAATAGCATCCAGGAAACTAAAACACTCTCTGACCCTTAATTTCTATGAAATAAGATAATAATTTCCTTTCAGATAAAATCCCATGAGGAATATCACTTGGGACATGGTAGGTATTTAATAAATGATCTTTTCCATTCTTTATTCCCTGAAAATGAACCAAACCTCACACCCTTCCTTCTCTGTCCCTTTACTCACACTCCAAACATCAAAGAGGAAGATGAAGGTCTATAAAGAAATATATCACTTCTAGAAAGTTATTACAAGTAAACTATTTTAAGTATTATTAACATACAACACATTTTTATTGTATAAAATAGAAAGGTTTACTTTCTATTTAAACAACTCAGTTTCATTTCAATGGGGGAAAGTATTCTTAGTATACATTTGATGGGAAATGTGGACAGAAAAAAAAGTCCTGTTGTCTAGGGCATAGAGAAAGTGAGCCCTCCTATATTCTAACGAGCATGTATATTCATTCTGCTTTTCTGGAGAGCATTGTGCATTGCCATGGAGAACGAGGAAGCTCTCTAATGTCAACATGGAGGATCACCAGGATATATTATTAAGAGGACAAAAGGAGCAAGGTATGGAAATAGTGCATGTATCATCTGTGTAAAAAAAGCAGGAAATAACAGATAATTGTTTTTGCTTATATTTGCCTAAAAACACTCAAAGAATAAACAAGAACATAATATTATTTATTATTATCTGAATGAAGTACAGAGTGACAAAGCAGGGTGATGGGGACAGAACTGGGTAACATACCTCTTTGTGGAAAGCAGAATAATGCCCCTCCGCCCCCCCCCCATAAAAATGTCTGTGTCTTAATCCCTAGAATGACTGAAATATGTTAGGTTATATGGCAAAGGGAATTGAGATTTCAAATGGGATTAAGGTGGCTAATCAGAGGAGCTTAAAATGGGGAAATTATCCTGGATTATTCATGTGTACCAATATAATCACAAAAATCCTTAAAATGGAAGAGGAGGCAGAAGAGGTGGGTCAGAAGAAGATGTGATTATGGAAGAAAGACATAGATGCAACATTTCTGGCTTTGAAGATGGACGAAGAGGGCCATGTACCAAGGAATGAGGGAGACTTGTAGAAATTGGAAGACGCAAGGAAATAGAATCTTCTCTGGAGCCTCCAGAAAGGAATGCATCCCTGCTGATATCTTGATTTTAGCCCCACGAGAACCATGTTAGACTTCTAAACTACAGAAATGTAAGATAATAAATTTATGCTATTTAAGTCTTTAAATTTTTGGTAATTTGTTACAGCAGCAATAGAAACCTAATACATTCTTCATATATAACTTTTATATTGTTTTCATGTTTGAACCATATCAAAGTAAAACCCATTATATTAAAGTGAATTAATAAAATAAATGCCATTTTCATAGACTAAATGTCTATATAAACATGGATCTGTTTACATGGGTCATTTATGGACATTTTATTCTATTCCATTGATCTATTTCTACAACTTCTCACCAATATCACACTGTTTTAATTATCATTGCTTTATAGTATATGTTGGTATCCAGCAGGGTAAGTCTCATTATCCTGTTCTAAAATTTGTTCATCACTGTGCATATTATTTTTCAGATGAACTTCAGTATTATTTTGCCAAGATCCATAAAAACTTATTGAGTTTCATTTGGGCTGTATTGAAAATAGCAATTAATTTGGGTAGAATTAAACTTCCTTACAATATTGTGCCTTTACATTAAGAAGCATGGTATCACTCTCTATTTAGGGAAGTTTACTTTATGGCCTTAAGTTTTAAGATTGGTTAGTTGGATCCTTATTAGTCTTTCACATTTCACATGGTTAGGCATTCCTAGTAGCTATGCAATTATGGGGTATTTTTCTCATTAATTTCTAGTGGGAAAATAATGAGAAAGCTATTCAATGTTGAAAAATTTAAAAATCCACCTTTCTGATCTCACTGGAATTCAAATTACTTATCAGTTGATTCTCCCAAAACTTATCTCCAAATAATTCTCCTTTCCAATACTTTCACTTCTTACCCCTTTCCTGTCTTATTACATTATCTAAGACCTCTAGTACAATATTGAATAGTAGAGATGATATCTGGCAAGGTTGTTTTGTTCCTTACAAGAGGAATGTTTTGTCTATTAAATACAATGTTTGCTATAGGTTTCTGCTAACATTTTTCAAATCAACCTAAGGAAATTTCTTTCTATTCCTAGTTTGCTAAGAATTTCTCTTGGTAATAAGTGTAGAATTCTGTCAGATGGTTTTTTAGTACCAATGGAACTGATAATATGACTTCTTATATTTTAAAATGGTAATATAATGAAATATAGTGTTAGAGCCCTGATATTAAAATATCTTTGCATATCGAGGATAAAATCTTCTTTGTCATAATGTATTATCATTTCATTGTATTGCTAGTTTTAACTTTAAAATATTTAGCTTAGTATCCTTTATATCTTTGTTCATAAGTGGCCTCAATTTCTTTCTATTTTGTGAGTGTGCTATTCTTATTCTTGGGATCAGGATAATAACCATAAAAAAGTGAGTTAGGAGGCCTTTCATTTTTCTTTTCTCTGAAAGAATTCATACAGTTAGGAATTTCCTACAACTTGGGGTTTGGTAGAATTTACTAAAAGAAAGGAAAAAAAAAAAAGGCTTGTGCCTTTTTTAGGGATAGTACTGAGATTATGGTTTCAGATTCTTCCATGGTTATTTGTCTGTAGGTTTTCCTGTTTCTTTGAGTCAATTTTGATAATTTATATTTTCATAGAAAATCACTTACTTTCTGTTTTTCTAACATATTGGTGTAAAGTTACATATAGTATTATTTCATAATCTTTAAAAACTCTCTTTGATGGTTATGTTCTTACTCATTCTTAATGCTATTTGTGTCGTCTCTCTTTTCTTGATCAAATTGCTTTTTTATTAATCTTTTTAAAGAATCAGTTTTGGGTTTTGTTGTTCAAGTCTACTATTTATGTTTTATTCTATTTATTTTATCTTTTATATTTAAGATGGAAACAGCTCATTTACTGTCAGGTGTTATTTATTTCTAATAAATATTTTTGTGGCTATAATTGTGTGTGTAATACCACTTTGGCTACACATTACAGATTTTAATGTGTAGTCTCATTGCCATTCATTTTAAAAATTGGATAATTTTTGCTTTGATTTTCTCTTTATCCAAAAAATAATGTTTAAAAATATCTAGTAGGTTCATCCATATTGTCTCATGTATCAGAACTTCATTCATTTTTATGTCTGAATAAGAGTCCATTATATGTATAGACAACAATTTGATTATCCACTTATTGGTTGATAGACACTTTTGTTGCTTCCATATTTTGGCAATTATGATCTCACTTATATGATATAAGCAAATTCATAGAGTCAGAAACTAAAATATAGTTTACCAAGGGCCAGAATAGGGGTAGGGAATGGGGAGTCAATGCTTAAATTGTACAGAGTGTCTATCAGGGGATGGAAAAGTTTTGGTAATGGATGGTGCTGATGATAGCACGACATTGTGAATGTAATTAACAGCACTGAGTTATATATTTGAATATGGTTAAAAGGGGAAACTTCAGGTTGTATATATGTTACTAGAATAAAATTTTTCAAAAAGTCATAGGGCTGTACAACACAGTGAAATCTAATGTAAACCATGAATTACAGTTAATAGTACAATTATAGAAATGTTCTTTCATCAGTTGTAATTGATGAAAGGTATTAATAACTGGGCATTATATGGGAATTCTGTATTTCATACATGATTTTTTCCTGCAAACCTACAACTTCTCTAATTAAAAATTTTAATTTCTGGTACCCTCTTTCTGCACACCCTTTTCAGATTATTTTTATTTAGTATTTGGCAATCTATTTTTTTAATTGATTTTAAGTACTGTTCTTAAAGTACAAACCTAATTATGTCCTTTAACTGAATAGCTCTTGCTTATCCTTCAAGTCTGAAGATGGATGCCAGGTTCTCCAGAAAGCCTTTTGCCAAGGTTAATGAGCCCCAGCTGGTCTCCATGTAGCACTCACCCTACTCACCTCCCCATCACACTGAAATGGCCCATTTACTTGTCTATACCTCCCACGAGAACTGTGAGCTTCTTAATGGCAAGAGACAATGCCTTGTCCATCCCGCTGTACACTTCCCCTCTCCCCAGTCCATGTTAAAGTTCCTGGTAGTCAGTGTGTATTTGTTGAATATTCACTTATTCAACAAATGCATATCTATCCATAGGAAAAAGAAAATAATGGAAAGAAAAATTATATTCAAAACATTTTAAGCTACCAGTCATTAACTACATACTGCCTTCTAGGCACTGTAGTAAGTATATCATACGTGCTATTTATTCATATCCTGATGTTATAGTGGTTATCTTTGGAGAAGATTTGAGGAGGTATTATTTTTCTCCTATCAACTTTTGTGAATTTTCTCATTTTTCAAATATTCTTAATAGAAATCAAGGAAAAATAGATATTTAAAGGTGTTCTTGGGTCGGGATGTAGCTCAACTGGTTGGGCGTCCGTCTCCCATATGGAGGGACCCGGGTTCAATTCCCGGGACCTCCCGGTAAAAAAAAAAAAAAAAAGGTGTTCTTTACCTATAGTTGATGGACACTTGTGTTGTTTCCATATTTTGGCAATACAATCTCACTGTATGAAGATCTATGAAGATTTTATAATACATTCAAGTATAAAATATACACAAATCAAAGCCGTTCTCTGGTGATTGACCTTGTGCAGATTTGACTTTGTGCAGAAAACATTAAGGGACACAATAGGGACTCAGAATTTGTTATAGCCTCTCTCTAATCACCCTAGAGCTTCAGTCTTTTGGTAAATTCCAAAGGTAACTATTGACTCTGTACATGTGGTACTTCTTGTTTGTTTTTCATGCCAATCAGTAAATACATGCCTGCAAACACAGCTGCTGCAGCTTTGGGCAGTGGTGTTGTCTAATTCTCTAAGCTGTGAAGAAATCAAAGATTCACCCTTCCGTGTACTATAGAACCATCAATGGAAAACAATAAAGTTTAACCAGGCAGCATCAAGGCCATTGGAAAACATTCTTGAACATGTTCACCTCTATTAAGCCCAAACTCATCTATGAAACTACATAAAAATTCTAACACATTATCATCCCCAATTTATGCTCACAATTCTCAGAACTCTTATTGTGGGCCTTTAGTTAATGCACAATTGTTTGAACAATAAAACCGATTTTTTTTAAAGTTTACAATAGAGCTTTGTGGGAGTGAATGTAAGTGCTTTTCATTCAAATATAAATAGCCCCACTTGGTTATGAACAAAATCAGCATTTATTGTACTAATTATTCACAGACATGAATTAAACATACCTAGAGTTAAATAAGCTTTCTTCCCCATCTTCAACACCAATGTCTCTAGGATATTTAAAAATATATTCTGGGTTCATAAGAAATAAGGGTGAACAATAGAGTTATATCTCTTGCTACCTTAAGTAAAGGTGAATAAAGCCTCCTTGGACATTAAATCTGCCATCTTTATTCCTCTGCCTATATATTGGTTTCATATTATACTCAATACCTTTTCCTTATGGGAAGTTATGAGAAAGGTAATGTTTCATCTGGTACGTTTGTTTTCTTTCATGAAAACCTTAACCTTTTAAATAATGAAGGTCTTGTTCCAGCGGTGATATTCTACAACTAATCTTTGTGATTTATAATGATAATATCTACCATTTACTAGATGATTACTTTGTGCCAGGCACTGAACAAAGCGCTTCATGCTTATCCTCATAGTAACTCATCAGGAGGTCATGCCATCATTCTGAGAAGCAGAACCCAAGGTTTAGCTAGGTGAAGTACCAAGCCCAAGGCCAGAGCTACTAAATGGAGAAGGCTCTGCTAGAATCCAGGCCTTTGTCTTTTGGCAAAATGACTAGAGAGAGTAAAGCTACAAAAACCATCCCCAACATCATCGGATTGTTTTTCATAAACAACACATAAATACATAAACTACTAGACTTTTTTGAAGTTTCTGTTTTGTCTTAGGCTCCATGGCAATGTCCCCCTCAGGTATACATTAGTGCTCAGAAAGAAGCTGCCCTGAGTCACGATTCCCACATCCCACACAGAGCAGGGTTATGGGGAACTGGGAGGGAGGAAGCCTTGAGGTGGACCCTAAGGTAGGAAATGAGGAGTACAGTGTTCAGCTATGAAGGTCATATAGAGACCACCACCACTACTCTCTCCCGTCCTCTAAACACAAATCTCTTCAAGCTGCAAAGCCTGCTGTTGATGTTCCCAAAAGCATGAGAAGTTTGTCTCACACAGATATTCTACTCAAATCTTCATCAGTTATACATTTGGTCTCCAAATGAAGGAAAGGAGAGTATTGAGCCATGACCAGACAATGAGGTGTTTTTAGTAAAGCAGTAGCAAAGCATATTCCCCCATCCAACAGAAGTAAAAAATAGTAATTAAGCTAACAAACAAGTTTCTAATGCACATATCCTTTGATAACACAAACCCTGTCTTTGTATCCATGGCTTAAGGTGGGGTAAAAAAAAAAAAAAGACACAATAACGCTATTTCTACCCAAGTCCTTTGTTTTCCATGCCTCAAAGAAGAAGAGACAGTCACAATTGGCTTCTACTCGGAGGGAAGACAAGTATAGCTGATGGGGTCCCACACATTCCTTGGCCACATTAATGTCACCCAAGATCATGGTAAGTGTCAAAAGCTGAGAGGCAAGAAGAACTGAATTACAGGGCAAGGCATGGATTGCCGAAAGCGGAGAATGGGGGAGGTCACCAAATGGATGAGGCCATTAGATGGAGTCAATCATTTGGGAGCCAAGATCAAAGAGATTGGGAGACAACAGGGAGGATCTGGGTCATCCCCAGGAACTGAGGCTGTTTTTGGGGGCCTCTGAAGCACCAGCAACTGGATTGAGCCAAGGGAAGAGAGGATGATAGAAGCAATTCTGGAGAGATTCAGGATGAGTCACCATAATAACTGACACTTCCTATGCACTTACTGCATGCCAACCCTGTGCTAAGAGCTTGATAATCATCACTTCATTTGATCATCACAAACCCCACAAAGAAAAGCTGACCACAGAGCCCAAGCTTTAAACCACTCCACTCTCCTGCCACCTAAAGAACTGAAGGCCTCCTGAGTCCAGGACATGCCCTTCTGAAATAGAAGCGCTCAGACTATTCTGAATCAAAGAAGTGACTAATCCTAGAACCTCCTTTAGCTGTTAACGGCAAATTGTTTCACAGATGCTGTAATCTGCAGTGGTGCTAGCACTCTGATGGTCCTGTGGTAGGATAAGCAAGTCCTGCTGCCAGCTAGAGGCATGCAAAATCTCCACTGAGTAACAGAAATCCCCCACTGAATCTGAGTGGAAGTAAGTTTAGGGAAATATTTCTGGAGTTTGGAAAGAAGGCCAAACCAGGAAGCATGGGAAGGTCAGATGTAAGACCCAAGGGGAGTAGTCATTGCAACATCCCAAGATACCTCATCTTCCTGTTTGAGTAAACTTTGGAAGAGTAACATTCATGTTCATATGTTCTTACAGTTCTGAGCTGCTACAGAGCAAAGTTTTAATCATGTCAGGGAACTTTTTTCTTCGTTTATTTACTACCTTCTGTCACCCTTCAGCATTCACTCTTATTCTCTCTTCCCACCACCCACAAACTTGTTCTCCAACATCCCATGGGTCTGGAATGCTAGCTTGCATTCTAGTTCTTCCAGAACAAAGCTCCTGAAAGCCACTGTCGCAGGTTGGATTCCCTAGGAGCAGAGCCTGAGGATTCGTATGCATTTGATGTATGGGGGAGGGCTCCCAGAAGGGAAATGAGATAAGCAGGATGGGGCAGAGGAAGGAGCTAGGCAAGCCTGCCATTTCAACAGGAGTCTGGCTTCAGCCTGAGCCCACAGGGAGCTCTGGAGCACAAAAGTTGGTCCCCCTTGGATCAAGAGGAAGGGATTTCTATCCCCATATCAGTAGGTAGTTGACTGTGCACTAACAGCTGGGGGGCTGGGAAGGTGTCATAATTTCCCAATCAAGCAGCCTATGTTTGGCCTAGGGCAATTCTCCTGTGAAGGGGACAACGCTGGTTTGTCTGCTTTCCATTTGCATAGTTGCAATAATCCTGTACTTTGTACCCAGATGGTATTTCATACTTTATGTCACCTAATCTGGGCTGTTTAAAGAGAGTGAAAAGTTCACTTCAGTGGCTCAAGAATACAGCATTTGAAATTATTTACTTGGTTGTGTTTTTTATCTCTATTTTAAAAATTATAGAGAGCACCACCAAATCTCTCCTGGCTTGAAGAATTGTACAAAACATAAAAGTCTCTTTACAATTCCTTTTGCATTTTTTCATCATCTGTTCCCTTGTCAGGTATAATTTGTTCTGCCTCCTCTAACTGACATAACGTAAATGAGGCCTATTTGTGGAGATGGCAGAGAGACAGTAGCCATGAAACCTGAAGTTTTACCTTTCATTTGTGATAGAAATGAAGCCAATTATCTTCTTGCTTGCAAATGGCACATGATTCACGAGCAGATGATGAAGGAACTTGGGAAGATTTCGGTGTTGATTGAGAGGCAGGAAGAAACAGACAATGAATAGCTGGGGAAATAAAACAAGGGAAAATTTGAAATTCTACTTCTGGATCCAGGAAAATTTCCCAAGAAATTCTGATTTATGGGATAGAGGACTTATTTGGTTAGTTGGTTTGGGAAGAGAAGCTTCAATATCAAGTTGGAGACTTGTGACTTTTGAACTTACACACCCTGTAGTAAAAAGTAGAATAGAATCGTTTAGAGAATGGGCTTTGGAGACTGATCGTTCTGGCTTTAAATCTTGGCATTTCCACTCACAAGCTGTGTAATCTTGAGCAAATTACTCCACCTCTAAAATGGCGGTGATAATACCTACCTCATAGGATCAAGTGAGAAAACCTCTAAAGACCTTAGCAAAATTCTTGATTCCTGGTTACTCTATTTGTTCTTCTGGTTGCAAATACTAGTGAGCCACTCGTGGAAGCTCAGCATTAAAAGTGGAAATGTAGTATTAGGCTATGCAGATGGCTCATAAAACCCAAGAGGAGGAACAGTCAGGCCTCAGGAAGAGAATAGAACCAATGTGTTGGCTTGGGTCCTCCAAGAAGCAGATGCCAAGACAGGATTCATCAGATATGTTGGCTTGGAGGAAAAGCCTGTAGGAGAATGGGGAGGAAGTGGAGACCACAAGAAGTGCCTTTGGACCATGGGCAGGTCTGACACCTGAGAAGCAGAGCAATGAGGAAGGAGGGTTAGATAGGAAGAGCTTCGAACTACAGCACAGGTCTAAGAGAGTTTCAGCCAGGCTGATGGGGAGACCTTCAGCCAAGGTCACCAGGCTGAGGGATCCTGTGTCTGGCAGGAATGGGTCTGCATTTCAGTCCTGCTGGGCACAATCATTGTCTGGGAGCAGCCAGTGGGAGGGGGATTTTGGAGTGAGTGTGGTGATGGATCCAGAGGGGCAACAGCTAAAGCCACCAGCCAATTTTGCTCCCACAGCAGGCGATTGGGTGGCATATTTTTATGACACCAAAACCAGGAAGCAAAAGCTGTTGGGAAACCTAAGGGCCCTCCTTTTCTCTGTGTGTTTTATTCTGTTTTTTTCTGTGTTTGTTCTTACGTCTCTAAACAGGTTGCCTCTGCTCCTCCATGCTACACGAAGCACAGGAAACACTCACCCTTCATTTCCCAGCTTCCATTTACTGTGTCCAGCCAACAAAAAGTAACCAACTCTCCCTCTGTGCTCCTATTCCCAGTTCCTTGGGAAGAGAGGATAATTGGCCACGTTTTGACACAAATGCTGTGTCTAACAGAGCAAGGTCAGGGCCATTACCATGAGAACAGAGGAGAGAGGCCAGTTCCCCAAAAGTGGAGAGAGTAGAGACTGGTACTAAATAGACAACTCAATGGTAGAATATTCAAGTACTTGTATTATTCATGAGGACCCTTTAAAATACTTAGTGTGACAGATGTGATTGCTAATTAGCTTAAGCTTCAACTCAGAGTAGCCAAGTGCCCTAACAGGGGACCCATACTCCAAAGGTGGTCAGCTAGCAGTGGATCAGAAATGCCACACCCTAAAGGTGGCTATGGCAAGCGTTTCAGCAATCCATATAGGGAAACACCAAGGCTTTGTTAATTAGCTAAGCAAATGTCAGAAAAGGGCTTTTATGAGTGAAAGCAGTGACTTATTCATTAGCATGATAAATATTCAAAATGGCCTTTCATTGGTAAAAATGAAAGGTATTTAAAATACATAGATGGGCCAAAATGCTTCAGAGACACATCCATTCATTGCTAGAATGGAGTATAAGGGTCTAGCTAGGCTGTGTCACCTCACCCTTAGAAATGGTGCCTGAGTTTGGATCCCTAAATGGTCTCGAAATGCCATTAAATCGCTGTCTCCTCCGTGAAGGCTCCTGCTTCCCACCTAGAACTGACTTGGCATCCTCTGAATGTAAATGCCTCTGCTGTATCTCGCCTAGGACCCCTGTTGCTCTACCTTGGCCAGGTGAGCTATTGTTTTAAATGTATGACTTCCCTCCCAACTTGTACTGGATGAGAACAGGAAATGTATCTTGGCCTTTCCCCTACCCCACACCCTGCCCATGGCACATGTTCACCAAAGACTGAGGAATAAATGAATGTGTAGCACGATCCCATCCTCCTGTGCAGCCTTAAGGAAGCTGTCTTGCCGTCAGAGCAGGCAGCCTTCACCTTGTTTTCCCTCCTTCGCTCTTCAAGGATCACCTCCCCCCGCCTTCATATTTCAGCAGAACCAACAGAGCTCGTGCCTCTCAAAGCCTGTGACTTTTCAAAGCCTGACAGGGAGCAGCGTCATAATAGTGAGTCTCCAGAGTCCTACAGATTTCTTCCCAACTATTGTGACATTGTATTAAGGCAGCGGTAGTAACAGAAAAAAAGAAAAAGGAAGCTGGAGTGGAGAAAGCTGTGCAGTGTCTGTCTTGACCATGTAATTAGGGAGATGGGTTAACCTCCCTTTCTCGACATTCAAGCATAAGACTTTGCTTCGCTTAACACAGAAGGCTTTTTTAAAGCACACTAAGATTTCCATTATTCATTTTCCAGTTGGTAGTTTTCTAGGTTCTTGCTTCTCTTATTCCTGAGAGTGCATATTTTGATGCACATTAGCATCACTACAGAGGGTCTAAAAGCCAAGGTAAAGGCATGAAAGGAGAAAATTTTCTTAAGGCAGTTTGGCCACTTGAAGTACAAAAAGCTCAGTTAAATGGCTGAATCAGGTAATAACTAAAACTGCAGAGTAAACTAAACAGAGCTGCTGGTGGCGAGTGGATTACCAATTACCTGTATTGGGCCATCCTCTCATCATAAGAAATAATGCAGAGCTGACTGTAGAGACCCCCAAAAGTTCCATTTCAAAAAGGCATTTGGTGCAGTACAGTGCTGGTGGGGACAGGAGACGCAAAGTGGATGCACTATTTACTGTCTTTGACTTAGCTCAGACAGTAAAGATCTCTGAGTTTCAATTTCTTTAGCTATAAAACAGGGATCAGAACAATTTCTTCACTTCATGGGGTTATGCATGTAAACATCATTGTAAACTATACATCTATTGGAACAGGGCTGTTCCAATAAGAGATTATCATTAGAAAAATTTTTCTCAAGGACACATACCATCAGCCAGTTAATCCTCATTCTCTGGGTTCCTCCCAGAAGTGTGGAATCAGAAGGGACTTGATCATGGGCTATCTGGATGGTGGGGGGCTGATTCTTTTAAAAATATATGAAAAAGGGGATGGATGTGGCTCAAATGGTTGGGCGTCCGTCTCCCATATGGAGGGACCCGGATTCGATCCCCAGGACCTCCCGATAAAAAAAAAATATATATATATATATATATATGAAAAGGACCTTTATCCATGCCACCCATTCTGAAAAGAAAAATCTCTCTAAACAACAGGCTAAATGAAAGTTTCACTCCTGGGTTTTATGTTTATGTTATCGGAAGCATAAAGTAGTGCTGGAAAAAGACAATCACCTCTGCCTCAAAACAAGGGAAGTGTTTTAGTTTCCTACACTGCTCAAGCAAATACCATGAAGTGGGTCAGGTCAAATAATGGGAAATTATTCACTCATGGCTTGAGGCAGGGAAAATCAAGGAGTCATCAAGGCAATGCTTTCTTCCCAAAGACTGGTATCGTGGGGCTGGCTGTTGGCAATCCTTGGTCTTTAGCTTTTCTGTGATATGGCAAGGCACGTGGAACATCTGTTGGTCTCTCCCTTCTCTTCTGGGTCTCATGGATTTCAGCTTCTTGCTTCTGTGGCTTTGTCTTTCTATCTCTGTACTCATTCCATTAATAAAGGACTCCAGTGATAGGATTAAGACCCATCCTGAATAAGGTGAGCTCCTACCTTAACTGAAGTAGCCTCATCAAAAGATCCCACTTACAAAGGGTTTATACCCAACAGGAATGGGTTAAGGGGTACATACATCTTCAAACCACCACAGAAGGTTTCCAGAGTCTCCATAGATTTCATCCCTCATCTACACTTTTTGTTTTCTACAGCTAGCAAGAAACAATGTCTGCTGTTTTGGAAAAACAAAAACCAATACCAAATGGTTTCCAGACTTGATCTGCTATTTTAGGTGTGCAGTTGTATCCTGTACTAAGCAGTACCAAGCATGAACATGGGGTAGAATTTTCTCTCCCATCATATCCACAAAGAAAAGTGGAAGTCTTTCATTTTCCCTAAACAATGAAAGAACAGATGTGTTCTATTCTGAAAGTTAAAATATAAAACTAAAATTGTATCTGAAACAAAGGACAATTTGGGGTGGGTATAAGTCACTCTGCTGTCAGCCTGGGAAGGAAAAAGCCAGAGAATGGCAAAACCACCCTTGAATGACCTCTGCACAGAGAGGGCCATCTTCTACAGGGTCTCTGCCCCAGAAAACTCCATTAAATCCCCCTGGTTGGTGCTTTCCAGTCACATGCTTTTCTTGACCACTGCAGGTCCACCGCTCCCCCATCAAGATATGCTTCTACTTGGTTCTGCTTTGCCCTGAGTTATGGGTACAGGGATAGCTGAGACCATGTTAGAGTCTTGGGGAAAAGGAATTGAGGAACTGGGGATGCAGAAGTTATTATACTACAGGGAACTTGAAATTGGATACTAGCTATGGCTACTGTTCCTGGAGTTCAGGGCCCAAGCCCTTCCAATGAGGTCCTTTACTGGGAACTTACTTTCCATCCCTATTTGCCACCACAGTGAAGGGCCAGTTTATCTCCTTCTCCATAACAGGTGTTCCCTTATCTGGAGACTATCCCCTAAAGACTGGAGAGAGAGAACAGATATCTTCTTCTCCAAAATGTGAGCCATCAGGTTCAATCAACATATTTGCCGTCTTCTAGGGTGACTGTTAGAAAGTCCATTCCTTTCATGACCCCTCGCTACACCCTCCCTGTTCCACCAGGAAGTTCCAGCAGAATAGAATTATCAGTCTCCTTCAAAAAGTGGAGTCATTTGGTCTGAAAGAATCTCATATGCATGGTCTCAGCAAAGCAGAACACTTGAATCACTTCAAGAGATTTTAAAAATCCCATGGTCCAGGTTGCACCTATACTACTTGTATTAGTCAATAATCCCTGAAATGTCTGATCATTTCCTATTCCCTAATGCACAGATACTCTGGTAAAAGGCCATAGGTGTCCTTGGGGAAAGCCAGGAGGAAGATTAACAGTATAAATTTTTGTCAGTGTAACAGAATCCTTCCCCACGGGGACCTGGCCTTCTCCTCATTTAAGGGGCACTGGGTCTGTAAACTGTCTCAAGTCTGGGAATTGATTAAAGGACCGTGATTCTCTGCATCTGTAATTCAAGTTAGGGTTGTGTTCACTCGACCTAGAACTCTTCTGCTTATACAGATTAAGTAAGAATTTAGTAGACTGCCCATCTATTTCACTTCTAGGTACCCCATGATCTATCAGCCAAGGCCGTAGCTCTATGCGACTCAGACTCTTTTGATTGCTGTTTGAGTCTGCCTTTCATTGCAGTAGCCCCATCCACCTTGTCTTTGGTGATTAACTGCTGATACTTGCTTTTTACTGGCCCTGAGATCCGATCATCCCCATGATGTTTAAGGATTCTAGTTCCATTACAGCTCTACCTACAGTAATATCTGGACTACAAAGAAGAGCAAACACAGAGTTCTTCAGGGTAGATGGAGTTAGTCTTACAAATTTATTCCTCACATTCCTGGTTAAAGATGAGTCCTCTAGACATTCCTGGGATAGGTGGGCAGGTCTTAAAAGGTAAATCCATTCTAGTATTCCAATTGCTCTAAGCCTTTGAATTCCCTCTTCTACTGTATACCAGGGCAAATCAGGCATCTCAGCCTCAGACATTGTAGGCCATCTTTGGTCCATGTTTCAGTCAGCCACCCAAACAAACTGTTACGGCCCTTTTTATTTATTTATTTATTATTTATTTATACCCCCCCTTCATTGTTTGTACTCGCTGTCTACTGTGTCCATTTGCCATGTGCTCTCTGTGTCTGCTCATCTCCTCTTTAGGAGGCACTGGGAACCAAACCTGGGACCTCCCACATGTGAGAGAGGTGCTCAATCACTTGAGCCACCTCCACTCTCTGCTTTGTTGTCTCTCTCATTGTGTTTCCTCTTTGTGTCTCCTTGTTGTGTCATCTTGTTGCATCAGCTCACCATGTCAGCCCATTATGCCAGCTTCTTGCTCATCTTCTCCAAGAGGCACTGGGAACTGAACCTGGGACCTCCCATGTGATAGGCAGGAGCCCAATCACTTGAGCCACATCCGCTTCCCCTGTTACAGCCACTACTAACTCCTTGAGCTACAGTGTTGAATCTAGAGTGTTTGCTTAGTGGGCCCATATCAATAAATTCAGCCTGATCCATCTTTATATTCCTTCCACCATTATCCCATACCTTTAGTATCCATTCCCACACATAGTTCCCTGATTTCTGTCTATATAAGTTGGAAAACTCATGCATTCTTTTAGAGTATAGTGTACTTCCTCATGGGTCACACTTTATACTTCACATTTGGGGGCTTGTTGCAATTTTAGTCTAGTAATTGGTCTCAAAGAGAAGAGGGGTGGTGGGAGTAGGTAAGGAGAAGGATTAGAAATGCCTTGCAAGCCACTGACCTAAGGGCATTCCTTTGCATTTTCATCTGGTGAGACAGGATTAATCTCTTCAGTCAGGGATTTGAAGGCAGATTCCTCAGGGAAGGTTGGAGGTTGGGCAGTGCATGCTGGAGTTTGGCTGGTACCTGCCTCAGGGCTGGAATGAGGTCGGAACTCCCTGGGGCAGGCTGGAGGCTGGGTGATACAAGCTTGACATTGTGTTGTATCCACAGGGCAGGACATCACAGGTTTATCTTGTAAAGTCTCAGCAGAATTTAGGGTTCCAATGTCCCCAATGATATCATCATCATCACATATGTCTCCATCCCAGTCCTCAGGGTTCTACTCCTTTCCAATCAATGCCTTCACTTTAACAGCAGACACCCTGAGAGGTTGAGATTTTAGTTGCCTATGTAGCCCTGCTACCCATGCAATGAGACTCTGAGACTGGTTTTCAGAGATCTCATGTCTGTGGCTGCATGAAACAAGATTTTCTTTCAGAGCACACATAGAAATTTTTGCATAATTCACGTGTGATTTAAGTTGCAAATTTGAAGTCTTTAGCTCATCCCTTTCATTTTTTTTTTTATACTGGGAGGTCCCGGGAATCGAACCCAGGTCCCTCCATATGGGAGACGGACGCCCAACCATTTGAGCCGATATCTGCCCCTCATCCCTTTCTTTTGTAACTGTATCCAGAGTATCTAAAAGGAGCCATCCAACACCATTGTACCTTTTGATTACACAAAACTCTGTTAAGGTGTTGAAAACACTCTCAGCAAGATCCTTGCCTCTTATAAGCATGGAAGAAGGGAAATCCAGTGGTGATATTTTGCATATCTCATTGCCAACTCATGCCATGGACTGTTAGTGGCCTCTTGATTATTGGAAATGGAGTCATTAGTACCTTTGAGTGCAATTAGAGTAGAGAGCCAATTGCAAAACTCCCAGAACCACTTCAGAAATCCCATGTTTAAGATTCTGTTTCTCAAGAACCACACTTGGAACAAAGCTGTATTAGGGTTCTCTAGGGAAACAGAATCAAGAGGAGATATCTGTAAATAGTATGAGATTTTATAAAATTCTCTCATGTGACTGTGAGGATGCATAATCCAAATTCTGAAGGCAGGGTGCAAACCAGGGGCTCTGATGAAGGTTCTTGAAGAGTTCCCAGGAGACATTGGCTAACTAAAGTTGAGCTGGAAAATTCTGACTGCTGAAATCACTTCCCCTTTTAAGGCATTCAACTGATTAGAAAAAATGTCACTCATGCTGATGGCAATCTCCTTGGTTGATTGTAGATGTAATCAGTCATCTATTCAATGAACTCACTGATGACTAAAGTCCATAAATGTCCTTGTATAATTAGCCCAGTGCTTGCTTGACCAAACAACTGGGCACAATTACCTGGCTAAGTTGACACAGTAGCCTAACCATCACACTATTGGACTGAAATCTTCCCAGTAGGACCCAGGTATTAGAATTCTGCTTAAAGCTCCTGTCTTAGTTTGCCAGAGCTGCTATGACAAATGCCACACAATGGGTTGGCTTAAACAAAAAGCATTTATTGTCTCAAGGTTTTGAAGGATGGAAGTCCAAAATCAAGATGTCAGCAAGTCGGTGTTTCCCTTGGTGTCAGTAGTGTTCTGGTGATGGTGGTCCTCCATCACATGGCCATCTTGCTCCTTGTGTCCCCTCCTCTGCTTTCTACTGATGTCTTGCTTTTAGCTGTGGCTTTCTCTGAGCTTGTCCAAATTTCCTCTCCTTATAAGGTCTCTAATCACAAGGATTAAAGCCCATCATGATTCATTTGGCCATACCTAAATAAGATCTTCGAAGATCCTATTCACAAATGAGTTCATACATTAACTATTAATAATATCTTCAAAAGTCCTATTTACAAATGGGTTCACATCCATGGGAAAGCATATTCAGTCCTGAATATGTCTTTTGTGGGGTACATGGGTCGAGCCTCAACAGCTCCCCAAGCGATTCCAATGTACAGTCAAGTGGGGTCCACTGACCCACTGCCTTTTTGCCCAGAGGCCTTGGAGAGGATGTCTTGTTTAACCACACAGGATATTCCAGTGGGAGAGGAATTGGGCTCCAGATAATTTGCCCTTATGATCCACCAACAGAATTCTAAATGGAAATGGATTATTTGACATCTGATTATTTGGTGATGCTTCCATATGTTTGAAAACCAACCTGTCCAACAACTGCTGGCCTTGAGATAGGCATGTCTTAACTCATCTCTGCCTTGGGGAGGTGACCTGCGATAATGTTGGAATCAGCATTGCCTGGTCTCTCCCCACTTTCTCTGACAGGGTCATTTCTTCCTCTCTTTCTGTTTCTCCTTTTTCTAGAGATATCTAAGGAAATACAAAAAACACTCTCCAGTTGCCAATTCCCAGTTATCTCCCCTGTCAAGTCTGTCATAACAGCTTCAAATGCTATCATCACATCAGCTCTTTGGAGATGATACGGGTACTCTTTCAATTTGCAAATAGCTGTTGCAGGCATAATACATTCAACAGTTATCAAGTCCAGAGGTTCTCAGTTCTCAGGAAAGTATATTAGAACTACCTGCATAGCTTTAATTAAAAATACCATGCCTGGGCCTGCAACCCCCACAAAAAATGATATAACGTGCCCGGGGTAGGCCCAGACATCCATCCTTTTTAAAGCTCCCCAAATGATTTCAAGGTTGAGAATGGGGGATGGGAATCACTGCTCTAAGAATCTTTGCTACTCAAAATGCAGTCTGCAGACCACCACGGCAGCACCAGAACCATCTGGAAGGTTCTCTCCCCCAAACCTACTGAATCAGAATATGGGGCTGGGGCCTAAGACCTTGTTTTTTTGTTTGTTTGTTTTGTTTTTGTTTTTTCAGGTTTTACAGATTTATTGTTAAAAAACAAAAAGGTTTTAAAAAAGTCCTTCATTTCCAGTCTTGCCTGGGGGTGTGGGGAGGGAACGGAACAAGCTGAGAAAGGTAAGATCTTGTATTTGACAAG